>JANVCC010010406.1:9986753-10090470 GCA_025345505.1 Todiramphus chloris collaris
TTGGTAAAAAAAAAAAAAAAAAAGAAAAGAAAAAGATGCCCTCCAAAACCTCCAAAACTGCAAAGCAAAAAGATGGGGGGAAAACAAAACCAAAAAAGGCAAAAAAAAATCTCAACCGCATCAACAAAAAAGAACCCCAACACAATCTAAAAGGAAAAAAAAAAAATTTAAAAGGCCACTCAAAACCCCCAGCCCCACAACGTGAAAGGCCAAGGCACCTCCCTTCTGGTGTTTTGACAGATTGGGCTGTGAAGAGGGATGAAAAACCAAGCCCAGGACTCCCTACTGCAATTTTGCTCTTTTTTAACACTCTCACTCTCCACAAGCAGCTTTTTTGTAAGGCTGGGAAGCTGCCGAGGGTACCTTTGGAGTGCAGTGCACTTGGGCAGCCCTGCCCCATGTTGGTACTCCTTTCTGAGGGGTTTTGTGAGGGAGCAGAGCACATGTGCCTACATTTATGGCTTCCCTGCAGTGTGTCCCTGGTATCCTCAGAGAGGGCTTGATTTCAACAGCAGAATAACAAATCCAAATCCTGTTTTGTGTCCACAGGCTCCCAGGTGACATCTGAAATGCACCTGGAGATGTGCAGGAGCAGTGGTCTCTCAAATACAGGTGTGTTACAGGGCAGGACCATACAGCCCTCCTGGGCAGTTTAAGTCCCTGATAGGAAATTTTTTGGAAGGCAGAGTGAAACAGTGTCTATGCACAGCCACAACCTGCCTTGCAGAGCCCGTGGGACTATATGTACCTGAGTGCTTGTGGTTTAATGCATAGACAGGTGCCAGGTGACTCTTGATGGGTGTTTGCAGATTGTTTGGAAGATTTCAGTCATTTCTATTTCAAAATAAAACAGTGCTGGGTCTGTAGAGCCTCTGCAGTTTCCCACTGATTTTAGAATGTCTGTAGGCTGTTTGCAAGGCCTTTATTTTGCTCATTCCCCATCTCTGGCTGTGCTGTGTATAGCTCACAGTTTGAAAACATGCTCAGGGTGAAGAGACGCTCCTTGCAGTAATTAAAGCATGGATCATTCAGGAGGAAAGGACTGCAAGGATACAGGAGAACAATGACACCCAACAGGAAACAACCATTAGTTTTTCTGAGGCCATTTTGATTTTCTTTGCTACCTTTTCCTCCATCCCTAGAGCCCAGGGGTGATGACTTACTGTAAATGTGTGTGATGCAGGCACCAGCAGAGCCACGGTCCACATTTGGCTTTCTCACTGTTTGCTTGAATTTTAAACAATCACCCATGTACTTGCTTCTCCTCTTATAAAAGAAAGAAAGCGACCAAACACCACATGGAAATGTAGAAACTGGCTTCCACAGTTTAAATTACATTTGAGTTGATTGAAAGTATTACATTTGCTTTAAATGACCATTTTTTACTGTCCTTTATGCTGTTATACTCAGACCAAGTCAGGAAAATATTGAAGAACACGATCTCAATTTCTCTTATTCTTTAGGCAAAATCAGACACTTCAAAGTTTTCTTTAAAATATTTTTTCTAACTAAAATCAAGGGGTCTTGTCTCCCTGAAAAGCTTATTTTTGACAGACCTGCATCACATTTTAAATGGCAACAACTTGTCTCCTGAAAATTGTGCAGCCTGATCTACAGGGTGTGTAAATGTGATGTGACACAGTGGGAGGTGAGTTTCTCTCTCCTGGAGGAACCACATGTCAAAGTCCTGGAGGGTATCTGAAACAGTGCAAGTTTCTGGTACATTTTCTTGCTCCTGTGTTTGCTTTGGTTGGAAAGACAAGGATATGTGCAGCCATGGTGTCACATTCATGTATGTTGACACCAAGGCTGAGAAAATGTTCATCCTTCTCTCTAAATCTCTGTACCTGCAATACGTCCTTTCCCTCCTCCAGCCCATGGCCCTGGGGTCTCCTTGCTGGCACTGGTATTTTTGTCACTACATGGGGTATCAACTAATTGATCCAAAAGGAAAACAAACTTTTTTCCTTTCAGTAGGGTTATTTCTTCAGACAGCATTACTTCATTATTTTCACCCAGCTGTATCTCAAATGGAGTGGTAGCACAGAGCAGGGATCAGCCTGAGAGGAGAAATGAAAGGCCAGGGTAGAGAGAAGTAAGAGTGGTTTTTTTGGCAACAGTAACCACTGTAATGCTTGCAGAACAACAGGCATGATGGGAACCGAATGCTCTCACTGGGAGATAAGACAGGTAAAAAAATATTGGAGTAACAAGCAACAGCCACGTGGGTCTGCTCATGACCTTTTTCATTAGATTTGTTAATCCTTGGTTTTCCAACTTGAAAGGCTAACTCTGTCAGCTGTTCATGGCATGAAGATTTAGACACCTCTGGCAGAAACCAGGCGGAGAGGTTGCAGCCTGACCCTGTGTTGTGGTTTGACTTAGAACAGAACTAATTCTGTTCAATTATTTCACTTTTCAGCTCAGTCTCTTCTAAGTAACTGCACTTTCTGAAGTTAATGGCAGATTTTTGCAGACAGCCTCTGCTTCTAGCAGTGATAATGCTTGATGTTTACAGTTACTACCAAGGATCGGTGTGCAGAAAGGCTCTTGCTTAGACTTGTTCCTGTGCAGGCTGAGATCACTGCTAAATCTTGTATGTCATACTGGGGATGCAGAAAGTAAAAGGTTGCACCTGTGAGGAAGAGTAGACAAGGCAGGTGACCTTAAATTGTCCAACAAGGTATTCCACTCTGTATATGTCATATTCAGTATAAAGCTGAGGGATAATAATGCTCAGCCTCTCTTCTTCAATGGCCAGCATCCAAGGAGGACTCTGTCCATTCTGCCTTCAATGCCAAATAGTGTGTTCTTGAATCCAGCTCCTGAATCCAGTGTCTGCTGCTGAGTCAAGTCTGGGACTTGCCTGGTGGGGACAAAGAAGCAATTGTCATCACGAATGTTGGGTTCAATATTGGTTTTGTATTTGTATGTATCTCATTTGATTATTATTATTATTATTTTAATTGAAGCTGGTTTCATTTTCTTTTTGAATCCCTAAGTTTCTCTCTCTTATTCCCCCTGGGGAAGGGAGAGGGCTAACAGAGAGTGCCTGTCATTTGTCTAATGGCTGGGCCAGCCCTAACCTTTGACAGATCTATTGGAGCCCAACAAGGGGCATAACCATTGCTCAGATAGATTGACCAAATAGTTTGAATTCTAGTTCTTTCAGCTGAAAAAGTAGCAGATCTTTTTGTCTGTGAGCCTTTAAAGGTTGGATATTAAAACAGACTGCTTATATCACGTCATTGCTGAGAGGAAAATTATATCATGTCTTTTTAGAGTTTGCTTCAGAGTTAAGTGCCATAATGCCACCTTAACTGCTGTACGTGTTGTGTTGTTGTTTACTTGTTCTTAGTGTTTATTTGAAAGCTCTCTGTTCTGGGCACTGGATGAAAGCTGCTGCTTTGTTGTTATGTTTACCACTGATCTAAGCTGTGCTAAATTGAGCATCAAATGCAGCTATGTACTATGGTTGTCATGTAGTGGATTTTGTTATGAATTATATGCTTGCTTTTAACTTGGAAAATTATTTTTCTCTTATATGCTAAAGTGATTTAATTAGATTTTGAGGATTTTTGAATACTGGTGAAATACCTTGTTTTTATCATTGAATATGTTATTGGTCTTCCTGAATGTATGGTGTCAGATTAGATATTGGTTCTGGTATAGGTGTCAGGCTGCCACCTCAACTCATAGAGAAGGTGCTGCTTTAGCAACACACGTCACAGTTACTCAGACCCTGTGAGACTTTATGACATATATTACATGTGCTTCAGCTATTCATACTCCGTTGAGCCCTTGCAAAAAGCACCACAGCTACTCAGACCCCACAAGCCTCCCCCAGTGAGCGCTGCTGCTGCTCCAGCTCCCACAGAGAGCACTGCCAGTATTCCAACTCCCACAACAAGAACTGCAGCTATTCCAACTCCAATAATGAGCACTGTAACTATTTAAACTCTGGTAATGAACACTGCAGCTACACCGACAGCCACTGTGGCCACTCCAAAGAGCACTGCACTAATCCTACTCCCACAAAGAGCACTGCCACTGCTCCAGATCCCACTGCAGCTACTCCAGCTCCCCAAAAGACCACTGCAGCTACTACAACTCTGACAACAAAAACCGTAACTATACCAAGAGCCACTGTGGCCACTCCCACTCAATCTGCACCAGTGAAAGTTGCCCCTGTAAAGAGAGGGAAACAAACAAAACTGTTGTATTAATAATTTAGCCTTTTTGACCTAGTGACAAATGAGGGAGAGGGTCCTTCTCAAGTGGACCCATCACTAGGGGAGTTGGAACCAAATGTAAATGCTGACACCCCTGTGACTGGGAAAAAACACCTAACATAGTCAGATTGCCAAGGGTTGGATGATAAGGGAGTGGGTCCTTTGAAAGCAAACTTATTGGATGTGGAGTTATCAGTTGTAGAGACTATCATCCAGTCTTTATCTATTAAGGAGCTGCAGAATGTGAGAAAGGAAGCCATCAAGAGAAGACACTTTCATATGAGACCAGCTAAACAGGAACAGTACATCACAACATAACCTGTGGCCTCTCCCATGTAAGTATGGAGAGAACCTGAGTAGATGGGATGGAAAAACTTCCTCTGATCTACACCAGTTACAAAGTAAAACAAAGAAAAGAGAGAGTTCTTCCAGAAGAAAGGCTGTTCTGGTCTATTGTGAGCAGTTCTCCAGTCTGCATACATGGGCTTCAGATCCAAACATGAGTATAGGGAGTGAAAATGTAATGCCAGTCATCCACACAAATCCTGTGAACCATGTAAATCCTGTGAACTATGTAAAACCTGCAAACCATGTAAACTGTGCAAATTCAGTAAACTACACAAACCCATCTGTCAATAACAGGTACTACCCTCAAAATTAGAGGGGTCCTGCCTCCAGACAGGGTGAAGGAGAGGGACAACAGAGTTTATTGGACTGTGTGGATTTGATATAACGGCATGTTAGAACCACAAAAATATAGAGCCTTGGTATACACTGGTGCACAGTACACCCTAGTGCCATCAAATCATAAAGGGACAGAATCTTTTCCTATTTCTGGAGCAATGGGAGGATCTCAATAACTGACTGTTGGAGGTGGAAGTGGGCATTGAACAGCTGACTGTCTTGCCTAAACTTTCAGAGACTGACACTGTAGGGTAGGTGAGAGTTAAAGATGAAAAATTACAATTTCTACTGAAAAGGTGCATTGATGACAATATTGTACCAAGTCTCTGTGGTTCCCACCCATAAGCTAATCTGTCATCTAGAGGGCCAAAGAGTAGTTAGTAAGACTTGCTCACCCTTTGATAGTCTGATATTGCTGGTGCAAAAATCTAATGGAGAATGGAGATTAGCAGTATATTATTGTAACCTAAATTAAATTACACCAGCAACAAGTGCTTCTGAGCCAGACATATTAGAACTCCAGTATAGACTGGAGCCAAAGGCAGCTAAGTGGTATACAACCATTGTCACTGCTAATGCTTTTTTCTCTATTCATAGAATTGTAGAATCATAGAATTGTGCCGGTTGGAAGAGGTCTTCAAGATCATCAAGTCCAACAATTAACCCAGTACTGCCACCAAACCACAACCCTAAGTGCCACATCTACACATCTTGAACTACCTCCAGGGATGGTGAATTCATCACTTCCCTGGGCAGACTGTTCCAGTGCTTCACAACCCTTTCTGCAAGTAACTCTTTTTTAATATCCAATCTAAACTTCCCCAGGTGCAACTTGAGGCCATTTCTTCTTGTCCTATTGTGTGCTACATAGGAGAACAGACTGACCCCCACCTCACTATAACCTCCTTTCAGGTAGTTGTAAAGATCAATAAAGTCTCCCCTGAGCCTCCTTTTCTCCAGGATATAGTACCAGAGTGCAGACCACAGTTTACTTTTTACCTAGAGAGTCAGCCAATACACCTAGTATCAACTGCCTCAGGCATGGAAACACAGCCCCATTCTTTTCCATGGACTCATTCATACTGTACTGGAGGAAGGTGGAACTCCAGAACGACTGCAATACGTTGACAGTATCATCATATGGGGTAACACAGAAGATGTTTTTGAGAAAGGTAAAAAAAAAATCAAAATTTTTTTGGATTTCAGTTTGCCATAAAAAGAAGCAAGGTCATGGTACCTGCATGAGACATCCACTTTCTGGGAATTAAATGGAAAGATGGGTGTTGCCAGATCCCAATGGATGTGGTTAACAAAATAACGGCTATGTCCACACCAACTAAGTAAAAGGAGACACAAGCCTTCTTAAGTGTTTCACGTTTCTGAAGAATGCAATTCCTGGTTACAGACAGATTGTAAAACCTCTCTATAAAGTGAATGGAAAGAAAAGCAATTTTAATTTGAAAAACAACAGGCCTTTGAACAAATCAAATGAGAAATTGTATCTGCAGTAGATCCTGGGCAATTCCAAACAGGACAGGACTTTAAAAATGTGCTCTACTCCACATCCAGGAATAATGGTCCTACCAAGAGCCTCTGGGAGAAAGTACCAGGATTTGAGGTTGAACCCTAGGATTTTGACATCAAGGATACAAAGGCTCCTAGGCCAACTATAGTCCAATGGAAAAAGAAATATTGGCAGCATACAAATGAGTTTGAGATGCTTCAGAAGTGATTGGTACTGAAGCTTGGCTTGTCCTGGCACCCAGTCCTAGTCTAGATGTTCAAGGGTAAGTTTCCTTGTGCTCATCATGCCACCAATGTTACATGGATTAAATGGTCTGCATTAATCACACTACAGGCTCAAATAAGAAATCCCAGTCACCAAGGAATCTTAGAAGTGACCCTGGATTACCCAGAAGGTAAAGGCTTTGGAATGCTACCAGAAGAGGTAGTGACACATACTGAAGAAGCCCCACCATATAATTGATTACCAGATAATAAGCAATATGCTCTTTTTACTGATGGATCTTGCCATCTCATAAGAAACCATTGAAGATGGAAAGCTGCTGTATGGATTCCTACATGGTGAGTCATAGGAGTGGGTGAGGGAGAAAGTGAATCACATGACTATGCAGAGGTAAAAGCCATCTATCTGGCCTTAGACATTGATGAATGAGTAAGGTGGTCAGTAAGGTATACTGACTCATCGATAGGCAGCAAATGCTTTGTGTGGGATGGTTGAAACAGTGGAAGCAGAATAACTAGCAACACAGAGGTAAACCTATTTGGTCTGCCGCATTGTGGCAAGATACCACTGCTCGGATAGAGAAACTGAAAAATTATATGTCATGTAGATGTCCAGGTACTGAAAAGTCGGGCCACTGGAGAATATCAAAACAAACAGCAGGTGGATCAGGCTTTTAAGAATGTTCCAAACAGACTTAGACTGGGAACATAAAGGTGAGCTATTTTTAGTTTAGTGGGCCCATGATACTTCAGTACATCAGGGAAGAGATTGTGAAATTGTGCACCACAGTCAAAAAAGTCAAATGGTTAAAACCTTTGCAGTCTGGGGGTGATAATCAAAATATAAATACAGAGAGGCCTGGCAGACTGATTATCTCACACTCTCTCAAACCTGCCATCATGAAGTAATTGCCATCAAAGGAGTAAGGTTCAATATTGCTTTTGTATATGTTTGTATATATCTCATTTGATTATTATTATTTTTGATATAAACTGTTTTAGTTTTCTTTTCCAATCCCTAAGTCTCTCCCTCTTATTCCCCTTGTGGAAGGGAGAGTGCCTGTCATTTGTCTAATGGCCATCCCAGCCCTAACCCTTGACACCCTGCAAGCTGCTGGGTGTGGCATGCCAGGCAGGGAGGGGAGCAGCCCCTCTGCAACTCCCTCCTTTCCTTCCTCCTGCTTCCTCTTCCCAAGAACCACTGCAGCTGCACCCAGCCCCTGCTTGGCTGTCTGGACATTTTCCCCAAAAGAAAGGCAAAACATGGTGTATTCTCCAACTGTCTTATGGGAACCCGTTTGTAGTAAATAATGCAAAATCAACCACAGACTTTTAGGTGGCCTACATCAGACCTAAGGCTTTGGACTTATGTGGCTATATTCTCTTTTAAGTATGCAAGCACTCTGCTTTCATAGTTACTAAGAAGCATGCACTTAAGAAATCAGTGTAGGTAGTTATCTAGAGTAAATGTTTGAATGTGAACATTTCCTGTTCTCACTCTGTGTCCTTTAACAGAGCTTAAGATCAATGTCCTCACTGTGTTATCAAGGACAATGTGCTGTGGATAACGTGAACTCCAGCTCATGAGAGAAGCAACATGCCCTCATATTGGGAGAACATGGGAGCAAGATGAGTGAACGGGCTGTATTTAAATACACCAACTGTATTTAAATACACCAACTGTATTTCCAGAGGCAGCTATGAACTGCTCCAGATCTATCAGGGAAACAAGCTGATGGAAAACTGAGAGGAGGGAGGGATGAAAATGTACCCTTCCTACATCTCATTGACTGTACTTGGATCAAAAAAACTGCAGAAGCCTCTGCTACTTCATGTTTCCTGACAGTCCTATTGTGTGCAAAGGGATTTTATATGGTGAAGGATATTGATATTGGAAATTCTTGAGTGGCTTATGTAGCAGTGACGCAAATACATGCAGGTAATTAGAGACACTAGGCTTTTTGTTGGAAACAGCAGCTTTAATGTCATTTTTCTGTGTCAATACCTTAATTTTATTGATAAAAGTCATATGGCTTTGCTGTCTGCATTTGTTCTACAGAAAGGAAAAGTGCATTTACTAATCTAAAAGAGGCTTTTTGGTTTTAGGGTGGGTTTTTTTTGTTTGTTTGGGTTTTTTTTGTTTGGTTGGTTTTTTGGGGTTTTTTTTTTGCTTTGTTTTGTTTTCTAATAGATATTGCAGAGGAAAAACATATCATTTTTATTTTCACAGGAGAGAAAGCCTGGGTAGAGAGATTGCCCCAGTAAGCAGGAAGCTGCTTCTTGGGTGGGTCAGCCTGAATCTGTGCAGCACAATACGGAAGGAGATTAGCTCCAGGCAGGCTCCCAGTTACTGCAAGGACCTTTCTGATAGTTCCCTTCATGCAGCTAATTAAACACTGACAAGCTCAAGCTGGAATTGCCACACTGGTGCTTGTGCACACCCAACAGCAGTGTGTCATAACAAAAAATGTCCAGCCATCCTTTACACTTCCTGTATGGCCAGCAGGTCTTTCACTGACTGGTGAGATGGACCCCAGGTGCTTCATTTATGCCCAGGTTGTTATTTCCCTTGAAATTGAAACAAACAAATGTGGGTAACTTTGTGACAAATTTTTAGAGTAAGAAACCAGAAGATATATACTAAAATGTGTACAAAAGAGTGTTTTTGTGTGGCACTGACACCTGAAAAAGAATACGATTAGGAAATTACTTCAGTGTCAGAAATCTGTCAGATTTCTACCACATGCAAATCTCATGTTTTTTGCCTTAAAGCTGCAGCTACCAAAGTGAGGAGATGCTTAAGCACTTGTACTTATGTTGTTCTGAGGAAAACAGCCTTTCTAGACCTTGTGTTTTGAGGGATAACCTGCAAATACAGTCCTGAAAATATCTAAAGCCATATATCCTTCAGCATTTTTGTCAGCAAAACCTCACGATTTCCAAATTAGTGCTGTGAATCTAAGGATTTTGATTTCAGGCACTGATCCCCTGGCAACAGCAATACTGTGACGCTGCAGTAACTCTTCCCAGATTCCCAAATTGCATGTTATAAACCAGAGAAACATCACTGACGCTGATGCTGTTGTGCTCATGGGCCTATCTGTAGGGTCACACCATTGTCTCAGTCACAGGACTGAGATGACTTAATGTTCCTTTTTCCTGACCAAAACCTGTGATTTTTTTTATTTTTACTTTTTTTTTTTTTCTCAGAAGAAGCCTACTCAGCTCCCAGCGAGCTGCTTAAGTATGAAAGAGGAGGAAGTGATATGACCTATGCTGAAAGTGAGAAGTAGTGGTGGGTAGGGAATACAGGATTATACTGTAGCTTGCTGCATCTACCTCTAATTGCTTCATGTTATGCATCCTAGCCTTAACTAAGGTGCATTTCTAAGGTGTAATCTTATATGTCCTTTCTTAGTAGGTGAGGGGTCCCTCCATTTTTCCCATCCTTCGAAGACTTAGTTAAATCCTGCCTGCCAAGGGACCTAAGAAACCAGTTTCTCTGCTCGAACAGGCTCTTTTAAAAAAAGTATTTGTTCAAAATCTCTTGGACAAATGCCCTGATTCCTGCAAAAGCGGCAAGAGTTTAGCAAGAAGGAGGTGGAAATCTTTCTGCAAAAACTCTGTCAGAAGAGAGCTTTTTCCATTTTTCTGTTGGAATAAATATTTATTCATTTAAAAGAGTACTTTGGAGTGGAGTGACCCTCCTTGTCTAGACATAATGAATGAACATAAAAATGAATTCAGAACTGTTTGAAAGCAGGGAACATCTGTGCCCGGCTGCAGCTCGCAGATTCAGCAAAAATGCATTCTTTATTGGGGTGGATGTAGCAAAAGTAAAACCTAAGATTGTTTTCCCACATGTTATCCACAAGCTATAAGTGTTGTACTTGTGGCAGTGTTTCTTTTGGGGGGTAGAGGATTCTGGGGGTGTTTGGGGTGGGGGTTTTGGGGGGGTTTTGTAATACAGCATCTGTGTGCTTTTTCTGAAACGTTGCCTGTGCTTAGCTTTGTTTCCACTCCACTAAAAGTCCATGCATTATTCACTCATTAATGTATTATTTATTTACTACTCTCAAAGAAGTGCACTAGGAGCTTTGCATTTACAGCATACAGAGTGACAGCTACGGCAGCCCTACAACTATTTCTTGCCTGTCAACAGTCCCCCACAGATAAAGAACGCACTGAACTTCCATGGATTTCCACTAGACTAATTCTGGTCTTCTTATTTCCACCACTTTTCCACTGGCACACTTCCAGGTTTTTGAAAATCTCCTCATTATTCACATTAGTGTAAAAAAATGAAGAACACGTCTAAAAGACTGACAATTTCAGGCTCAGCAAGGAGAGCTAATACCAGCATCCAGGACCCTTCACATTGTACAGCGTGTCAACAGCCTTCTCTTATTTAAATCAAAATGGCTTCAGTTTGAACTAGGAAGCAGCTTTGTTCTTTTTCTAAGAGAAAAAGCGTATTCCTTGGATAACCAGATCCCAAATCTGTTGTGGCTGTAACATTAACATCAGTATGTGACACTCCGCATGAAAAAGAACCGTGAGACTCTGTAGGTTAGGATGCCGATGCTGGTTAATTGGCAGTACTGTTTGTGGAGGGGCCCAGACCTGCCATCCACTCAAGACTGTTCCATCAAAATGCATGGCAGAGGCGAAACAGTCCTGAGCTCAGGACTCTTTGCTAACCCATCTCATGAAGCACATGGTACCCAGGCAGTGTGTTTACCCACATGCGAGGGATCTCAACCTGCTGCTGGGCAGTGATAGCAGAAACCGTGTGCGAGCTTTATATCAATAAGGTCTTTCCTCATTCTTTCCATCAGTTGTTTTCCTTGCTCCACCTGTAGGTCAGCTTGGCAATTGCAACGCTTAAAGTAGACCTGTTTATTTTCTGTAATGGGATTACTGTCAGTAAAATATGCTCCCCTGACATGTCCAGTAATAAAGTTTCCACATAGAGGGGGTCCTGTGTCATTGTGAACAGATGATTTTTACTTGGTTTCAACATTCATTTAACAATAACAATGCAAAGTAACATATTTAATTACGGGTTACTTCTTAGACAGATAATGTGCTCTTACCCTCTTTTTATAGTCAGTTGATATTCCTGATATGCTTTTGTCTGGCAATGTCTAGGGTTTTTCCCTGGGAATTGGGTTCCCTATGCCCACATATTCCAGTCCTTAACCATTATGTATTTTATATGTATATTACCTTACAAAACACAGTATGTCAACTCTCTGAAAGACCGGTTAAGAGTTCACACTAGCAGTGTAATACTGATTTTACTGTAACTCATGTCGCGGTTTAGGGTCAAGGCAGCCCCTAGACCTATAACAGATGCTCTCTGTTAACGGCCCTCCCTCCCCAGAGGGGAAGAGAAAGGGAATAAGGGAGAGAGACTGAGCGATTAGAAAAGGAAACTAGAACAGCTTTAATGAAAAGGAAATTAATAATTATAAAAATGGAATATATACAAATATATACAAAACCAGTATCGAACCCAACCCCCTTGATGGTAATTACATCACCGTCACCACTGATGTTGTGCAGGCACTGGGGGAGTCCCAGACTGGGCCCTGCAGCAGACGGGAGCTGTGTTCAGGAGCTGGATTCTGGTACCGGTTTCTGGAACACGCAGACCGGGGTCAAAGGCAGAACGGACAGAGTCCTCCTTGGGTGCTCCGAGGAAGGAACCGAAAGAGGACCCGAGCCAAGCCAAGCAAAAGCTGGCAAAGCAGTCCAAGAGGGGAGAGAAGAGCCCAGAGACCCTTCAGATCCCTCAGCTCTAGACCAAATATGGCGTATATGGGATGGAATCCCTCGCTGGTCAGTTCAGGGTCACCTGTCCTGTCCGCTCCTCCCTGCAGGTGCAGCCTTTCACTTTCTGCACCCTCCAATGTGGTACACAGGACCCAGCAGTGGCCTTGGTCTGCACACCAATCCTTGGTACTAACTCTAACCATGGGGTGTTATCACTGCTAGAAGCAGACACTGTCTGTGAGAACAGGCTGCTAACTTCAGAAAGTGCAGTTAATTAAAAGAACCGAGCTGAAAAGTAAAATTACTGAACAGAATTAGTTCTGTTTTCACTCAAACCAGGACACTCAAGAGCTAGCAATAACTTAGTGTTCCTTGGTCCTCCTCCAGCATCTTTACTAGTGACCTTTTTTTAATATGTATTTTTTATTTTTAATTTTCTGAACAGACTTAGAGATTTATTCAAATTTTAAAAGCTCTGATTTTAGTTAAATGAATGGATGAAGTCAGACTCCTCCTGCATACTGAGAATTGAGCTGTTGAGTAGTTGTTCTCAATGACCCCGAGTTTATTTTCCATCTAATTTTACTGGATAGTAACAAAACAATCATTTCTGTATCTCCTTATGGACAGAATGGAAGGGAGGGATTAACGCATTCATAGACAGTAATTCCCCAAGGGGCCAGACCTGCTATATGGGAAATAAACCTAGGAAAAAAAAATCTTAACTGATAGTTAATCCTACGTACCAGGAGGATTGTCTTTCAGGTAGCCTACCTCTACTACCAATGCTGCAGCACTGTTTATAAGCAGAATCTGGAGTTCTAAGGAAGTCCATGTGTGTGTGTGTGCAACGACAACTGTTTAAAGCTAAATGAAGTAGCAACTATAAAAGTACAGTAATGGTTTCACTTCCAGGATGCTGAGACAGTGGATTACTCTTAGCTTTATCTGATTTCTCATTTCTAGTCTCCGTAAAGTCCAGCATGACTGCAAAGAAAAGAAGGTATTTATTTAAAGTCAGGAACTCCCTGAGAGTCCTGGGGTTAAGTGGTTTATAGTCTGTATGGGCACACAACATGATGATGTTATGATACAACCTGTTACAAAATGCATATTTCAGGACTACTGTAACCACTGAAAAAACTACTGGTCTGTAATAGTCCAACTGTGTGCATTATCATGAAAATTTTTAATTAAAGTGCCATTTGCTTGTAAGAGAGTTGGGATTAGATATGTAGCCTATTCTGTATCTGATCAGAATTCAGTGAAACTATCTATATATCCAAGCAGTATTTTAGTTGATTATAGAAGGAATTTCACACTTTATGCTTGTAGCTAATGCTCTTAAGTACATACTATTTTTTTCAGCATTGGACAGTGTATTTGAGGAATACTTTGACAATTTCCCATTCTGTGACTAGAAGTGCCACAGTCTGGCTTTTCTGAAGGATAACAAAAGTTACTCAAGTATTAACAAGGCTAGACCTGGTTTGTCTTTTCATTTTCAAAGTTGGGAATATTATGTGGATTGATTAGTGTAGGCATTTCCAGATATATGTTGTTTAGCCATTACTCCTGATGACAGTAGCTGCAGCTTCTGCCTCCAGGTCTAAACACAGGGAGAGCATTTGGCTTTCTGAGCAGAAGACATATAGCACTTCAAAGATGGCGGTGTACCCGAGCGCACTCAAAAGTGGTACACAGGTCATAGCTGACAGACCTCTGTGTTTGCATTATTCAGCAACTGCTGCACTCAGGCTCTTAACTTCAAACTCCATCCTCCTCTCCCAGGAGGTCACTCCTTAATACGGCTTTTAGTGTCTTCCCAAGTTATTTTGCAAATACAACTTTAGCCTGCTATAGCAATACAAAATCATTACCAAAGTCCTAATCGGACAAGTTAGGTTCACTTTGAGAGTCAGAAGTAGTATGATGTGAAATGCATCTGCAGAAAGAGTGGATTCACTTGTATACTGTGAAAATTTACATGTGGTGCCACAGAAAAAAATATAGAATGGAATTTTTTTCAGTTCACCTTATTGCTTTCAGGAAAGTCTATGAGGAACTTTAAACCAGTGTTTCTTTTCTCTGTTGTCAAAGTAAAGTGCTGTTAAAAAGTTCCAAGATGACTAAACAAGATGGGAAACAGTTCAGGTTAAATACTTATCTCACATCAGCCTAATGTATCTCATGTGTAACTTTACAATTCCAATGGATTAAGTAATAATCATAGCCTAGTTAACATCTTAGTGGAAAGCAAAGCATATGGAAGATGCACATGACCTATTTTAACATTTGGTCTCAAATACACACAGTTCTGAATACAACAAAATGCCTCCTCCTCTTCCATCCACTGTCTCTGTGTTCTTGTCTTCTCTCACACAATATAAAGACACGCACACATTGTGCTCTAAATTGGGTATTATCTTTTTGCTAGCAAAACTGTGTCAGTCAGGAGTATATACACATATACTTGCAAAATTCTTTGGAGAAATGCCATCCTACAAGACAAAGTGTGGTTTTGCAGGATGATGTTCTTCTACACAAAACTCCCTGCTGCTGAAGGTTTTCTAGAGATTCAGTGAAATTTCTGAAAGGTTGTTATGAAGAATATGTGCAAATCTTCCTCCATGATCCCTGTTTGATTGTTATATTCTGCATAAAGGAGACTGAATTCTTCCCAGAATGAGATTAGGAGAAACAAACAAGGTTTTCTCTCTCCTAAATAAGTGCAGTAATATTACCAACTCCTTCAAATGCATGTAGATGAGGGGGTACATCTGAGAAGACTGGATTAGTACTTCTGTTGGTTGGACTTAATAAGTGGAGATTTTTTTTTCTCTACCGTACCACAAAAAACCCCCTCCAATTGCCAAAGGACTGTCAGAAAACCATACATGTCTGTGGTTGTTGGGTTTTGCAGAGAGTGCTCTTGCGTGAGCTGAAAAACTCTTCAATTCGCATATAGCTTAACTTTGGTGACACAGCTGAAGAGGCTCATGTTTTTTCTTTAGTCCATCATGTGTTTGGAATAACCTATATTTGGAAATGTATTTCCAATCCAGCCATAGAAATGGCAGAATATAAATAACTCATCAGCTTTTTGTTATATTAAAGCTATCACATTTGATCTGTTGAAGCTTTTCAGAGGCCCTTAGTGCACAAATGCCATGAAGAACTAATGTTGTTGGAGGACTGCTTCAGTTTTTGGGGTTTGGATTTTACTTTATTTTTTTGAATACCAAGTTCTTATGGAACCATAGTTTGTTATAAAAATACTCACTGGCCTTTCAAATGTGTGAATCATCATATCTTGCATCAGTATGCATTTCACATAGAGCTAGATTAGACCCTGTGGGTGATAACATACCCCTGTAGTGCAGTTATGTAGTGGAAGGTTAGATGTCTATTTTGTGTAATTATGTACCATAAAATATGAATCCTGGATGATTAACGAAAGAACTTTGTCCCTTGCAACCATAGCAACTTTTACACAGGTTTTTTTTTGTTTTTCACAGTCATTTGTACTTCTTTGGCTTTTATTAACTTGTTCCGTGTTTTTTTTTAATACATGTTCAACTTGTATTACAGACACTAAAGATGAGATACTTACAGAGCCTTTGTAAATGCAGTAATTAAGGTAAAACGATTGTGTTTAGTATTTTGTGGGTAGTGATGCATGATGTTCTGGATATCATCACACCTGATACGTATTCATTCAGAGAACAAATCTTTATTTTAATATAGTGAAGCAAAATATCCCCTTTGTTAATTTGATGTACACGAAATAACTTTGCATTTGTTACATGGATGATAAATATTTGGCAGATAAATGTATAAACACTTCCATGGTTTATGGACTTATACTGTACACAGTCATCCTACACAGAGCATGCCCTTTCACAAGTATACAGACAGCTTTCCTCAGGGGGCTTAATTAAAACACTTGGTCAAACATTTTGGAAATTGGCAGTCTGACTCAGAGGAGCATACTGGAAAGATGAGTTCACAGTTGTACCAGCTGGACTTGAAATGAAAAATTCCAAACTCCAAAATAGAATTTATCAAGGCACACACATGCAAACACATATATACAATAGTGATTACTGTAACCTGCTTTACAGGAGATCACACATAACAGTAAAGAGAACAAACAAAGAAAGAAACAGAGAGTTCAGGACCATTGCCAAGATCTTGTTGCAGATTAGCAGATCTGTAAGTAAATATGTATAAATGGGAATCCCACTTCAAAGAAACTCATTACCGTATATACAATATGTACATGTTTCCTCACATTAAGAAATGGAGACTGTCAGAAATGGTTATGATTTTCTTGACAACATATGCACATTAACACACCTGTGCTTTTGTATGCTAAAGACAATTTGAAAAGTTGTACTCCCAGTTGGCTCAGGGCAGCTGGCAATTTGAGTGGAAGTTTAGTAGGAGAAACCAGAACCAGAAAATAGCTTATGAAAAACTAGGAAAGAATACACATTTTCCTTCTGTTGCTCAGCATTAAAATATGCTAACAAGTTCTAGAGAAAATCAGTAACCTGGCAATGCCAATAAATTACACTGAAGGCAAAGAGCTGTACTTTCAGTACGTAACCCTTGATGCCTGAGTTCTGCACATACATCATTACACTGCAAAGGAAACTGCTCACTTAAAAAAAAAATCTAATTATGTATAGTATGTTGTCGCATATATTTGAGGCCAAGTATGAGATATAATTTGACAAGGTCTAGTTGGGATTTTGAATACAAAATTATATAGAAAATGGTGAAGATAAGCTGTCAGTTGACTCATTAGGCTTGCAGCATAGGATGTTATTAAAATACCTTTATTGTCTGGGAAACATTGCATTCATAGGAAAAAGCCAGGCTAAAATTACTCAGGTGAAAAACAAGGGCTAAAAGGACACATTTCTCTCACAGCAGTGATTCCAGCATGATACTATACACAATCATGTATTTAATATTTTTGAAGAGAAAGCTAAGATCCTGATCCTGCAGACTGCTTCACTTATTTAAACAGAGATCAGTTTACACACACAATACTGGTTTCATGTAACACTTTGTAGGATCCTAAAGCACCAGAAATGAAGTCACTAACAGCTTGGTGCTTTTTTTTTTTTTTTGATCTTTATAAATGAGCTAGCTTTCCTACTGTACTAATTCCATTCCTGCTCTCATTTTTGTTTCAAATGTCAGTAAAAACTTTAATTTCACTAGTGAAGTGCTAATGAAATCAATTACCCTATCAGAAGAGATCTCTGTCAGGAAGAAACAATAACGAGGTGTAAGGTTTGTCCAGAAAAGATTATGGGAGTTTGCATTTTGTAAGTCAGTCTTCCTTCTAAACTGTTGGTTTTAACCTATGTTAACAAATTTCCAGAGAGAAGGTAGTATAATTTACTGTTACTTTGAATCTGAATAGCAATTTTCTATTTAAAACTGTCTGTTCATGATCACACCTAGAACTACAGTCTCTCTCAGTGCATATGTTTTCCTTTTGGAAAGACACGCTACAAAAGTACTGTCATGTAAGCATTGCTACCCTTTCATAGTCTCCTCCCAAAGATTTGACATAGGCTGGTTGGTATTCAGCTTATCAACTCATAGAACACATGGGAAAAAAATAACTGCAAGCTGCATGGGTTTGTTTGTTCGTTACTTTGTTTTATTCTTAGTATAGAGTTGTCTTTCCTATAGCAAATGTACATTGTTAAGTCCTGTGGAAGGAATACACCCTTTCTTCTATTGCTTTCTTAATTCTGTAGTGTGTGTGCATGTCCCCCATCTGAGGAAGCACACTGTAAAGTGAACACCCTGCAAAGTGGGAAGGAGAAATGTAGCAGGTGCCAGTGCTTTTGAGAGAGCTCTCTCCACTCTCACTGCTCTGTGTGTATGTGCTACTAATTTCACCCTGGATTTGCTTGAATTATAGCTACAAATACTTTATGCAGCACTAATTGCTGTAAAAGATCTTTGTGGGTGTTAATCATTAATTAAAAGACACCCTGGCAATGGCTCTGTTTCAGACTGGTCAAAGATTGCTGATAAGAACAGCAGCAAACAGTTGTTTAGCCACTTTACGAGAACAACAGCAGCTATGTTTGCAGAAACAATGAAAAACATACAATACAGGAAGACAGAGACATTTTCTCAAACATTACATAGAAGTTAACATGCTGAGATGCACAGGGAACACTTTTAAGGACTTCTAGTTGAATATGACAAAATTTATAGCTTTTAGGATTTTATGTATCTTGAGAACACTGTGCCTTCTAGTCACCGGAACATGACCAGTGCCTTTGCATGATGTGCTGTTTTGCTGTTTGGCACAGTGTGACTAGGGTGTGGAAGGCTACAGCTAATTCAGAGCTTATTTTTTAAACCATGTCCCTTCCAATGACCAAAAGCTAACAGCCAGCTAGAATGATTCGTACCATCCCAACAGTTTTGCACATAAGTCAAGAGTTCTTCACAAGAAACAAATCAGGGTGCTATTTGTGTTCAAAGCATAATACATAATGCAGAAAGTAACAGTGTAATTGAGAGTTGTACAAGAATATGTTTTGTAAGTTTTACCTCCACCTGTTTTATAGGGAGGTGTGTGTTTATATATCTCTGTATACTCATCTACACATTTGTCTGTATAGGTATTAATCTCTGACCATGTAATACTTCTTTACAATACACAGTACAATATAACCGCAGACTATGATTTAAGGAAAGTAGCTGACAAAAATAAAAGTAATTGAACCTTAGGCATTGAAATCTTTCTCTTTATGGTTTGCATTCAATTTGATTACATTTCATTATTTTTTCCTGACCCTCTTCTTTCAAGGGATCACCTTTTTACTGAGTAAGACAGGCCTACATGAGATTCACAAATGACTTCTACCACATAACCAGTGGAGGACAGGCATATATTTACAAGGCAGACATTGAGAGGAGAGAAGACATGTCTAACAGGTAGAAAACATGCAGTAATATCAGAAAGACTTGCTAGGTGACAACTCTAGCTCTAGACAACTGATGAAACTGGAACAACCCATCAGACATCAGACTCTTGCAGAGTACTGTGCTTGCAATGAGTTATGGATGTTGTCCATTAGCAGTAAGTAGATTCAGCTCACTTGGTCAGGACTACTGATAAAAACTGTGTCGTAGGTGGTAGATATGCAAAATAAGAAAGTAGAAGGCTTGAGCAAAAAAGCAGATCCTTAGGATCCAAGAGAAATTAGCTTAGGTGGCTAGCTGTGGTGAGAGTGATGAAAGCCAGCCTGCCAGCAATTTCTCTCTCACACTTGCAGACTGATGTGTCTGGATACAGCTCAGAAGTGTTGACGGCCAGAACAGGGGCAAGATCTGACATGCTAAATCATTGCATCAAAGAAAGGTCCTAAATGTGGATGAAGTTCTACATAATAATCTTACACATCTAGAGTAGCACTAAATATTGAAGACCCCGTTCCTCTGCAGGAAGAAGTAGGGTATTTACCACTGCAATAAAAATAAAGTATGCAGATAATGATAGTGTATCTAAAAGTATTTTGAATCACTTTGTTGAAATCATCAACATAAGAAAGCAAATGAGGCTGATTCCAGCATACAGACTGTTTGTAGGCTGGGTGAGGGTGAGTGAAGGTATGGGAGATCTGCAAGTAGCATTATAAATTGTAAATTTCTATTTAATTCAGTTTCTGAATTGAGTTACAGATTTTCTGGCTAACATGTCTCTGCTAATTCCACATCACTGCCCAATCCTTTTCTTGCCTCCAAATTGCAGGCAAAAGTCTGTCTTTTCATGCTGCGTTTCCTGAACAAGCAGCATTGGAAAGTACTAATTCAGGCAAATACCTAATATTTTACAGTAAGTTTAATGAACAAGAGGGCAGGAAATGCAGAGGAAAAGCAGTCTTTCAGATGTGTTTTCTTCTGGAATATGATTACCGAGCATGTGTTTTCTTTCAAGACTCCAGAGGAAGTGGAGCATTTCTGTTTTCACTTCTTGTGTCTTTGACCCCTTGAGTGCAAGGATTAATTTTTTAGCATTGTGACTGAAATTTCAATTGCATTTCCAGGTTATTAAACAGGAAACAAGGCTTGTAGGTTGTTTTAGCATGATATCATCTTGTTTAGGTGAAGAGGTGTAACTGGATGTAAACATCTTTCTCTGACTAATGAAGATAATTTTAAAACTCATGATGGGGAAAAAAGCTAAAGCTCAGAACACAGAGGGCTGAGAATTATATTATATAGCTAAGAATTGGAATCAACCGTTGTGCCTCGAGAGCAGTTGCACAAAGACAAGTCTCCATAGTAGTAGAAAAAAAAAACAAGAACAGAGAATAATATTTCCTCCAAATGGAGCTAAGTTAGGTGCACAGACAAGAAGATTCCCCATATCTGCACCCAAAGCAGAAAGAGTCCGACAGGGGCCATTCTGAGAGGAGAGCTCTCCTTGTTTTATTAGTTCTGTCTTAATTGGGAAATGTGGAGTTTGACTACCTCAAAAGGGTAAGTGTGTCTGAAGGACTTTTACACTTGTTCTCCATCTTTGTTTAAAAAAGAGTGACCAAATTGCAAAAGATATGTGGAAACCTTGTTACCGAGTGTTACATGAAGTCAGGAGGAAGTGAAAACATGAAGTTTTTACTTCAAGATTGGCCTTCTGGTAAGAAATGTAATTTGGAGCAGAATGAATGGAATGGCATGAAGAGAAAGAAAACAAAGCTTGAATTAGTAGTCTGATTTTGCCCCATTTTTCTAAAGTGATACAGAGTAGACTACATGAGCCATCAAGAAGGAGGACTAACACTTTCTCACTTGTGTCAAAGTTTTATAGCATATACACCTCTGGAACAGCACTGGCTAAAATCAAACATAAACGAAGACTTCCCAACACATCATTCATTAGCGGTCCCCTTCAGTCCTCCAGAAACTGTGAACACCCTGTACTGGTTCCCTTGCTAGGAGTCCATACTCAATGTATACCATATGAAATGTGTACCAAATGTAGTGCATGCTTCCAGCCAACAAGGAGCTAACATAAATACAGCCAATCTCATTAAAACATCCAAACACAATGAATAAGATGCTTTCAAGAATTAAGAGTCTGCTAAGTCAAATTCTATTAGCAGACAAGCTGTAAAGAGTAAAGCTAATTAAAACAGAATTTCTTTCCTAAAAATGAAAATGTGGTCTCTTTGGAGGATAGTTTTTAAATTTTAAAGCAGTTGATCATCATAGTAATACAGTTCTAAATGTTGCAAGTTTTCTCTTGTCTTCAGAGGCCATTTTAATTTTTGTCACTGCTGTCCCTGGGGTGACCCTTCCAGCTTTACAGGACAAAAGCGCTAGACCTGACATCCTACTTCAGTTTAGACTGAAAGGAGTTTCCAATTAGTGGTTAGTCAGTTCTGTTACCAAAACAGACAAAATGATTATACATATTTGATAGATCAGATAGACAAATGCTATCAAGTTCGATTCCCTGAGGTGTAGCAGGGATCTACCCAGGCCACTAAGTATTTCTTTGTGTGAGATATAAGTGAATAGTCATAGAAAGGAAGTGCAATTCCTACTGTCCAATATTTATTACCTAAGATTGCTTTGGAAAATGAAAAAAAAAAAAGACAGATTCACTGAAGACCAGCCAAATCACTTTTGCTTGTAACATAAGTAACATTTGTATCTGGATCCCCATGGATTAAGTATTTCTGCTCCGGTCTGTGGATTATGCCTATTTAACCAAGTATCTGCAGTTTGAAATTGCATTCACTTGTTTTGTCTTTATGAGATAAATCTTTACTGCACTCAAGCCCAAACAATTAATTGTTCAACAGCTTTGATGCTGGCTTGCACACTAGTTCAAATCTGTTGAGCCAACTGGCTCGCCAGCTAGGGAAATTCTAGCTTTAAGTTTTGTTTAATATGTTATGTCTCTTCCATTTACTTTTTCTCTCTTTTTTGTTTAATCCAGTTTTCTTTTGTACTTTCCCTACTTTAGAACATTGACTTTCATTTTGGACCACGCAAGGTCCATGTAGTTGGGAATCTTGTTCATCTTTACTAATTCCTAAATTGTTATATCCCACTTCATGCAGACTTAATCACATACTTGTGATGTATTCAGGGTTTATGATAAGAAGCAGCACTGAAATCAGCATAATTTTGCATGTGATGAGATTTTAGTGTTTTAGCCTTGAACTGTAGTCCTTAAAAGTTGAACCTTATTTTCCTGTGTCCCATTCCCTCCACAGTGGTCATGTGGCATGAAGTGCTGGATCTGGATGTTTTTCAGAATTACATACAGAGATGGACAGAGTACACTACTTCAAGCATACAGTACATAGCAAGACAATGTAATATTTTACCATTGCTGTTGGTGTTTACTCCAACCATGTACAAAGGCTTCAGATTTCAAAATACATTGTGCAGTAAGTACAAGAAAGTGGACACATGCTACTAATGAATGCCACAGAGAAATAGTGCTCCAATATGATTCTTACTGGAGAAAATAGCCTTGAAATAAGGCTATGACTAGTGGACAAAAGCCACAGATGCAAAACTAAGGCCAGCATTTTGTTCTTAACTTGGAACTTGGTGAAAAATAATTCTTCTTCCTTTTTTCTTTTCAACAGTTTAGAAATTTAAAAGACATGTTTAAGTCAGATTTAAATATAAAATATTTTATTTCAAATTTCTTGATTGTTTATATTCCAAAATAAACACACTTCCTAAACTTTGTTTCTTACTATATATTATTTAAATTATCAATATTAGGAAAAAAAAAAAAAAGCCCACTAGTTTTCCATATTCATGGGTTTTTAATTCAGCCACTTTTCTCTTTTGTTAATAGCAGAAAACCGTATCTTGGGCTAATATTTTAGTGCTACAATGTGTAGCACAGGCATTTGTTAGTAACTGAAAAATGTATCTTCTAGAATCAGCAAATGAAACAGTGAACTTTAAATGTAATGAATGACCTTCTTATGTCAACTTTTAATGACTCCTTCAATAGAATCATTTGACACAGAATGAAGTGATAGATATTACTACCCAAAGCTAAGTTCACATATAAGCACACAAGCGAGAAAAAAATTTACTACATGTTGACCTTATCTGAAAGCTTGATTTCTTTGGCAGTGATTCAACCACCTAAAAAGTGTTGCCAGATATAATTAGAAAAATACTGATACATTTTTCCTTATGCTTTATACCAATTTTTTCTTTGAAACTGCAGATAATTCATCAGCAGATACTAAAAGAAACATCAGTTTCAGTCATCAGAGGATCTGCCCATTTTGTCTGCTAATTTTATAAATGCATTTGTACTAAATTTTTTATGCTAATGATTTAAAGAGATCCCACAGCTTTTTGCATACCAGTAGGACTGGTGGGGAACTCTTTACTGTTATCAAGAACATTTCACCGAAGTTCACTTTGAAGGAATACATTTACAACCTTTACTCTCCATCCTTGCACTTGGTCTAATAACAACATTACAACTCCCTGCAGCCTTGCCACGGCTTCTTTCTTAATGGCCTTTCAGAGAGATATTTGAAAGTGTTAAATGGTAAGATAGCTCTAGAAGTATTAAAAATCATCTGAGAAAATGGTTATATAAAGAAGTGTATAAACTGTGAAAATAATGAAGGTGCGTTTGGTTATTGCTTTTCTTTATTCTGATATTATTTAAAAAAAAATCTTTTGAGATGTTTTAATTACGTGATACTCTATACTGAAGTTATGATTTGACTAAATTTACTAGCTGGCATTCTACAACCACATATTTTTATAACCATTCTGTGACAAAAATATATTAGAAGTGTAAATATGAAACAAATTCTGAAAGCATCTGACTTTTCATATAGTTCACTGGCCTGATTCTTCCTTTCTTTGTACTTAAAGCAGCACAAATATTTGCTTTGTTTTACTCCTGGGTTAAGATAAATTTTCAGTTTTAACATGGCAAAAAAATTCCGAATGCCACAAGTGAGATGAAAACAAATGTTTTCTGGTGGATCAGCAGTAAAGAGTGAAAGTGTTTATTTTGTTATTCTCTTTGCTGCTTACCCGTATGGGGTTTTTATTCCCTGCAGTAGCTGTTGCCTTCTTCTCAGCAAATATGGGGTGTAGTTCATAATCTTTACTTTAGATTGAATCTACCTAAAGGGATTTCCCAAGAAAGAGGCATTACCACAAGTTTTTGCCATCTAAGCATGGCTGCAGAAGGTCAGTATTCTCAGTCTCGATGCAGTCTGTAGAGTTTCCTGATAAACGCTGCATGCATTGATACATTAACATTTTCTGCACCAATACTGCTAAGAAATTGACTTGCATGTCTGTACTGTTACAAAAGCTCACAATGCCATGGCCAAATTTAGCATGTATTTTTTAAACAGTATGACTGCTTGCATTTTAAGTATGTAATTATCAGTATGGTTTTTACCTTCCTGGACATGTCACCAAAAGTGTCTTAAGAGGTAGCTTTGCTGTTTGAAGTTAAGTGGGTTTGAATAGCAATATATGCAAGCAAACAAAAGCAAAATTTAAAACTTTCATACAGAGGCTGGTAAATCTCTGCCACTCCAAAGTATCTGTTGAATTTGATTTCTGACATCTGAGCACTCTACTAAGCGTTGAGAATCTGAAGCCTTTGCACCATCGGTCAGGAGAGTTGACATTTGCACAAGGAAGGAAATAAGTAGTAAATGGCTTTTTCCAGTTACATCAACACCTGGGTTCTTGTGTCAGGAAGTCGAAGTCCTACCAGACCTCCACATACTAGAACAGTAGAAGCAAGGAGAATAGGGATTGCTTTGGTGATACCAACAAGGGAACCAAATATTAAGTTTCCAAGTACAGCTGCTGCTTTGCATAGCGCATTCAAAAAACCAAAGCCTGTTGCCCTAGAAGAGAAAACAGAAGAAAGTTAAAAGGTGGGTGAAAGAGTAAAGCACTTGAGACAAATCCTCAGTGGAAATAAATCAGTATAACCCAAATATCTTAAACAGAATTTATGCCAATAAGGATTCCATGTTTTGCTTTATAATGTGAGAACGAAGCTCAGCTGCTACAGCATTTTATTGAGGAGAATTCATTCTGCTGTGTCAGGGACCAAAATGTGAACTAAATGACTGAACTGATAAGTTTGCACCTTTACAGAAGAAAAAATGACTTGCAAATGGAAATTCAGTAATATTTAAAATGATGGATTGTGAGATGGAAGGTGTAGCATAGCTCTCTTTTGAGCAAAGTAGCTCTCTTGGTAATTTGGGAAAGAAGTCATCAGAATAAAAGGTTGGTCATCTTGGGACACTGAACAGAAATGGACTTCTCACAGGTGGTGTACATATTCAACCAGCGTTTCTTCAAAAACCCACTTGATGTAGAAGAGGTATCTCAGAAACTTTGAAGGAAAGGGAAGGGAAATAGATTGCCAACAGAAGGTATGACACAGGCAACTCAAAGGGATTTTTGCATTACGGTGTTGTGATTTTAGTAGTCAAGATAGAGTATTTTAGATATTTGATAGCCTGTGCATATATGTGTTATGCTAACTGACATCATTCTAATCAATTGTGGTTTGGTATGACTTGGTAGGATTCATAGTTGCAGGAATAAACTTGTCCTACCAAAGTGTCCTAACAAAAATATCTGTAAGATAGTAGAATCTGTAACAATTCTCAAAACAAAGAAAGAGAGAAGGAATATGCAGATCTCACACTGTGCTTGCTGAGATAAAATAATAAGAATCAGGAGGATAGATGTTCTTTTCAAAACAACATGTTTCTTTATTGTTAATACTAGTTACTTCCATTGGAAGGAAAAAGTCTCTGGTCTAAGCAGCATGCAGAAATGCTAATATTCTCAGTGACAGAAAAAGTATTGTACTGAAGTACATGTGAGGGAAAGAAAGAAGTCCTATGCTCAGATGTAGCCTGCATTCCTGCTAAAGAAGTTTGAGAAACTTCTACTGGAGCTTCTAAAGAGCATTCCAGAGAATCAAAAAGTAAGCAGACTTGATCTCAGCTGAGACCAACGATATAAACTCTCAATGTTCTTCACAAAACTGTGGTTTGGTTTGGTTTGGTTTGGTTTGGTTTGGTTTGGTTTGGTTTGGTTTGGTTTGGTTTGGTTTTTTTTATTGTGGAAGCAGCAAACCATGAAGGTATGAAGGGATAAGACATCCTTTGCCTCAAGCAAATGATGGACATGGCCACAGCTCAGGGTGTCAATAGTAATGAGGTTGAACAAGACCTTGCACCTGGTTTGGAACTTTAGGTGACAGAAAGCAGTCCTGCAGAAAAGGATTTGAGGGTCCACTTGAGGTGGATGAGAAGCTGGACATGACTCATCAATATGCACTTGCAGACCAAAAGATCAATCACATCCTGGGTTGCATCAAAAGAAGTGTGGCCAGCAGATTGAGAGAGGTGATTCTGCCAATATACTCTTCTCTGGTGAGACTGGAGTACAGTGTCCAGCTCTGTGGGTCAACACAGGAAGGGCATGGACCTGATGAATTGGGTCCAGAGGAGGGCCACAAAAATGATCAGAGGGCTGGAACACCTCTCCTACAAGGAAAGACTGAGGGAGCTGGGGTTGTTCAGTCTGTAGAAGAGAAGGCTGCAGGAAGACCTTATAATGGCCTGCCAGTACCTGAAGGAGTCCTACAAGAAAGCTGGACAGGGGCTGTTTACAAGGGCATGCAATGATAGGACAAGGGGCAATGGTTTTAAACTAGAGAAGGGTAGATTTAGATTGGACATTAGGAAGAAGTTCTTTACTATGAGGGTGGTGGAACACTGGAACAAGTTGCCCAGGGAGGTGGTGGAAGTTTCATCCCTGGAGACATTCAAGGACAGGTTGGATGAGGCTCTGAGAAACCTGATTTAGTTGAGGATGTCCCTGCTTACTGCAGGTGGGGTGAACTAGGTGACTTTTAAAGGACCTTTCCAACCCAAGGCATTCTATAATTCTGTGATTCTATGTCTGCAGAACTGAATTAAGACATGGAGCAGACTAATTAATAGAGCTTCAAAAATGGATTTTTTGCCATTAATGGAAAATTTTAATTTATCCATGGTTGCAGACCGAAGTCAACCATCTTGCCTAAAAAGTCATGGAAGTAAAATCAGAAGAGTGGAATCTTACTGTTTCAGTGTCACTTCTGTGTATTACATGCATTTTCTGACCCCAGGACAAGACCAAAGTAATCTCTTCTGCTGGGTGATTAATAATATATTTATTATTAGTTTGGTGCTATGTCTCTTGTAATTGACATCAGTGTTTCAATCTCTAAAATACCTGAGATTTATCAAAGTAATTATTATTTTAGCTGAAGTAATCATAATTCCTCTGTGTGTAAAACATGGCATCCATGCCGATTGAATGACAATAAATATCAGCAATATCTAAGGAAGGAGAGACAGGTAATTCCAATGGCAGAACAGAACCTACCCAGAAAAACTGTGAGAAAACACAGAAGAAACTCCGATATGCCTCCTGAGTGTTCAAAGCCCTTACTTCCTTGTTTTTTTCTAAATCTGATTAAACCTATAGTACTTTTGCATAATACTGAATGCCAAGAAAAGCTAAACAGGCACATCCTGGAGACAACAGTCTTGAACGTGACATACTCTGTTTCTTACAGTGCAGTCTGGTGAGAGCTGCTGGAGAGCACACTGCTGAAAGCAGCAGATGAGGAAACTAGGAATGCTGCCTGTAAAGCTTTCCAACAGGAAAACATTTACAGCGTCTCCTTGAAAATGCCTTCCTCAGAATGAACAAGTGAAAACTTGCTCATTTTAAGGGTGACTTGTGGGAAAATCAGTCCAAAGGAGGAGTAGGAGATCCACTGAAGGAAGCAGTTGAAAACCTTCCTGCTGGAGTAATCTTTCAAAGCCTGTGAGAAGATCAAGTCTGTACTACAGAAACATCTGTACTATGAAGGTAGATAAGGCCCAGAATATCTGGAGGATGCTGACCTAGGATGGAGAGAAGCTCCTGAAAGGGAAGGAGCTCCAGACTGACACATCTTCTAGGGTGAATGCATGTAGGAAGGAGTACAAAGAGGAAAGACTGTGGTAAAATAGACTTTATCACAATCAGGTTAAAGACAACGCTGAGAGCCTGGAAAACAGAGTTTATGTGATAGGATAACAACAGGTTGCAGCTATTCTGAGTATGTCGGGGGAAGAAGGACAGGAAGAATGAGACATGTTCTAATCTTTGCTTTATTTATGCACAGAAAATATTTCTAAAGTTATGGTGGTGACCAGTTGTGATCAGTGTCTGAACATTGAAATATGATTTCTTCAACTGCCAGTGCTGATGTAAAACAAAACTTGCCCCTAGATAACAGGGAAAAAACAGCATTCACACAGAGAAAATGGACAGTCATCAACAGTCTCAGTACATTCAGAGAGATAGCAGAACCCCCAAAGAATACATAACCCTAGCTAAAGCAATTGTGGATAGATACAGGCAGGAAATCTTTGGAAAAACAATAGCACAAAACATGTAGGGACACCTGACTTATATTCAGTGTTGATTTATACTGCCTTATAAAGGTAAGCTGTTTCACAGATGCTATTTGCTAATATCAGCTGTCTATAACAGGGGTCTGAATATAATTTTCTGTGCAATTTGGACCATTTCTTTTCATCTGCTGGGCTCAACAGACAATTCATTTAGGACAGCCACTGTGCTTTAGATCTATTATAGGTTATATACCCAAGATTACCTTATTAAAGTAATTTTGTAGTAAAATATCTCTTATGTCTGAGCAAAAATAAGGTAATTTGTTGGCACTGAAGAACTGGTTCTTCTTTGTAAAATGGACTCATTCATTTTTTCCAGATATAAAGGGTTGTTATAAATCTAATACCATTAATATTATAAAATTATAAACAATGAAAAGTGAGACACAGTGAGCCATTTTTATTGCCTCTGGCTGTCATGATAATACAAAGTGAACAACCCAGCAGAATTTCAATCTCTTACTCTTTAAGCAGTTTTCAGGCATGGCCTTTTGCCTGAAATACATACATCATCGGCAGGAACAGTAAGATTTTTACAGGCTTAAGTAAAATGTTGTGACCTACACCTGAAAAACATTGTTCCTGTTCAACCTTCTGCCTTCAGTTGTAATACTGTCTTTGAATGTGAATTTGTTGTGTACTTTAAGGATAGCGAATTCAGACTTGTTAGTTTTTAAACATCTTTCTTAGAACAGTGTTGGTGATTCAAATCAGCTAAAATCTGTATTAATTCATGCCTTTATAATTGATTCTACTGAACCCAGGGGAGTACAAATAGCCAGACAATAAATATGCTGCAATTCACATACAGATGTGAACACAGTCTTCTCTTGCAGCACTAGTACAGTCTTTACCATGGTCTTTCAGAAAGGTGCTAGAGTGTACAGAAAGTCTGCAAATGATCGAAGATACATGATGTGTCATCTCAGCATCATGAATGAATGAAGTGAAAAAACCTGGAGGTATAAGGCCATTACTATATACACCAGTTTCTGTTATGCTGATCAGATACTGGGTCTTCAGTAAAATAATGCTGGTGAATCAATTTGGGATTGCCTTAAAAGATAAAAAAAAGTTACAGATTTTAGAACTGATATGAGGAAAAATGCAGAAGTCTTATAAAAGTCTAAGAGAAAGCTGGAAAGTTAGAGAAAACAAATTGTTTGCAATGTGTTTTAATTCTTTTCCTGGGAAAGCTGTAACAAAGAAAAAAGCTTAGCTTCCTTTCACCCAAGCCCCACATAAAAATGGCAAGAATCCAAACAGTTAAAAATAGAAGGATTATCCAAGCCTTTAGATTAAAAGATTTCCTGATTGCCACATATGCTCTTTCTCAGACCAGGTGCTTTTATTCCTACATAAGTACTTCAGACCCACTTTTCCATTGCTGACAGTCAGAGTAGCTAAAAACTTCATTGTCCTGCAGTGGAGTTCTACTGAATTAGAGCACAGGTATTTTATAACTTTCTTGACAGAGCTAGTGCTGAGCCTATATGGCAAGTTACCAAAAACTCTGAATATCACTTTTGTGGGTCTTAATATTATGCAAAGGCCAGAGATTCTGAATGTGCTATGGACACTTTTCTAATGTCCAGACATTTTAAGTACTTTTAAAAAATCAGTACAAATATGCATATCATTACTTGACCAATTACAGCACTCAGTGTGCAAGTAAAAACTGTGGAATTCATCTTCCTGCCTTGGACTACTGCACAAAGCATTGCATAAATTCAGCACACCATGCCTTAAAAACATTAACGTGAAATTCCACCAAAATGCAATTGAACCATGTCCACAGGATGGCAGTAGAAAATAGTTGTTGGGAAGTCTACTGTAAGTTGATGACTGCTGTTATGACTCAAAAGAATAGAAAACTTCTCTTCTGCCAGCCACAACAATGCAAAGGTGGACTTAAGATACCCTGTGAACAGTGTTTATTATGCCAGGGATAGATTCTCCAGCACCAAGAAAAAACATAAAAAGATAATGAACTGAAGATAGGTGACTTATTTCTTAGTAATGACTAAACTGTAATGAACTTATTTCAGAGATATTAAGAAAGGCCAAACCAGGATCACTTTATTTTACAGCACACCTTGAATTCTAACTATTCCTGGCCAAGATTCAAACCCAGATGTCTGGCAGCTGTAATAGAACTGATGAATTTTTAGTTATCTGATGCAACCTGAGCCTGATTTACTCCGCAGGAGATGACCTGTTTCTATTCCACTTTCTGTTTAGGTTTGTTGTATCCCCTCAACAAGAGTCTTGTCTTGGTGCTTCCCAAGAAGATATCTATCATTTATGTGAAAGTAATGATTGCATTTTGAAGTCATAAAAATCTCTTAAATGTTACTGCTTCAGAGAATTTTAGGTCTCTTCCATTCATACTTATATTACAGGCATAGCTAGGAAACTATGCAATGTTATTGCAAGCCCCTTGGGCACATTCATTACAACACAAGCCGTAATTACCTCATCACACAATATTTTTTTCCGTATCACTCTGCCAATGTACAGAACAATGAGAGCTTGAGGGTAAAACACAAATGTAGTGAATAAAACATAGTTTCTCTCATCTGTTGCAGAAGATGGAAGGTACACTGTGAATAAGGTTGGGGACTGCAAGATGAGAAAGCACTCTCATGATTGAGGGAGTTAATTGCTGTCTGGAGAAATGATATAAACCCCATCCTTACGACAGGATTTGTATATGATGTGAGCGAGTCACCAAAAGCTAACTGGTCATCAAGTACGCACTTCTCTGAGTATTCAGCTTAGCATCTTCAGATTTGTTTGCTTAAGTGATAAGTAGCTACAACTGCAGTGGAAGTTATGTTTTCAGCCCATTTCCTGTTCTAAAATGTGACTGGGATTGTTGGTACCTTGTGTGCCAGTCTACAGTTTTTCTCTCCTGGTAGACAATACTAAATTAATTTTTAGCAGTAACTTTTTCCTTCATGCCTCAAATTCTACATCAACTCTTTTCAAACCACTATTTGGAAATTATGGGAAAGTTTATGAAAGCCTTCTATGAACACTCAAAATTGTTCACTAGACATTTAATAACTCTGCTGAACAGACCTTACAAGGCTATGGAACAGTTTGGTTTGGCCTTAAAGAGGATCACAACTGACCAAAAACTTCTCAGAACCTGCTGACTCATCCAGAATAGCATAGACATTTGAGAAGAAAATGTAAAAGAGAAAAGATGAGACAAAAGATGAGTTAATATAAGTTCTTTACATTGTGGAGCAAAGACGAGTTAATATAAGTTCTTTACATCATGGAGCTGGGTTAAAATTTACTTGCTTATTGGAAATCAGTTTATAGTTAGTCATCATGAGTGTCCATTAAAATGTGTGTATTGAAAATTGAAAAAAAAAAAAGATTATGCATTAGCAGTATATGTGTCATCTGGAAGACAGAAACCTACCTATAACTAGAACAAATAATGTATCTTCACCTTTTAACACAACTTCGTCATCTACCTGAGCACAACTTGATATTTATACAGCCTCTAGCATCTCTTATTTCAGCATCTGTGCAAATCAAATGAGACCTTACAAAGAACATACAGGCAAAAGCTGTGTCAAGATGGCATAAAATTTGGAAGTAGTCTTCAAGAACACAGGTCAAACTACTTAATTACCTCAAATTCAGGCATTAGTAAATTAAAATCTAAATAGGTAGATGAGTGTGAATGCATACAGAATCCAAATCTGTTAAGATTTTGAAGCAAACTTAACTCTGCCCTGCAGGTAGCTGATGAAAAAGAAACAGAAATATGTGCCATGTATCATATACAGTGCACATTTCCAAATTGCTCACCACACCCCTACCTGGCAAAAAGCCAGTATGATCTCTAAATAACCCGGAGTACAATTTATGAAACACCTTTAGTATTATACTGCACAAAACTGACAAAGATGAAGTGGTTTGTAAATTGGATTGTCTCCAAGAGGAGTTGTGCAGGAGGAAAAGGAAGGGCTGCCCAGTCTGGTCTCTTGTGCATGGTAGCATGAACTGGCATCCTTCCACACACTTTACTTCCAGCCCAACCTACACTCTGCTGGTGGTTTGTGGTCATTTCACTGGTCATGACTAAGAAAAAAGATATATATTGGAATAGTAAAATAGTGACAGAGAGAGCAAAGTCATTGTGCCTAGATTGCCTTTTGAGGAGAAACTGCAAGCCAATTTCAGGATCAGATTCATTCTGGATGTAGCTTTGTAGAGAAAGAGGGCATCATCTTAAGTATGAATGACATAATACGCAAAAAGAGATCAGGAAGCTTGGAGTACCACATACGCCTGGGAAGGCTGTTCAACCCTACAGGTGCTTGTAGAAGTTGGAAATTCCTGGCAAACAGTGGGAAGTCACTCCAGGTTATGGAGATCAGGAGAGTCTTAGAAGGAAAGACGGAACAATCAGAAGTGGGCAATAGTGGCTATTAAACTGTAGCTTGTCTGGATAAAAAAATATCAGAGAAAAAATTCTTGGAAGCAAGTTATTTGAGTCCTTGCAGATACTAGTTTTCAAATAGTTCTATGAAATTTGAACAATCTTTGCTTCAGCCTAGGGGCGTTTCCTTATAAATGAGCTGTCAAATACTGGCAGTAATAGTTCCATCAGTTTTGGAAAAAAATCTCATCTATAGTTTATATCAGCAATGTCTTTCCTGGCACTGGTAGACTTGGCTTATCAGCCCTTTTATATCGATAATACAAAGTGACAAGTTTTGTATCTGAGTTATGGCAAAAACCAACACAAACTCAGCTGCAAGGAAATTTCTGAGTTGGAATTCCTAATAGCTATTATTGCACACAAGTTAAAAAAAAGGGAGTGGGATGAGATAATTTGCTATGGTCCCCAAAATAGTAGAAACTATTAAAAACAACTCTTAGCTACAAGTGTAGATGCCCTAGAATAGGTATCAGTTATATTCTTTTTACCATTCTTAGTAATAATGATAATTCTTGTTTCTATTAACACCAATGATTTTTCCAATTATTTTTCTTTAGAGAAATGATTTGTGGCTGCTACACTCAGGAATACCAGAAAGATAGTTTTCCCTACAGCATATTTATTAGAAATATATTATAGAGTTTTGACGATGGTATAATTCTTGCCATTAGAGCCATTTTTTAGGTCTCATAAAAACACCGGTGCTTAATATTAAAGCTTAGTGCTTTGGATTCATAAGTAGCCAAATACAGTTAGTTATACAATAGAATCGGAACAGCAATTTTTTGTCTGAAGAAGCATATGTTTTTTAAATGATAATGAAAAGAGAAAAGGGATGCGAGTCCACAGTTTTCCTTTCCTGAAGGACAATGCTAAAGCAAGTTGCACCTCTGTCCAAAAACTTAGATTGGCCATCAAGGCATCATGCATATTTATACAGGAAATAATTCTCATCATATTTGAAACTTCCAGTGATCAATACAATGAATAGGACTGTGACAGGAGCAAGCACATGCTGTTCCTTTGCAGGAATCTGGGCAGCTTTACATAAACAACTTAACATAAACTTTGTTTAAGAGGGGGGAGAATTTTCACTGTCTATTCAAGAAAATGCAGCTTTTACATTTTTACACTCAACACACAATAGCATACAACTCAATGTTTTTTCCTTCCACTAACTGACGTAAGATCAGCATGAAAATGCACTCTGTATCTGAAAAAAGAAAAAAACCCATGTCATCTAACAGCAATGCCTGCAGGACATGAAAATTGTCCTGAGCTTTCCTGCAAGAGCCCTGAACAGTCAGGAGCAGTTTTATATCTGCGAGACATTTTTATATCTGCTTAATGCTGAGAATGTACATTCTGAGTGATCCGGCATAGAAATTCATAACAGCTCAGTGTGGTTCAAGCCTATAATCTCTTTCAGAAGATGCTGTTCAGCTCCAGACAGTGATTTTTATTATCATCCCCACCATTTCACAGCCAACAGTCAAATGCCTCTATATTTCTGTTTTGGACCAACTACTGCCTTCACAGCCAGTTGCACCAGGGGAAACCCAGAAATATTCCGTTACTGTTCTCAGAAATACTGCTCATTAGCTGTGTTTTAAATGAGAGTAGCAGTTAGACATGCTTTTTTTTTCATATGAAACTGCATTTGTGGTGTTTTCCTTATTAGGTGGTATTTGATGTGAAATATATACCAAATAGCTCAAAAAAATCTTTTTCCCCCCTTGCTTTTCATAAGACAAATGTTTAATACAGACAACTCAAAGCTTCACTACCTCTGTAAAGCTCATATGTAACCATTTCTATGTTATCATTTCTTTTCATAGTGTCAGTGAGATTAGAGGAGGTTCATCTGCACATACCTTCTGTCTGTAGGGTACAGCTCCACAGTAATGACATCTAGAGAGTTCCATGCTGAGATGGTGAGGCCATTGTAGAGGCACAGCATACCTATCATCATAGATTCACTGGTCCCAAACCACAGAAAGAAACAGCTGATGCCAGAGAGAACCATGGAACCACCTATGTATGAGACAAGTGAAATGAACATGAAGTGGAGCTGCACTTTAAGAATGATCTCTGTTTCTTCTGTCTAATGTTTCTATACATAATGTAGCTAATGTATTTAGCTACACAATGCAGCTAAATAACTGACCTATACATTTGAGTTAAAAGCTAAAGAGACCTCCTCTGCTGGTCAGACTAGTCAGGCAGAAAAGTGTTGTAAGGAGCTCATAGAAAAAAAACATGAACTCTTCAAATATTAGGATATATCATGAAGTATTAAGCTGGAACCCTCTCTGAACTTTCAAAGCAAGATGCCTGGGGAAAGCTACCCACATTTGTCATTGTTCATCAACTTCTGCAACCACATGAAATTCATTCATATATTGTAGCAATAAAGACACTGAGTAGGAATTGTATTTATATATTCTCCTAGAAAATAAACACAATGATCTACCACATAGATATTTTACTAAACTGAAAGCAAATTTGTCACTGCAGATAATTCATAAGAGATATATTTCAACTATGTTACTTTGCAAAACAGATAAAAGTAAAAGGTGAAGGACTGCTGACTCTTCCAAGGAGCAAAGACACGCCAATGACCAGTACTCTTCTAAATATCATCCCAAGGGACTAAATAATGGTCTTCTAGTATCAGCGTGGAAGAGCAATGACTGTCAATGTGGCATAGCTAAACCCTTTGTTCCTAGAGTTTCTATTTTGAGGTTTTGTTTTTTTTAAATGGCACATACGATTTATGATTGCATAAACAAAGTACCAGCAGAGGGAATGTTTAGCACCTCTCTGAACTCAGCTATTTTAAATGAGAACATGTTACTTTATCAGGAGAACGTTAGATTTAGGTGGTTTTCCCTGTTTTAAAGTGAAGCCCCTACCTAGCATTGTTAACCTCCCGATTCTATCCATCAGGAGAGCAGATACAATATTCCCTGGTAACACGGCCAAAGTTCCCAGGAAATTAACAAAGTAAATCCAGTAGGCACTGTAGTCATCATCAAAAGAAATCTGGCATCCTGTCCTGATGTGGAAAAATGTGCAATTTATCAATTCGCTGTCAACAAATTTATATTGCTCGAGATCTGTGGAAAGAAGAAAAAGAAATGTTTCTGCTAACAGCTGACTCCATATGCAACTTTTGATTAAAAACATTTAAAGTTTAGGCAACTTTAATGACAAGTCAGAGCTTTCACTGTTTCATGAAATTCACCCAATGTTATTAATTTTGATACCTTTTTATCTTAATAGAAAATATGCAAAGTTTGTGAAAAAGAGCAACTAAGGCCTGGAATTAGGCAAGTTATATTACTATATTTCAGCTCTGCTTGGACTGTATTTGGTTAAGGTCTTTCAGCACCAGTTGGTCTTCCATAAAAAACACTGGGTTTCTGCAAGATTTCCTCACTTAGTCTTGCTCACTATCAAACCTATTTTCACGCCATACAGTCCTTCAGATGAGACAGAGGATCGTGCTCAATTTTGTTTGACTTCATTTAAAGTGAAACATTACTGTAGAATTCTGATTAAATTAATTTTCATTTCTGAGAAGGCCTCATGATCTTAAGCTTGAACACAAATAAGTGCAACCATTCAGGCCATTCTTATTCTAATATCATTTTGGAGATGTCTTGCTATACTTCCACGTTCTTTCTGTTTCTTCTGTTACCCTTATAGCCCTGAGTCAAGAACATCTTGAAACTCAAAGAAAGCTGGGAAAGCTGAGTGTTGCTTGCTCTGAAACCCAAGTCTACTACTACTATGATTGTTAAAGTTACAGGAAAGCAGTAATAACTGCACCAGCTTTCCATCAGGCTTAGTTGGCCGTGCTGTACTTTCAGTTACATTTTATTAAACTGGAGGAAAAAAAAAAAGTTGTCTGTTTAAATATATGAAAATACACATTGCTATTTTTGTTACACTGCTTAGGAGAGTGGGAATGATTAGAGCGTAGGTAGTTGGAATCCTGAACTCAGATTCCCATATCACACAATGAACAAAGTATTTCACCAGCCTGATTTAGACTACATAAAAATGCACTAGTTAAAGCAACAAGTAAAGCAGTAAATGTATTTCCTCCTCTCCAGGCTAAATCTCTTCAGAGATATTTAAAATCAAAAAGATGTTTATTCTCTGAGTCAGTATTAGGCCTGTAGTATGACTAGTCAGCATATGAGCCTTTCACTTTTCTGTTATAATATTATTGAGGCCTGTTGTTTTTTTATATCTTTTTATTCTGGACAAGAGGACTTTTTGTATGCCTTCTTAGAAATACAGAAATTACAAACATAAGATAAGAACATGCAGCTGGACAATAGATGTCCATGTCTTTTTCTTGTAATACCTGTGTTGTAGAAGGTCGTATTCACAAAAGTACAGTTCCTGAAGTATGTGTTCAGTGAAGTAATGTCTTCAAACACACAGTTCTTAAAAAGTGAATCTTCAAAGGTTACCGATTTAAACTTCATCATAATAAACCTGCTCAATACAAATAATTTCTGTCAGTCTACCTTCATAGGTTAGAAAGCAATAGATGAAGATGATGCAGATGTACAGGTCTAAAAAATCTGAACCCCCGTAACAATGGTTCCTTAAAGGCATTATGGAGATGTAACTAATGATTAGCTGATTCTAGAATAGTATCGTTCAGAAAAAGCATTAATAAGAAAAATAGCTCCACATAGCTACTGGCCAAAATTGGTAATACAATTCCCTTGACAATACTTCTGTTATTACTTGTTTTTAATCACCAACTCAAACCAATGTCATGACGTTCATGGAAAAGCCTTGTAAAATCAGTATTACTTGTAATTTAACATTACAGTGGGAAATTTGGAAATGCTGCTCCAGAAACTCAGTCTCTTGGAACAGATAAGCACCTGTTAGCACCAACAAAGAATTTTTAAGAAACTTGATCTCTGGGCACTGTGTCAAGCTCAAATGACAAACATATTGATCCAAGCGTTAAAAAATAGTTTTGAAAAAATTTTTATCATGAACACAGCAATTACATCACCAGTTATACAGGTAGATATCTAACTAGAAGTATGTGTTTGTTACTCCTGTGTCTGTAAGTACAATTGTAATTACTATGTACCTAAAACAGGTATAACAAAATTGTCATTAGATTTTCTTATTTCTGAACATTGTCCTTCCTACTGACTCTTAACTTCTAGGTTTTTGATCGTGACTGTCAGTCAAGTAATTAATAGAAAAAGTCCCAAATTAATAGAAAAATACATGAAGTTTATTACTAACAGTAATTTTCTAACTCCATGTTACTAGACTAAAACAAGGCCAAAAGCCTTTTTTTTTTTTTTTTTTTTTAGTATAATTCTACAAATAACATCATTATGCTAACAAAAAAAGGACAAATGTAGAAATACATCATTATTTTTGTGATGTCTTTTATTTCATATGAAGGTGTAGAAAAAGCTACGGTTAAAAAAGGACAGTTTTGCTGTCAGACTTCACCCAAAGTCTCAACAGTTTGAAAATCAGTGCTTTGTTAAATGACAGTAAGAACTGCTAAAATGGAAAAGCCTTCTGAACACAGAGCTGGCTCTGCTCTAACTTGACCCGATGTGACTAGTTACATATTTCTCTTATTACAAGGCTAATAGTAGGGCTAGGAACACACAAAATATGTTACCCACAAAATAGTAGGAATTTAACTTTCTCACCAATAAAGTTGTTGGGATCACATCTTTATGAGAAATTAGAGAAAAAGCTATTTGTGTTTGTCACAGGAATAGACTTACTAGCTAATGAATTCATTTTGTGTATGGGTCAGAAGAAAGATGTTTACAGCCCATTAGTTTTAGTTACTATACAATTTCTTATTTGTGACTGGCTGATTAAAAACAGGCTGACTTTCAGTGTCAACTCATTGTCATTTTCCATATAGCACTTTCCAATTTAGAATGCAGCTTAATTCCAGAGGAGAGCAAAGAAAATTTAGTGATTAAATTAGTCATTTGGAACAGAAATGACAGACTACATGTCCTTCATTCTTCTGATGCATTTTTTACCTTTGGACGGGAAACGTGTTGTGACTAGATCTAAACTGGTGTTGTGATTTGACTTAAAACCTAACAGAAAGGTGACAAGTAAAAAGTCAAGTATTGATGGGTCTTCTCGTTAAGAAAGAACATAAAGGAAACACTGAGACTGAGGGTGAGCAGAGTATTGAAACATTTGTAGAGGAATAATATCAAATGAGTTCATACTTCTGTGGAAAATGTTTTGTAAATCTCAAATAACTGTCATAGGCCTGCACATTTGAATGAGAAAATTAGTGTTTTAGGGTAGATTAATGCTAGACTCAGTGCTTACAATATTTTTCAGATCAAATTAATAAGACCTCGGTTGAAAGAGTGATGTCAGTTACTGACAGTAAGTGGTTCATTGTTTTTAGGAGAACATCTGCCTCCTGAAAAAGAAGCAGAATTGGAAAGCTATGGCTAGTTTGAAATGAGGTAACTGCTGGGTTCTGTCTGCAATGCATAAATCTTTAACTGTGTCAAAATTCCTATTGTGAAGTTCTTATAAATATATACATATTTTGTAAAAGCCCCCTATTACCAAAATCATTAATTTTGTTCACCTAGATATAGATTTTTGTGTGGACATAATAATTACTTAGCAACATGGTTTCCACATGCTTGTTCTGTATATTTCTTAAGAGAAACCAGATACCTAAGCCAGTTATGTTTAATTGTCCCCTAAATTATCTAGTAATCTGGAAAGTCCAAATAGAGACTTAATATGCTTGGATTCAGTCAAAAAAACACAACAGGTGTTGTCAACATGTTGTTTCCCATTTCAGAGCTGTTCATATTTTTTTATTAATTTACAGTAATGTTTATGTTTTATATTTCTCTGATATGATCCTAAGCTTTCAATGTTCAGCATTTTCACAGAAACATCTTTAATCGATATGAGAAAAGAACTGGCAACAGAGATTAAAGTATGTCTTTCCCCAGCCCCTTACAGTATACCACATGTGCTGGGTCTGAAAAACTTTGAATCCCACTGTGAAAGGAAGTATCATTAACTTGGGCTTTTCAGTCTGTTTTTCAAGATGACAAGGAAGCTGAGTTTGCATGGGGGATCATCACAAAGGAACCATGAGGGCATGTAAAGGTCCACTTCTCCCCATGCTCCATTAGTCATAAGAAATCAAGAACAGAAATCAATTCCTATTAAAAAGCAACAAAACCATCTGGTTAATGGATAAAAATATTCTATTATTAGGACATCATTTAAAACATGCATTTATTTATTCCAGACAAGTCAGGATATTAGGAAATCTCTAAACCTGTCATTGATGTATTCTCCATTGCTGTGAATCTGATTTTCCAGTGTGAAGTTGAAGACGAAATGTGAAACCTCCTCATTCCGGAAATGTTTCACTCGGGATGCATACTCATCTGACTGCAGATGTTTAATGACATCAGGAAACCAGACAGATAAGCCATAGTAGCTGTGAAAGACAGAAAAGCTCAGTTGCCAATCTCTCAGTTGTTTGGAACTCTGAGCAAGGGGAGGACAAGCAGCTCCCTAAGCTGCTTACTTCATGGAGCAATTGCTCCATCATAATAAAATCCTTCATAAAGTAAAAAAATTGAAAGATGCTGACACCAGAAGATGCCAGTTTTCTGAAGTAGCTATTCTTCACGAGTCAAGCTGGCAACTAAGAACAGACTAACTGATAAAATACAGTATTTTGTGTAAAGATACTACATAAAATCTTCCAGAATAAAAAGAACAATCATAGTGAGAGAAATTTGCATGCAGATGATTTTTCTGTCTGTCAAGTCTATGAGAAATAGTTTAAGATCTCAGCCACTCTTACCCAAAAGACAGGGTGAACCATACAGCTGTAAGCTTGATTGTATTGTCCTTCACTGGGTAGTTGAAGCATCTCATAAACGTCAACCAAATCTGTAAATCATTAGGAAATAACATTTATTTTAAATTGATAATTGAACTGTTTTGTTAAATGATAGAAGCGTTTTGATTCTGGTTTCCTTCTTTCTGCAGAACATCAGAGAGAACAGAGCAGCTGGTCATAGTTGTACTTCTTACACAAATATGTTAATCAGCAGCTATAGTCTGGTTGTATGCATTCTGTGGGTTTCCAGCTTTTTTTCATAGAATCATAGAATAGTTTGGTTTGGAAGGGACCTTTAAAGATCATCTAGTCTAATTCTCCTGTGGCGGGTAGGGACATCTTCCACTAGACCAGGATGTTGAAAGCCCAATCCAGTTGAACACTTCCAGGGATGAGGCATCCAGAACTTTTCCTGGCAACTTCTCCAGTGACTACCCACCCTGATCATAAAAAATTTCTTCCTATTGTCTACTCTAAATCTATTCTCTTTCAGTTTTAAACTGTTAGCCCTTCTCCTGTCACAACAGGCCTTGGTAAAATGTCTCTCTCCATCTTTCTTATAAGCCCTCTTATTATATTGAAAAGCCACTATAAGGTTTCTCCAGAGCCTTCTCTTCTCCAGACTGAACAACCCAAAGTCTCTCAGCCTTTCTTCACAGGAGAGGTGCTCCAGCCCTTTGATCCCTTTTTTTGTTGCTCTCCTCTGAATCCACTTGAGCAGGTCTATGGAAGGATCATATAAAATTTTTTATACACCTGTGTGGACTGTGTCCATTAATTTACCCTTGCTCTGATAAACTCAAGCTTTCCTAATATCTAGGCAGCTTCATTTCACTGTCTCAAATAAATGAGAGATCTTGTCAGAAATGTTTTCTTGTCACCCCTCCGTATTACCCTGATTTAAGTTTAGACAAACTGTATTGCATAATTCAACAGGGACACACTCAAAGAGCTCAATCTATCATAATCTACCACAACTAGAAATTGCTACGCCAACTATCTGAGGAAAAACTGGGATTACCCCCAAGTCAAGGATGTTACAGCAGAGCTGACTGAGAATGGTATTGTTCCCCTTGCCCCATCTCAAGATGATCTCCTCCTTCTGAAGGGAACCAGCAATCAGTATAGGAGGTTTCAGCACACATCATGCAACAAGGAAGGTACTCTGACCCAGGGGCTAGTCCAGTGACATAACAAGGGTATGAGACAACTAAGCTGCAATTCCTTTAAAGCTGGTTTAGTAACATGGACAAATCATAACTTTTCAATTTTCAACTGCTCCATTTTTGGTCAAATGTAAATGTAGACCCTTCTGGCATAGTTGGTTTGTTGTTTTTTTTTTTTTTTTTTTTTTTTTGCCTGTACAGAAGATGTAATTTTTCCAAGCAAATCAATTTTGTGAGAAACCTTGGTTTCCAACACTTCATCATAGCTCTTGAGAGCTTTAAGATGACAGCTATTTAAATGACAGGATGACAGCTATTTAACAGTTGTGAAAAGCTATTTTTGATTTTTTATTTTTTTCTTAGTTAATGAGACTTCTCAATTTTCATTATAAAGTTCAAATATACTGCATAACTTTGGTTTTGTAAAAAAAGTAAAAAAGAATATGGAACACAGTCCCAGTGAGCTTGTACTAAACTCTCTGAAATAGTACCAATGTAACACTTGATATGCCAAAATATAAATTCAGATACAATGCCTTATAAAGGCCTTATTTTATTCCTGACTTTACTATTTGCACGTAATGTGACCACCTGAAGTTCCCAATGATAATTTATCATCTCACCATGCATCACCTCTTTCCATAGATATATGTTGATATGCATTCCCAATACATATTCTACTGTGGTGATTTGAAATATGTCTATGTAACTATTAGCCATCAAAAGGGTGAAGACCAATGCAACACTTTTCTCCACAGAAGTTGAGACCAACCTCTGTGATTCACCTGTGCCTTTTCTGGGCCAGGAAAGCAGAACCTTACACTGATTCCTGAATGTCCTGGTTGCATGGAAAATATAGCATTGCAGCTATCACCAGCAAAAGCTCAATCAATCCATCCCATTTCTGAAAGCTAATCAAAAAGAAGAAAGACAATTACAGAGTGAACAGAGATGTTTTTACTTACACCATATAGTTCTGTGCGAATTCTAACAAAACACCTCCTGTACCAAGTTCCTGTATCGCTCTCTATTTCTATGAGCTCATCTATCTGCTTCGGAGTTTTGATTCTGTTCACCTAGAAATAAAAGCAGAACAGCAAATATTTGCATTTTCTCTATTCATTAACTGCTTTTCAAGGACTATTGGAAGGTTTCAATAAATCCCACAAACTAAAAATGAACAGATATTAAACCTGTGTATCCACTAGAAATGCTTTAGAAATATAAATGGATAGTAGCACACTATTGTGCCAAAGTCGGTTATTGATGCAACCATATCGGAAAGTCTCTACTTTCAAAGCATGCAGGAAATGCGTTTCTACAGACTGAAACAAGCTGTTACTGTCAGGTTCTGCTAGAGTGTTGCTGTACAAATGCCACAAAGGATAAAACATTGTTTAAACCCTCAGTTAACCAGGTCCAGAGTTTACAATCAAGTTGGTTTTGATTTGCTATCACATCTTTGTTGAAAGTCTGTCAATTAAAGATACAGTAATGAAAATAAAAGTATTTGGAATGTCAAGAATAAATAGTTGAATAGCAGTTTTGTTTTGTTCTTATTTCCTGTAATGTTAGATGGGGAATCCTCTTTGTCCTTTAGATGTTGCCTTTAACTATACTTTTTAATAAATAGGGAGAAAAAGTTAGGCGAAATGATCTGGAACCATGCATGTTATTTCTATTATGAGCAATCATCTACTTCATCTAAAATAAAATAAGCTAAACAGACATCAGGGAAAATTACAGAATTACCAGTGACAGGGAAAGTGACATTGCCTGCAATATTAATATTCACTTGCAGTCTTCTGTGTAGCAGAACAAGAATGTGTTACATGTTTTTTTTCCAGACACAGCATTTGACAAACTTAAAACATTTTATAGTCTTGGATTTGGCTTCTGCCCTGGTCCCAGGTTCATAGCAATATCTCAAAAGGCAGTGTATTCATCCACAGCTTATTTAAAAAGGAGACAAAAAGAGAATGGAAAGAAAAGAAATAAAATGGGGAAAGGGATAGGCATATAAGGAGGGAGGGATCAAGAAACTGAGTATTCGATGTTTGGCTGCAGCTTCTGAAGGTAGCAATAGCTTGAGTCTCTTCTTAACAGAATGAAGACACCCTCACCCACAGATGTATCATAGTGGATTACAGGACATTAAGGAATAGCACTGTTGATGGTAAAGCTCTAGTTTTCAGCCCACTGCTTTTACAGATGTACACTGTTTAGGATGCACCAGCAGTCTCAAACCATAAACAAGAACAAACAAAAACCCAATAAGTGAATTTGGCTATAACCACCCTCATTTCTGAAATACAGCAGCTTGCTGTCCTGCCAAACGATGACTATATCAAAAGGTTATATCCTTCTTGGCATGCCTCTTCCACAACATTAATCCTGTCTGCACCATTCCATTGACTTAAGTTTTTCTTAAACAGCTTTTATGAAACATTTTACATAAAAAACTGACTTGAGTCCTCCAAGATTATCTAAGACTTAGTACATACAGACATCCTTATATACCACACTTTTGGGCAGCAAGGGCATGCCTTTTGAATCATACTGCATAAACCAGTACCAATCTTGTAGGCTCCTGGGCACCCTTTTCACAATCCTGGCCATGTGACTCATTCGGAGCTGTGGAGATTAGGGGAAAAAACATGTTATTTATCCTAGAACCACTGTATGTAACGGGACAAAAGGCTCCTGACCTTGATGGTTCTTTAGCATAATAAAAGTCCTATTGAATCAGGACAATGATCCATCTGGACCATGCAAATCCAGCTGTCAGTATACAAAGAATAAAGAAAAAAAAAAAAAAGGCAATAAAGAATACCTATTTTTATTAAAATGGAAATTATGTTTAAAAACAATAGAAATACACAATGTTTTAAATTTTACAAAATCAAGAAATGATGCAAAGGAGAATGTTTGCAGAAAAAAAAAATTAATATACAGCAATTCAAGAGTAGAGAGAATTTCAATTTTAAGGATACAAAGATTTCTTTTTTTTTTTTACTTAAAGATTTGAATAATAGATCTAACGAATGTATGTTCTAAGTACCCAGGTAGGTAACACACAAATTTTTAACTTGTGTACTTCCATAATAGAAGATACTCTTAATTTGCTGCCATCTCTTGTTACTGTCACTGCTTTCAGGAGAGAATTTAAAAAGAATTAGGAGACACCACCTGCACAGTCCTTGACTAGAATACATATGATTTGAAGTTTCTACATCTAAACCCAACAGTTCATCAGTTGATGCCTTCTCTGTTTTAAAGATTTGAAGATAAAAATCCTCAATAGTATGAGTAACAAGAAAAAGCATGACTTGTGAAAAAAGCTTCTAGGAAAAAGATTACATCAATATAATTAGGAAAACTTACAAAAGGAAAGCACACCAAAATTATAGCAGTAATGGAGAAAAAGCTACAGGAACTGCAGAATTAGAAGACATACTATCAAAGTATATCTGATGTAACTAGTGATGTGAGATGAAGGAAAACAGTAACACCTAAGTCATAGAGTGGTACTGAATGAAGAAATGAGGTTTAGGAGAGAAATGTGAAAAAAAAAATTTGCAGTCTTTGTTGCAGAAACTGGCAAAAATATCAAGCAAGTTTTTTCTTTATTTATGTCTTATACATGGCTGACCAATTAACAAAAATAGCTGTAAATAAATTGCTGACTTTAACATTGTTCAGCATCAAATTTTAACAACCATAGAGAGAATTACTTGTTAGAACACAAGAACTGGAAAAAGCAAGCATGTGCTTTGCATTCTTCTCCACAGCTGTTTTAGGACATGATTACAATTACATACAATTGATGTGAGACTGTGGCTGATCCTTCCTCCCATCTTTTGTCCCAGCATATTTCTGTCTCTTCCTCGTGCATAAAACCAACACTGCAGGGGGACGGGGTCTGTGCTATGCCTGACTGTGCAATCAGTCAATGAATATCAATGCTGGCATAAGAAAAACAAATAGTAACCCAGGGCAGGCATACTCTGTCTGAAAGCACCTCAGATCAGCAAAAGCCAATTGTGAAATTACATCCTGGCTGTATAGTGTTAGGTAAATCCTTTTACTCTTAAATCTAATCAGAAAATAAATTATTAGGTCAGATGGGATTAGGGGTAGGTCACCAGTGTATCAATAAATGGGGATTTAATAGGATAGATGTGCAAAATGGCCTTCTTTCAGGCTAAATGTAAGAGTTCTTGGGCATCCTTGTTGAAAAATATTCAACGGAAGCAACGGAAACTACATCCAAGGCAATAAACTGGAAGTCTCAATGGAATAAAGTTATATGGTCAGATGATCATTCGTCAAGACTGCCTGCAAATGCAGAAACATTAAGAGGATTTTTTGATTGAGTTATATGCACATTAAAGTAAGAAGAAAGCTTCTGGAAGAGGAAAAACATCCCACACATGGCTCTGGAAGGGAGCAGAGTGCCAGAACTCCCACAACACAAGTTGAGAAGACAGACTGGATTTCAAAGCAAGAAGATGCTTTCTGCTGTTTGGTCCTACCGTGTCCAGGAAGACAAAATTGTTGTATATATTATTCATAAATAAGGAAAATGTAATTAAAGACTCCCACATCTGAACTGCCAATTTCTTCTCCAAATAGAAATAAGCCATTAATATTTTGAATGTGGCCTTATCATTAGACATTCAAGTCAACAAGGTGCAGTGGAGCTTCTATATATTTTGAGAAAATTAAATGTTTGAAATTACTATTTCACAGAAATTAAAAATATTTTTTTAAATTATTATTTTAGCTGATGAAAATGAAAAAAAGAACTTCAAATGCTTTAAGACACAACAGCCAACTAATTTGCACTGCTGTGTGCTTACTGTTATTATTAAAGGTGGAGTAAATTTAATAAATAAAACACAAATGGAGTTTATTAAGTATCTTGGTATACCAAAAAAAATTTATCATCTGTGGGTTCATGCACTCAAGAATATGCTGGCTAAAGGCTGATACCTTAACATCTGCTCTATATATAACAATTTCAGGAGCAATTTGGTTTTTATATTTGGGTATTTAGAGTGCAAATGGTTGACTTTGTTATGCAGAGTACTAATATTGATTTCTCAAGCCCTCCAGACCTTGCCAGTCAGCAAGCTCACTGATGTGCGAAGCTATTAGCTTTAAAAGCAATACTCACTGTGAAGACTTTCTCAGGATGACCACGAGCTCGCATGTTTGTGTCATGGATTTGCTTGAGTATCATCCAAGCTTCATCATGTTTTCCAACCTAAAAGTTTGATCAAAACTTTTAAACAAAACATATATGCAGATTAAGATATTCACTATAGTCACTGGACAATCTTAATAATGGCTATTATATAACACACAGAAATCTAAACACAGGAACCTAAAAACTGTTTGGAATATTATACCTCCAGCAAGAACCGTGGGCTTTCTGGCATAAAGGTGAGGGCTACCACAGAAGAGACACAGGGCAGTGCGCAGACGATCACAAATACTCGCCAGCTATGGAACTGGTAGGCAGAGCCCATGCTGAAACTCCATCCTATGAAAGCAGAAAAGTCACAAAATTTAGAGATACAAGTATTGTATGTGGAAGCCTGCAGCTTCTTGGAGATGCAAAATGATACCTGTATTTATATGAATCCTGATTGATCTCTTCTATTTCCACAAATATCAATGATTTCATTATTCTTACACTATGAATTTCAGTCTCTTGCATGTGACTAGTCATGCTGGAAAATAGCCATACTGTGCAGGATGGGAGACTTCCTTACACAGGGATGAAGAAGCCTCTTTTAAGTCTTTTATCAAAATCTGCATGAAGTTTTTTTTAAATGGACTAAACAGGTGCATAATAACCATCACTGTACATAATATATATACAAATAAATAGTTTTCCATGAATACTGGAAGAAAGAAAAATTAAAAATCTACACTCAAGTGATATATTTTATGGGATTTTATTAACTTTTTCTACAAAGAGTTAATTTCAATCTTCTTAATAAGAGTTTCCTAATGTAATAGAGTGCAACACATAAAGCATTTACTTAGTGCCTAACTTCTGTTTCCATCTTGTTCCAAAGCACTATACCACTCTTTATATACCATTAAATGTAAATTGACAGTCCTCTTCCCTGCCCCATAACTAGATGAATGGGAAAAAATACTCAGCATTTAAGCTTCTATTTGAAATGAGTAACCTTAACATTGAAGTAGAGAGACATTATGATTATATAGAAATTAAGAAAAAAGAAGAGGACAACAACTCTCCTCATTAGTAAAATTGGTCTTGAGATACATCTGAGTACTGACTAATAACATTCTGCAGAATCCATTGTCAAAATATACTGAGAAGAACATACCAAACAAAATACCGGAAAACATGCATGTGACAGTGCAGTGCTGGTAGATCAGCTTTTTAATAAAACATCTGATTGTCTGGTATACTGTGACCAGACTATTGAAATGCTAGAATTGTAAGAAACCTAAGAATTTATCTTAAGAAAGAGAAAAATATTGTTTGGGTAACTACCCGGCCTTTTAGTCTGGCTTCACTATAACAAAATTTTTCAAGTAAACTGTTCAAGGTTAATTTATTGAAAGATAAGTGCAAAATAAGAATAATGATAAAGGACAGAAGAGGTTACTGGAAGAAAATGGAATCCTGGCTAATGAAAGAGCTGACGCCAGATTAATCTGATATATTTATTTGCTAACTGATTTTTCTAGACAAAAGACATGGTTAATTAAATCTGTCTGGATGTTGGTAAACAACTGGTACCACATGGTACCAAATGACCTATTAAACAGTTTTTCAAAGGAGTTATTTACTGTTAAGTGAATAGTGTATTTTGGAATTTAAAGATCTCATGCCGTGGATCATAAACATACTATTGGAAAAAAAATCAGTTCTCATATTAAAACATGCTACCATATGAAAAATACAGACAACCCATGGGGGTATTCTTGCCCTTTATCAACAGCTTGGTGAAACATTTTGATCTGCAGACTTAGGAATCTGGTTTTTTCTGTTTTCCTACAAACTTTCTGTGTTTCTGAAATACCAGCTTACTCTACAGACTCATTTAGCTGTGCCATTTTTACCCCAGGAAGACAGATGACAGATCAATGACAGTGCTGGCAATGATCTTCGAATGCCATGTTATTTTTTTTTAAGTAAGGCACCAGATAAACACACCTTCCCCTTCAAAGTTCCCTCCAACAAAAGGAAGCTGTCTAAAATACAATGGTAACTTTTATGCCAGAATAGAACTTGGAATGAAAGTTTAAGATAAAAAAAACAGTAACAGAAGAGGGTCCAAAAGTGTATTATAAATTTACTTTTCACTGATTTTCAGAAAATGACAACTTTCGATCTTATGGAATCTTAACTAATATAGGTGTACTTTACATCTAATTTGGGAAGGAAAGGAAATAAAGAAGGAAAGGTTTACAGTGAGTTAATGGGGCAATTAGAAACCATACCCATGTTTTGGATATTGTGTACAAATTCTATTATAATAATTAGAATCGTATTTTTCATTATATATTTTTAACCATAGTACATATCACCTGATTCGGAACTCACAAAATTATTTCCTTTTGTTTAAGTTAATTTTCAGTCAGAACAGTAAGCTGATCTGACTTACTGAGCAGCTGTGCAACTAGTAGCACTATGGGGAAGGTGGCACAGGATGGGGGTTTTCATCTTTCAGAATAGCATGTCAAGGTGCTGGCTCTTGTTTTCATTAGAAACTGTTCCAGAAATACACAGAGCCACTGGTATATTTAAACAATCTGACTCTGAGCGTTCTGGTTTATGTTTTATGAGACTGAGCTGCACAAAGGGCACTTTTGCGGTAAATTAAATGAACCTGGCTTTATACCTGTTACAAAACAACGGTGAAATCTTGTACTCTCTAACGAGTCCTGAAAAACACTGGTGATAATTTATTTTAAGGTGTCATTTATTAATGTAAGTGAAGCATACTACACTTAATTAAAAGCAATGAGTACACCATTCAGCCTGCTGTCATCCTGACAACATACAAAACATCTTTTTTAGTCCTCAAAATATCTGAGGGGCATGTCAAGTGAAAAGTTAATTATGTTTTTTATTGCTCTTATTCCATCTCTTTCTCTATCTATTGTATTAGGTGCTGCAATTTATCTTGTGATTTAACATATCTGCTGAATTAACGGTTAACAATGAATGTCAGGATTATAAAAACCAATTGGTAGAAAAAAGCCATCTGCAATACAGTTTTCTTGAGGCTGCTCTTCAGTCTACTCAGGACTAGATCAGAAACCAAAGATATATTTTAAAGACAGAACAAGTTTAGATTTATTCTTACCTTCAACAGTTCCCATTTTTGTAGGTCATAAGCTAATCAGGAAAATGGAACCATTAGAGTAGTTCTGGATTTAGCTTACAAAGTAGTTTTCATTCCTATTGTATCTAAGTCTGGAAATTAAATGGAAGTGTATTCTTGGCTGTAACTCAATTTACCTCCCTCTTCCCTGATTTATGACATAAAAACAGACAGAGCAGCTCTACACAGTTGCGTTCATAGAACTGCACAGCACATACAGCTAAACCTCAACCTTGCACCCTGGCTGTGACATATTTGAAAGTCATTAATCTTGAATGTGGTGGCAAGTCCCAGTGTTTTATGAATTGCAAAGCACTCATCCCAAATGCACCTTGGAAGGAAACGATGTGAAACTCGTAACGACTGAATTTGAAGCCTCTGCAGCAACCTTTTTGCTGCATACCACTCTCCCACTTCACTGACTGATGGAAAAGTGAATCACAGACACAGCAATTACTGATTACAGAAACACAACAGCATGCAGCAGAGCAAAACCAAAATGTACAAGGTGCTGTTCTGTAAGTAATCTGTAAGAATTTCCTGTCAAGAAAACCTTCCCTCCCAACACAGCATTTCATCTGCTCTATAATATTGATAAATCAAAAGAATATTATAAGCAAGTTCTTGCTCCAAAGGAGAGAAAATAGCATTTCTGTTATAGGATTTCTTAATAAATATAGAGGTAAACCTGTCCATATTATGCTGAATTTTATAAAAGTATGTTAACCAATAAACACTGGGTATCTTCAAGGACAAGGATCATCTTTACCGTGGTTAAGTTACTAGAGAGCAGACTAATGAAGATTATTTTCTTAACTTCCCAAAATGAGAGCTGAAAGGGAACATGATAGCTCTCTACAAATCTAGAAGGGTTACACAAAAGTGCAATGTGGGCAATTAAAAGTTTGGGTGCCTACAAGCACTGCATAGGTATTGGCTGGCAAGTGCAAGGTTTATAAATACCAGAAGAATGAAGTTGTGAAACATCCTTTCTGAGAGACTAATGTGGGCAAAGACAACCTAATATATGGATTGTATGGCATGGCTAGCTTTAGACTGACCAATCTGAATAATAATTTTAGCTAGTCTTTCAGTAGGAATCAGAGGAACTAGAATCATGGCAGTGTCAGAAACTGTCAAAAAAGTTTGCGTGTACTTCTGTGTTTTGGTAGATCAAAGGAGGGAGTAGATGCAAGAGTAACTTATTTATATAATAATTTAGAGGCAGTGGAGAATGATAGCCAAGGAATTTCTAGGAACTCATAGACTCGATAGATTCTTCTGCAGAATCTTTTCTATGGTTTTATAAATTTATTTCTGTGTTACCACACAATCTTTTGTCAGAACTCAGCTCTCTAGCTTCAGTTTTTAATGTTTTAAATTTGAAAAATTTCCAGTAACTAAGATGTGTGATTGCTGCACACTGCCACGTTGTGGCACTGTTACCATATTCAATACAAATAATAAGTTTTAAAAAATCCTGCGGAAAGACTTCTACTATTAAATTATGTTGTTTTGTTGAGCATTTCCCAAATCTAAGCTAAACCAAATTTATAAGAAGGACTGGAAGTATTTTGCTGTTGGCAGCACTGCAATATGTTATTATTGCATTTACATCTAGTCTGTCCTGGCATTACTAAATTTCACTGAGTGACATATAGGAGTCGAGGCCATGTATTTTAGTGGTACTGATTAGAATAATGGTAAAACATCACTGAAACAGAAAAAAAAAATAGTTCAGATAAGTTATATAGTTGAGGAAGTTCAGTTAGACTTTTTACAAGACTGAGTGAAACACATGGTTTCTAAACAAATGCAGAAATAATGTTTTTGGACTTATTCTGTAGTAGTATTAATGTGAAGTTCTGGTAATACAAACTAGAACACTTTTCTTCCCTGTAATTAGATTGTTAATATAACATGGGAAAGGCAGTGATATTTTTAGCCTTTATGGGTAGATACTGTACAAAACCACTGGCTCAGCAGGTCAGCTGCTGGTAATTTCTGCAGAAGGAATCTGGAAATATAATAGCTCAAGTGTGGCAGGCCATGATGGAGGTACCTTAACAAAGGTGCCTGCAGTAGACTCTAGCTCTCATCCTCATCTGCCTGGCTCTCTAGCTGATGCTGTTAGCCTCTGGGAGCCATGAAGATCAAATGCTCAATGAAAGAAGACAGTAATAGTGTTAAACAGATGTATTTTACAAATGCATTAAACTCAGACTTGGTCTGCTGACTCTTAAAACTGTGATTAAAAGAAGCAAGGTATTTTTTCTAAAGACACATTTCCTCTCCTGCAGAGGAGGGAATTGTCAACCACTGACACTCATCACTTCCCCATGCTGGCATTGATATTCACCTGAAGACCTGAGATTATCAGATCTCCAATCACTCCTGTAACATCATCTGCTATTCAGAAAAGCCCCAAGACAGCTGTAATCAGGGATGACCTCACAGAGAAAATGATTTGCTCTCTGATACCACAAGACACAACTCTATCCAGTGCATGGCACTGATGTCTGGTTGAGGTCTTTAGCTGTAGTACCTTTGAACAGTGATATCAATAATCCACTTGTTAAATGTTTCTAATACCTGCTATAGCATTGCCCAGTTTGACTTTTCCTTGAGTAGGAAGTTTGTATAACCCCATACTTCAGACAATGATATGTTATGTGTCCAAAATTCAAGGTTTAGTAGTGATATGTCAGCATTTCACTTAACTGTATATATTCTCTGTGCAGAACATAGAGCTGCCAGGTTTGTTTCCTTGCTATGGAAATGTTAATGTATTTGTGACAGGCCTGACAGAAAAATCTTTAAAAAATATTTTTGAATCAGAAAAACTAGCAATGTTGGGGAAAAAAAAGGCAAGGGAAACTTGTAAGGCATTGTATGCGTAGATTATAATGCTCTACCTGAAATCTGAATTTCATTTGAACCTAAAGCATGGCTTTATCAAGATGCTGTGACTTACAGTAGCCAATACAGGCAAGAAGTTAATCTTTAACATGGCTGAAGAGATGAAGTGATGTAAACAGTTAAAGCAGCAGTTCCTAATAAGAGAACTGCAGGTACCCAACAGCACAGTAATGTCATCTCTCTAATAGTGGCAGATGCTATATGTGGTAAAGGATGTTTACCTAGTGATCTATTTATGATGTACAGAGTGCACTGTCAGCAAGTTTGCTGACGATACAAAGCTGGGAGGAGTTTCTGACACACCATCAGGCTGTACTGCCATTCAGGGACACCTGGACAGGCTGTTGGGCAGGGAGAAATCCAGTGAAATACAAAAAGGGCAAGTGTAGAGTCTTGCATCTGGGAAAGAATAACCCCATGTACCAGTACAGGTTGGGGATTGACTTATTAGAGAGCAGCATAGGAGAAAGGGATCTGTGGGTCCTGGTGGACAGCAGGATGACCATGAGCCAGCAATGTGCTCTTGTGGCCAAGAAGGCCAATGGCATCCCGGAGTTTATTAGAAGGGGTGTGGTTAGTAGGTTGAGAGAAGTTTTCCTCCCTCTCTACTCTATCCTGGTGAGACCTCATCTGGACTATTGTGTCCAGTTCTGGGCCCCTCAGTTCAAGAAGGACAAGGAACTGCTTGAGAGAGTCCAGTGCAGAGCCACAAAGATGGTTAAGGGAGTGGAGCATCTCCCTTATGATGAAAGGCTGAGGGAGACGGGTCTCTAGCTTGGAGAAGAGGAGACTGAGCTGTGACCCCATTAACATTTATAACTACATAAAGGGCAAGTGTCACAAGGATGGAGTGATGCTCTTCTCTGTTATGTCCAATGATAGGGCAAGGGGCAGTGGGTGTAAGCTGGAGCATAAGAGGTTCCACAGAAACATAAGGAAAAACTTTTTCACAGTGAGGGTGGCAGAGCACTGGAAGAGGCTGCCCAGAGGGCTTGTGGAGTCTCCTTCTCTGGAAACATTTAAAACCCTTCTGGATGCATTCTGTCGTGACCTGCTCTAGCAGGGGTGTTGAACTAGATGATCTTTCGAGGTCCCTTACAACCCTTAACATTCTGTGATTCTGCCTGATTCTGTGATTAGGAAATGAGGATCTCACTTGCCTTCCTAGATAAATAAACATGGATACATGTAGGGAGTTGAAGTAGGCTGTTTTCAGTACTGAACCTATTAGCAATGGCATGTCTGTATCTTGACTTCAACAAAGGAAGCTATTCTTGCACTTCAGTTTTCTTTGCTGGGAAGCATACTGGGACACTGACATAAAACAGAGATGCGAATAAGGCAAAATCACTCATTAGGACTTCACATTTTATGAAGTCTTACAGGGCAGAAGAGAAGCTATACAGAAACAGAGAGAAAGGACTTGCAAACTAAATTGACCACTATAATTTCTCTACATATTCACCCCATATTCTCCCCTTCAGTGGACTATTCCAAAGACACAACAGTTATAACAATCAGTGTCAAAAGAGTAGAAGACCCTTCACAACAAGCAGCTTATGACACTATCAGAATTGATTTTGACTCTTCTGCGCTTACTATATGACTCAGAAAGGTATGAAAAGAGGATTCCTGAATACTTCAGAGTTGTACAAATTACCTTTTCTACTCATGTAAAGCAGAACTGAAAAAATTAATTTAATGATAACCCATATATATAAAAAGCTTGTCCTGGTTTGAGGCAGAACTGAACTAATTCTGTTCAGTGATTTTAATTTTCAGCTCAGCCGCTCCTCACTAACTGCACTGTCTGAAGTTAGCAGCCTGCTTTCACAGGCAGTGTCTGCTTCTAGCAGTGATAACACCCCATGGTTAGAGTTACTACCAAGGACTGGTGTGCAGACCAAGGCCACTGCTGGATCTTGTGTGCCACATTGCGGGTGCAGAAAAATGAAAGACCACACCTGCAGGGAGGAGCGGACAGGACAGGTGACCCTGAACTGACCAGTGAGGGATTCCATCCCATATATGGCATATTTTGTTATTAGGCTGAGGGATCTGAAGGGTCTTTGGCTCTTTTCCCCTCTTGGACCACTTTGCCAGCTTTGCTTGGCTTGGCTCAGGTCCTCTTTCAGTTCCTTCCTCAGAGCATCCAAGGAGGACTCTGTCCATTCTGCCTTTGATCCTGATCTGTGTGTTCCTGAATCTGGTACTAGAATCCAGCTCCTGAACAGAGCTCCTGTCTGCTGCGGGGCCCAGTCTGGGACTGCTCCACAGCATCTGTGGTGACAGTGATGTAATTACCATCAGGAAGGCCAAGTACAATACTGTTTTTGTGTATATTTACATATATTCCATTATTATTATTATTTTAATTTGCATTAGAGCTGTTTCTAGTTTCCTTTTCTAATCACTAAGTCTCTCTCCCTTATTTCCTTTCTCTTCCCCTCTGGGGAGGGAGGCGGTTAGCAGAGAGCATCTGTTATAGGTCTAAGGGGCCTCCCTGACCCTAAACCACAACAAACATGCAAATAAATAAATAAATAAATAGCAGCTTGAGTAACTTCACTTTGCAAGAAGCATTCTGCTTTGAATGGCAGCTGTAAAAGTCAGCTGACAGGAAACCAGATGACAAGGATATGACGATTCCTCCCCCTCTTAAGTGATTTGTCTTATATAAAGGTATATGTTTGTATATTCACTTTAGTCTCCAAGCCACTCTCCTTAACATCATACAACTACATGGTGAGTTGCTAGGAATCTGCAGTGTTTTATTTTGCTTTCCTGTGTATTTATATGCTGCATTCCTACTTGCAAAAGAGAAGCAGCATTACTTACACAAGTTAAGTCTTAACTCAGTCCTCTAAGATCTCAATAACACTGAAGAGGCATGAAAATAAAAGAAAAATCAGAGCCAAAATATACAGAGTTTGGGATGACTGTAATGTCCAAATCCATAAAGAAAGATATCAACATGTAATGCAGAGCCATCACCCCATAAGAAGGTAGGCAAAGGGTGAACATCAAACTTAGACAAACACCCTGCATGGTTTCTTGATATATCTGCACCTTATTCCTGAGAGAATTTGGGTTTTTCTCAAGGACCTGCTTGGCCCTGGGAAGGTACTCAGCTGATGTGGGATTATGACAGAGAGTTTTGTGAGCCTTTCCTAGATTGATACCCTCATTTAAGGTATTCATTGCACCCACTAATATGAAACTTCATGAAAAGAAGGAATAGAAGTAAAGCAGTCCACCTTTTAGCAAAGGAACAAATGATGTCACCCCTGAGGACTGGAGACAACCATGCAGTCTTCTACTTCTGTTTGTTTAACTTTGTTCACTTAGAATTTTCCATTCTCATACTAAGGAGAAATAATAGAAATGCTCTTTGCTAAGATGTCGTGCTGATGTAAATGTCTCCACTTGGCCACCACCATGAAGGATCCAGTTTTGCTCCTTAGCAATTCTGAATACAAGCACAATGCAACTACTCTATAGAGCTGGAAGCCTATCAAATCTCAAAGCATTTCAACACAGAATTGCAATACCTTGACTTTGTTCACCATCAAGAGTCTGTCCTGAGTCATTTTGCTTGACTTAAGACACGTATTACCAGGAATTAAGCCTGAGTAACTACCATGTGGCTTCATGCTGAAGCAATTATCATTATACTCCTTAGAAGTGGATATATCCTCACTCATCAAAGTCATAGAATCATTCTGGTTGGAAGAGACCTTCAAGATCTATCAGCTTCAATTGTGCCTGTATAATGAGTACAGATTTTGAAAATTTTCCAGGACAAGTCCGTAATTTTTGGCTTAGATATTAAAACAGTGTTTCTAAGATATTCTACTTGCATGTCCTCAAAATAGTTTTCTTCCTTTCTACCACATACTTTATAAAATGCAAATTAGTATAGAAACTCTCTTAAAACTTACGTTAATTGTGCATTTCTGAAATTTAAAATAAGAAACGCTGTTTTGTAACTGAAATTATTAAGTAAGTAAATATGTATATTCCAAGATAGAGTGCTCTGCCCTTCCCTTATACACTCATGACCTTCATTCAGAGAAAACTGCCCAATACTACTAGAAATTAATGTAGATGGACACAGGTCAAATTTTGTCCATAGTTCAGATGCAAAACTTGAGAAAAGCTGTGATTTGTAATTAAAGGATCAAATTTTTAATTTCCTTATAAATGGTTGCTTTTGACACATTCTTCATCTACATTTAATTTGGAAAATTTCCTGCTTTCTGTTAAAGTTCTGATATAGATCTACATCTACTTGTAAGGACTCATGGGTCACTTCCCTCAGTCCTGTGGATGCAATAGGCCAGTGGTTTGTGAGCTTCCTGAATTTACTGATCACTAGACATTTTTCAAATGTATGTGTAGAGTCCTACATGACTAACTGAGCCCTATGGATGGAAGATTTATTTGTCTTAATTATTTTTATGGTCATATTGTCTAGAAACATTTTCTTAAATCCCTGTTGTTGAAAACATGGCAGTAGCTGGGAGCATCTGGAACTAAAGAATGGCCTATGAATTTTCTTAGCTAAACAACCAGATAAAAAGTGAGCATAAAAATTAAAATTTATTTTTCCAATATGAGTAAGAGACATTCAATAATTACACTGAGTTTACAGTATAGTTCAAAGCAGAATGGAGACTCAAGAACTGGAAAGATGTTCTAATTACTCACATAGAAAAAGCCAACCCAGAATAGGCCACAAAAGGTTAATATTGAGCTGATACTATCGAAAATCTCGTTACAAGCACTGTGGCACATAACTGATCTAACTATTTGACTGAGTCAGTGGCCCCAGAGATTTATGTACTCATGCAGTTCTGCAAAAGCCTTGCTTGGGTCTGGCTTTGTGCAGCTGTTCAGTGAAGGGACTTCACAATCTGCAAAACAAAGAGGACAAAACTACTGGCCATGATTCTGATAATATTGTAACTTACAGGCTTGTCAGTCTAAGAAGAATAGGCCATGTCATGCTTGCCAGAGACGATGGCTCAAGCAGAGACAACCAATGTAAAAAAAAAATAGTGTGGGAGAGCACAAGTTAAAAGATGTTGCTGCAAGAGCTTAAAAATGTCTTCATTGTAGACATGGAGTGCCACTGGTCTACATGCACTTAGTCATTTCCAATACTTAATTTTACTACACCTAATTCAAAATGTTTTTTACACAAGGCTTGAAACATCTGGATGGTGCCAAAGAGTATAATAAGCATAAAACAATATCAGAAAAAAAAAATTCTGCTTTTGTAAGCAGACAATGTAAAATTGCCAAATGCCATACACAGTAGTCATTATGAACCAAGTCTGAAAGAAAACATTTGTCTGCAACAAAATCTGATTAGATTGTCATCCTACCAATATGCAAAACACAGATACAATGATGACATTGAAGGCAGGAGACGGGATGTCTGGTGGAGTTTCACTAATCTTTGAACAAGCAACAACAATAAATGGGTAGTTGTGTAGTAGGGACATACTGTGAAATTCATAACCTTGTAGACAGTGTTTATCTCCAGGAACAGGACAACAAGATATCTCGAGGCACCCAAGCATGCTGAACAGACAAGAACTGGCAAGAATAAGGATTTTAGGCTTTATGTCACTAAAAGAACACAGTGATGAAGAAGATGAAGTAAATGTCCACCAGAGGTCATGGCAGACCACCAAGGGAAGAAAAGACACTAACCCTAAATTTATTACGCATGCTTGAACTATGTAAATGAATTCCAGGAATTCATTAGTATAAGACTGCCCTTTCTAAGAAATATAATGAATATGTATGTTTAGTCTTCATACAAACTGTGTACCCAGCTTGTATCGGTGTGCACATTTGGAGGAGTGATTCCCTGTGCATCTGGCGCCGCAAAATAAAGAATGCCTGCTGAATAACTTCAGTTATCGAGTTTTTCACCGCATCAACATCTATGTGTTTTTGTGTGGTGCCCTCTGTGGACTACTGATAGATTTGAGCTCACGAATTGCAATATATTTGGCATGACAAGTTGTTGTAGACACTACTAACAGCAGCTGTTAAATGTGGAAGCTAATTGAAAATCTAAGTGTTCCTGTCCTTGTCCAGGACTTCCAGTGATTTATGTGCATCTGGACTAAGGTTATTTAAATGATGGACTCATGCTGAAGAAGAAAAGAGAAGCAATTAATCAAAAAAGACAATCAGAAAAAGGCACAATAAAACACTGCCATTTACAAAAAGAAAATGGGGTCTTTTTATCTAGCCTAACTTGCAAACAAAACGATCATTGAAATATTGGGACATTTTCTGAAGAATACAGAGAGGACATGTCTTCTACCAGTGATATACATTTTACCTTTCGCATGTTTCTTCAGTGTAACAACAGAACATCTATGAAATTAAAGAAACTTTTTCAAAATTTAACTTTATTATATTTTATGTATTTGAATGTTGTTGCAAGAAAAACTTTTTTTTTTTTTTTTTTTTTTTTCCCCTTAGGAGGATTTCAGTACTGTGAGTTAAGTCGCATTTCCTTTAATTCACCTCTTATTATCTTCTTTTACTTTACACGAAAAGGAGAAATATCTTATCACTAATACAGAGATAGATAAACTAAACAGGCAGTCTATGTGATCTAATAATTAAACCAGGTGTGCATTCTAAGAACTACCTTCTAATCTAACAGCACTCAATTAAACAAAGCTGGTCAGTTGACTACATGGAGCTTTTCTGTGCATACTGTGAACCATGGGTCAGAAGCCTTGAATTCAAACTGGTCACTTTCAATACAAATATTATTTACACCCACAAATCAAGTAGTAATAATCCTTTAACCATTAATTATAATCTATCATAGCTATCCAAGGTGGGGGGCAGAGGGAGAGAGTGGGGAGGAGATCAGTTTTGCCTAGGGAGGGCCAGTCACCATGTTTGAAATTTAATTATCAAAGGGAATAAGGAAAACACAATATACGAGCATTATATTATATTTTTCCTATTATAAAGCTTCATTACTTCCTTACAGATTCTAGAGTTTCCAGATATCATGAATGAATCAGATGCTTCTATTAGATTTAAATACAGAAGGTTCCTGTGGGAAAATAAATGTAAAAGTCTTACCTTGATCTCTTTATCTGTGATTCCTCACATTTTTATTATGTGGCAATGCTACCTTCAGTAAAAAACTAGGAGAAGGGCAGAAACCTTTCAATGCCCCAAACCAAATAGCTCCTGTACTAGAAAGGAAGCATGATAATGCAGACTCATACAGCAAGTGGTAGAAAGCAGCATCTCCTCACTTTGGGCAGCACCAAAGCTGAGGAGATCAGGAACAGAAACCTCAGCCCGAAGCCCTCACTAACGTATGTTACAGTTTCTCTTTGCTCATTTTTGTACTGTTTTCTGCTGCTGTCTTTGGAAAGTGTAAAAATTCCCAGCCATGTTGGGAATATTATGGACACAAACACTATAGGGTAGGTAGATCTTTTTTTTTTCTCTTTGTATTTGTTCAAGTCTCTCCCCCATAAACATGAGCAGAAATAATATAGTCAGCTGTATTTAGATACTCAGATGCACATGGATAATTGAATATACCTTGCTGGAATACCTTTCCCTGAAGTAAGCATGAATGTCAGAAGTAACATTCAATATTTTTTTCTTCATGGAAATGTATAAATTAACTTTCTGAAAAAAAAAGTCTGATCTTTTCAATTTTTTCAGCATGACACAATCTCATAGCAAATGCGGATTCATAGATTCAACCTTAACAAACCTACAACTTCTTTTAAGTATCAGTGTTTTTCATGTGCTAAGGTATTCACAGATTCATGGATTCTGAAGACAAAAGATGTATCAGAAAGGTAATTGTAAGGAGGAATGAAAATTGAAGAGCTGCTCTTGTTTTTAAAATCTAGATCAAATGTTTCCTCCAAGTGTAAAAACAAACAAGTAAACCTACAAAAAAAACCCAAACCAACCAACCAATCAACCAAAAAACCACACACATGTTAAATTCTGCAGCTTTATTAGTACAATGATGGGCTTTTTACAACTGAGAAAAGACACTTGCAGCTCTTCCCCAGGCAATCTTCTTTGGCATCTTTATTCTGGATAATAAAATTCAGAGATCTTCTGCAGAGAACAGAAACTACTGTGTAATACAAAATGGAGCCTTAGGCTCAGCTTTTTCCAGAGCAGATGTTCCCATGGCTTGTATTTGTTCTGAAACACCATGTAAAGGTGGACTATTAGGGAAACCTTTGAGAAAAATATGAAAAATAGTGTTTTTTAAATTAAGAGTCCAGAATTTTCAAGGTTATAGAAGGATCAAATTTTTAATTTCTTTTTCTACTAGTGCAGGGTTATTCAGCAGAGAAACCTTCAGTCTTCATTTTTGAGCTATCAGCTAGAATAGAAACCTCTCTTTCCACACCTCTCAAGTGGAAACACTGCAAGATGGGGACTGGGGAAGCAAAGTCCTTCCCACTGTAGGAGAAAATGACCAACCTGTTGTCCTCACCTCTGTGCCTTGGAAGATAATGGAACAGATGCTCCTAGAAGCTGTGCTAAGGCACATAGAGAAGAGGGGCGTGATTCAAGACAGCCAGCATGGCTTCACCAGGGTCAAGTCTTGCCTTACCAAGTTTGTGGCCTTCTTATGATGGAGTGACTACATCAATAGACAAGGGAAGAGCAATGGATGTCGTCTATCTGGACTTATATAAGGCCTTTGATATCATCCTGCACAACATCTTTCTCTCTAAACTGGAGTGATACAGGTTTGATGATGACCTATTAGATAGAAAATTAATTGATTGGATGGTCATATCTAGAAAACAGTGGTCAATGGCTCAATGTCTGGATGGACATAATTGACTAGAGGTATCCCTCAGAAGTCCTTACTGGGACCAGTACATTCAATATCATTATAAATGACAGACAGTAGGAGCTAGTGCACCCTCAGCAAAGTTACAGGTGCCACCAAGATAAGTAGTGTTGTTGACACACCCAAGGGAACAGAATGCCATCTAGAGGGACCTGGACAAGCTTGAGAAGTGAGCCTGTGTGAACCTCATGAGGTTCAACAAGGCCAAGTACAAGATCCTGCACCTGGGTCAGGGCAACCCCTGGTATCAGTACAAGACTGGGGGATGAAAGGATTGAGAGCAGCACTGCAGAGAAAGACTTGGGGATCCTGGTGGATGAAAAGATGGACATGAGCCAGTAATGTGCGCTCACAACCCAGAAGGCCAATTCTATGCTGGGCTGCATCAGAAGAAGAGTAGCCAGCAGGTGGCAAGAGTTGATTCTGCCCCTGTACTCCACTCTGGTGAGAGCTTACAGGGAGTACTGTGTCCAGCTCTGAAGCCCTCAGCACAAGAAGGACATGAACCTGTAGGAGCAGATCCAGAGTAGGGCCACAAAAATGATCAGAGGGCTGGAACACTCCTTCTGTGAGAAAGGCTGAGAGTTGGGGTTGTTCAGGCTGGAGACAAGAAGGCTCTGGGGAAATATTGTTGCAGCCTTTCAGTACTTAAAAGAGGCCTATAAAAAAAATCGGGACAGTCTTTTCAATAAGTCATGTTGTTATAGGCCAGTGGGTAATGGTTTTAAACTAAAAGAGATTTAGACTAGTTATAAGGAAGCAACCTTTACAATGAGAGTGGTGAAACACTGGACCAGGTTGTCCAGAGCAGTGGTAGATTCCCCATTGTCCTGGGTTCGGCTCAGATAGGGTTAATTTTCACAAGAAGCTGTGAGCGGGCCACAGCCATGATAGGCCACAGAATCAGCAATGGGGTATCCGATACCATACGCATCTTGGGCTCCTCAGTCCATTTGCAGGGCTAGGTGGTTCAGGCAGTGAGCACTGCATTGTATGTCACTCACTTTGAGTATTATTTCATTAGTATTATTGTTGTTACTGTTGTTTCTCCTTATTTTGTGTTCTGGTGAATTCTGCTAATGTCAACCCATGAGTTTTTTGTCTTTTTCTCCCAGTTGTCCTTCCTGTCCTTCTGTGGGTGAGGCGGGGGTGGGAGTGGGCAGTGAGTGAGTGTCTGCATGGTGATGAGTTGCTGGCTGGACCTAAACAATGACACCCACCGCTGGAAACATTCAACATCAGGCTGGGCAGGACTCAGAGAAACCTGGTCTAGTTAAAGATGTCCCTGCTCACAGCATGGGACATGGATTAGATGATCTTTAAAGGTCCTTTCCAATTCAAAGCATTAAATGATTCTATGATTATATGAATAGTTTGTTAGGCATTTTCCTACATGTGCTGGGACTAACCAGTGATGCTACTTTTTCTTTTGTTTACCTTCTTCTAGTTTCTAATGTTCCCTCCTTCTTTTGTCTTTGTTTTCTTCATTTCACAGAATCACGGAATCACAGAATTACTGAGGCTGGAAAAGACCTCTGAGCTCATCAAGTCCAGCCTCTGACCCAACACAGTCACATTGGCTAGACCATGGCACTAAGTGCCACATCCAGCCTTTCTTTAAACACATCCAGGGACGGTGACTCCACCACTTCCCTGGGCAGCCCATTCCAGTGCCTGATCAATTCCTGATTTGCTCTTTTCTGGCCCACTGCTGCATTTTTAAATTCTGTGATAGTGCAAAAAAAAAAAAAAAAAAAAAGGCTTTCTTTAGTTAGTAAAGTTGTAATGACTGGAGTGGTAGTAGCATCTGTAACTTGTCTCCTTTCAGTCACAGGACAATATACAAGTTGTTAGAATATGCAAAGGAAAAGTCTGCTTAAATAGTGAACAAGTTTACACTTCCCTGATTATACCTAGAGAGAAATTCTGAAATTTAATGTTTCTTTCCTTAGATTTCTTCTTCCACTTCTTTGTCATCTGAATTTGTGTTCCCTAAATGGTGCTAAATACCTCTCTTGTGAACATAAGTAGCTGGTCTTCAATCAAGTCTAATAAAGATTCTACTGATGGAAAATAAATGGCTTGGATTAAGATCTGTTATGCAATGTGATTACACTGGTCTGAATAAAATGTTTAGACAGATGACTTAAATCTGCTCTTTGCATTGAGTGTGATACAAATTAGTATGTTTCCTATTTTCTTGATTCTGTATTATTAATTTTGTAGTCTTTTAGTGAATAATTGGAATTTGATGGATCTATAAGGCAGTAGTGGCTCTGTCTCTGATTATACTGTGAAGATTTATTCACTAAAGCAATTTGACATGGTTGTCTCCTCTTTCCCCTGGAAAATACCAGAAGTGGAGCATTAGAGCATGGGGAAAGCTTTAGATTTTAAGTGCACCTAAAGCTGTAGCAGCCTGAACACCTGCACTATCCTGTTCTCTGCCTTGTAGTCTAATTTCTTTTTGGACATGTATTCTCTTCTTGTTCAGGAATAAAACTTAAAAATCAATAAGGTCAAGATTTGTTTGTCACTAAGCAAAATATTCTAAGGAATATTTTGGATTTCAGATGTTATTTATGTAGTTTATGAAGGAAGAAAAGGCTTACACACATCCTATGTGCAAAACATATAACCTCACAGAATACCAAAACTGATAGGTTGAATATACTGAAATCCTCATCCAGCTTCCCCAAGACTGACTTTTAAAATAATACATGTGTATAGCAGGCAACTGGTTTTGGGGTTTTTTTTTTTAGAACTGATGATTTTATATCTTTCTTTTATTTGTGTGTGTGTTTGTTTGTTTGTATGTGTTTTATTTAAGGGGTAAAATGGCTAGAATAACTTGCATAATTCATCTTGATTCCTATTCTCAGACTAACATATAAATTTGGTGTAACAAAATGGTAATGTTTCACTGTCTGGATTTTAAACCAGAATGTAATTTCTCTCTCATAAGATTCTTCATTATTTGAAAAATGAACCTTTTAAAGAATATTGTAATACACATTTGACAGTCTTTGAACTAATCTACCTTCAAGTATGATGCTAAATTTAAAGTTACACTTGTAAAATGATTTATAAAATAGTAGTTATCATTCCTACCCAGCCTGATCTAAGTAGCACATAAAGCAATGTCTTTGTAGCAACCTAATCTGAGTTTTTGTAAATTGTCAGTAATTAGAAATATTTCTCTGCAGATGTTTCTTCTAAAATTTTCTCCATGACCTGAACTCCTCTTTCAGAGACACTGAACAACTCCACATCCATTTTCAATTTTTAAACAAAAGCCAACAGCTGTAGAATTCAAGAAGCCCTGTGACAGAGATGCTTGTCTTCCAGATGATATTAGCCTTTCCATCTGTGGTCACTGCAGCACTACATCATGCTGATTCCCCTCCTAACAACACAGTCATGACAGTGAAACTGTTAGCTTCCCTTTATTTTGTGTTTCAGAGTGTACTCTGGTTTTAGACACTCTTGTGCTGCTTTAACAGAAACAGATATAAACTGTAACACATAGAGAATGTGATCATTGTTTTCCTACAGAAAATTAGAGCTAAATGTTCACCTGGTAAATCTGTACAGATAGTTTCACCATCTGCCTTGGGATAGATAATGTACACCGGCTATGAATCTAAGACTTTTTAATATAGATTATATAAGAGGCAGTGCAAATTAAAGGAATATATTTGTAAAAAAGGGAGGGGGAAAAATCTATTAAATGATTCTACTCTGTTGACCTAGTATTATTCTATTCATTTAAGAACAATTCCACTATGCTCAATGGCAGTTTATTGCTTTCCAGCAGATGCAACTTCTTTCACTGCTGTTGAGTAACTTCTGAGTTCAGCTGGGAAAAATCAACTTTTTACTCTTCATGTGAGAAGCAGAGAGCTCAGAAATCCCTAGGCACTATATAAATGAGGCTTAGAAGTGGTATATGTTTATAATTATGGTTTACTTCCTGGTCAGTGGAGATGTGAATGATGAGAAGGACTGGAAGTAACTCAGAGAAAAATCTGTACCTTTGCTTAATTCTGGCAAATTAAGACCATGAAAATCATATAGAAATTCTAAAAGTGAAAACACGACTACAAGAGCATCCTCATGATTGCACATGATACAAATGGTGCAGAGATCTTTGCTGGTATTCACATGACCTGGAGTGTTTTCAGGAGGGTATTGCAGTGTGTGACTATGGTCTCTGGAGAGACAAAGCAGGATTGGCCCTGGGAGCCCTTGGCAATGTGTGAAAGCTCAGCACAGCATAATGACAACAAAGCATTTTGCCTCTGATCCTGAGCTGGGGTGGTTCCACGTTTGTACTAGGAACTAAGACACAGGTTCTAAACATCAAAGTGTAATGAAAGAGTCTGATTTAAAGTGGAGACAATTTTAAGACCTCATAAAAACACCTAAATACATTGTTTCATTTTGCCAAAATGATGTGTAAGCCCATTTCTTTTCACATGAGAAAAGATTGTTTCTGTTTCCACTTACATTTTAGCCTTCCTTTTAGATATTTTAACTTTCCTTAATATAATTCAAGGACTTATATGGCTAACATAATGTCTTTAGAAATTGGTTTTTACATTCTTTTGTCTTAAGTGATTTCATAAACATTTTTGAAGAAGGACACAGAAAAAAAATATCAGTGTGGCATGGTCTTTTGTTGCTGATACTCTTCCACAGATAATGATAGAAGACAATTTTTCTCACTAGTGCCGCAGCTTTGCTATAAGGACATGTATTATTCATTGAGACATGCTGCCACTTGATGTTTTAGAAAAACCTCCATAGAGGCTATTGCATCATTTATAAAATCTAGAGTGAAATTAGACAACTCATATATACCAGTCTGCCATAATATTTGCATTTTCAACGGAAAGAAAAGAAAATAAAAATTCATAGGAAAGCAAAAAGGTCTTGGCATCAGAGACATTTACTAACTGCAAAAAAATTAAATTATCCACATTGTGCCTTGTCAACAAAAATTCCTCTCTTTGATTCCAGCAATTCAGAGACAAAAGGCAAGATCGAAAACATAGATTCAGGTCATGTGTACTAGACTCTAAATTTAATTTCAATGCAACAGTCTAAATATTTAATTAGTCTGCATGATTAGAACTTATTTCTGGACAGCACTGCTTGATAAATGTTCCAGTTGCTTTGGGCAAACGTCATGACGTCCTCCTTTCACAATCCCACTGAGAGAAAACTCATTGTCCAGCTAAAGAAAACTGCTTTGGATGCCAGCTAACTCACAAAGCTGCTTTAGATGTCTTGAGGAGTTCCAGGAAGAAGTGCTTGCAAAGGCTGATTTTTAAGAGGTCATAAGCTGTCTCAGCAATCCTGGAGACCCATAAGCACTTAACTCTTCTAAAAGGTGAGCCTAAGAGACTAAGAATTGAATCTGCACCACCCCATAATGTTTAACCATGTCAGGGCAGAGAAGAGCTTTTTCATAAAGTGGCTTATACTGCATGTGTGTATAATTTCAGGAATCACAAGCTTTCTGTCTTACTTGCCCTCATTCACCCCTACAGCATTTAAGTGCACACTGTTCATTTTATGTATTTCTATATCACTAAAAAGATCTACTGAGAATGAAACACTCAGCATAGATTTATATTCAGAACTATCACTGCAAACATTAAAATAGTCCTTACTCATCTTTCTCAAAAATGTCTAATTGACATAATTGTATAATTTTTTTCTCTGTATCAAAGTGATCACAAATTTGACATCCATCAATTTAAAATTTATTTTCTCTGATGCAGTCTACACATTACCTATTTTCTTCAGATGCAACAATAACACCAGTTACATTTTCATGTATCCAGGTTTTCAGCAATTTAAATAATCTGACTAAACATGGGTATTGGCTAATATTTGTGACTTAACATTTATTTTTTGTTATTTAGGGTGCAACCTATTCTCATTATTCCCACTAAAATTTCTTAAGAGCAGGGTCAGTATGTTAAGAAGCAACATGAAAGTCCCTCTTTAAGCTATACTTCAAGAGCTTTGCTTTCATGCTAGGAGATGTTTTTCTTACCATAATGAGGAATTATTGCCCAAGCCATTGCAGAAGCATAGATGCCACCAATCATCCAAAACATACAGAGCCAACTCAGGTGTTCACCTCGTTTCTCTCGAGCAAGAACTTCCGAAAAATAGGAGAAGACTGTTGGCACAGCTCCACCGATCCTAAAAGAAGATCCAGATCATGGATTAAGTGAAAGAGTAACAGCTAGTTGAAGTTTGAACATGCCCATAGTTGCAGTCATCAAATTTCCAAACTACAAGCAGCTTTTCTGGCATGAGTGTTTTCACTCAAATTGCACCATGTGTTGGGGAACTCTTGAGGAAACTTTCACTTGTTTCAATTTTTGTCAAATATTTCCTTGAAAACTCTTGTGCACAATTCATTCCATTCAGTGTTTAAAGAGGTTTGTCAATGTGACAGCTGCTGAAACAGAAACCAGCAAAAAGTGTGGAATGTTTACCATTGTAAAAATCCTGAAATCATGTCAGTCTACAAGAATTGTCAAAATATGTTGCTTTTAACTGAAAATATTAGTTATTTTCCCAAAGAATAATAGATATTTCTCTAAGTCTTTCTTCCTGTGCTTCAGGTAATCAAGAAGTGAATAAATGCCAAGTACATTACCAATATTTCATTTCACACATGTTTAAAAAGACATTCTACTCAGTTACACTGTATGAATTGCTAAAACCATGCTGGCTTTTTGCATGCATTCATATAATATTCAGTTTTTCACTGTCTGAAGGTCAGTTGGACAAAAGAAAAAACAAGTTCGACTCCATCTTACAAAAAGTAGAGTAACTCAAAATATGTGTAATTTCCAGTACCAACTTCTGGATCATCTTTTACTGTCTTTACTACCAATGAGAGGTGTCAGATGTTCCTTGTGGCTTTTATTTTTCCTGCTGATGGAAATACCTGTGAAGCTTGAAGGGATATTCTCACATACCTGATTACATATTTTAAAGAAATATCTTGTATGGTTTGACTTTTTAACACTTTTAAAAATAAATGCATATTTATGCTGTCATTTGGTGTCTGCCAAACTGGGAGCAAAAAGAATGAAGCTTGAAACAAACTAAGACCAATATTAAAAAGGAAAACATCAATACAGAAATGGCATTTCACTCTGAAGAAAATTCAATGCCATAGCAATACAGTTTATTTTAAGAAGTCTTCAGGTACAGTGATAAAATGCTGATGGAGCTGTTATACTTGTTTAGGGGTCTGCTTTTTTGTCACTTCCTTGTAGACAGCTCTTCATGAATTACCACCAGTTAGCTCCTAACTTTGCAATGAAGAATGTTTCCTATAGTTGAGCCTGCTATCTCTTATGCTCTCTGCCAGTTCTGCAAAGGTTTATTACCTCCATGTGTTCTGGTAGATATAGAGCTGTATCTCATTTATTTTCATGGGGGGAAACACTAAAAGCCTTCAATGGTGAACTGCCTTGCCACAGGCAACAGAAGACATTGTCCTCCGAGGTTCTCCTGGAAGCCTAGGTTAAGGAATGATGGAAGGGGTGTGACCAAGAGGGGAATCACGTCTCCTTTTTGCTGTGAGGGGGAAGCAGTGCTGTCTCAGTGGTGCTATGGACTTAGGGCTCTCCAGTTCCTGAAGTGTAAGTGGATTACAGCTATGATTTCTTACCTTCCAGGGCTCTTGCACAGCTTTGAATTGCACTCCTACAATGTTGCCTAAATATAGTACTCATACATCTAATTAGAATTCTTTTTCTAATATTGAAAATTTGCTAGCACAGCCAGACACAAAGTCTTCCTCTCTCCTGCCCAAGCTGGAAAATGCTGATGAGGCATTATAGGTGCCCATGTTCAAGAAGACCTAAATTAAGAGATTGCTTACGGCATCTAGGACAGTATTATTAGGCAATAGCACCCTACCTAAAGAGAGTAATTTTTGGTGAGTCACTGCTTTTTTCTCTGGTTTTGCTCATTAATTATCAAATATTTATTTGGTAATTTTCCTGTTCTATTATCCAATCTGTTCTTCTAAATTTATTATTTTCTTCATTTCATATGTTTTTCAAGAAGTACAGAATTTTTTTTTTAATTTATAATGCAGTTACTACAGTAGTAAATATAGATTGAAACCAACTGTGATGTATAGCACAATTAATAACAAATCACATTTAACTCTAATAGTTTTCGTATTGTAAAGTGCTTGAAAATATTCTCTATAAAGGGTTTGTTTCAGGGAAATACAGTTCTTCTGCTTATAAATTCAAGACTTGAAATATAAACTTTTTGAAATATCCCTTAAATCTCCTAGGCTGACAGATTCAAATGAAATACAGTTTGTGAAGAGTTTCCAATAGGTGGATTAAATCATACATCCAGAGGTTATACAAATGTTTGTGGGATGATCGTTTAGGAAATGGGTGGATGCTTTAAGTGGAAAGAACATACCCTACCTTAATGTCATAAAATGTACAGACATCCTGAACAAAGGCAGCAAAAAAGGCACCTTCTAGCTGCCAACATGAACCAGTTGTACCATGAAGATGTGAAGTTGATGTTCCTTTAGCATTCAAAGATGATCCAGGTGGGTTGACTCATATGCTATATCCTAAAGGTCCACCAAGGCATTGTCTGTACTGACCAATTTAACACAGCAACTTTTCTAAGAAACAGACCTTTTAGACATATAAATGGAATTTTGGAGTCAGCAAAGCAAAATATTTATTCAGGATATGCAAATAAACAGAAAAAAAAAACAAACAAAAAAACCCAGCTTTGAAAGAAAGAGTTTTTCTGTTTCATCTGCTGTGATTGACATTTTTGATGAGTACACCAACAAGCTAAGAACAGCTTAGAAGTCCAGATACTACATTCACATTGATTAAACAGTGAAAATAACTTTTCTACTGTCTGAAGGTGAAATAAAGGATGCACTTTCATCATACAGACAACAGCTACTATTTAGAGTTGTAGGTCTCTGTTTCATAGCAACTGTGTAGTAAAGTGTGTTGTGCACTTCACACCTTAAATGTGTGAATGGAAAACTTACTCTCAGATGGTTAAATTCCTCCTTCTGGCCTCATGTAAGTGTGGAGTTATACTTCTAGAAGCTTTTAGGATACCAGTACTTAAGAAGATTTTCCTATGTCATAAAGCTCTTACTATGACTAAAAAGCTATTATGAAAATCTTAGGCCAATCAACATCTGAACTGGAGGAGATAGGAGGGAGATAGGGAGAGAGCATCCTTCTGCAGAAGACTGTTCTTTTGCTCTTATGCTAGACAGTCTCAGGGCAGCAGTAGTTGTGCCTTCACTCCTTAAATCTTGCTCCCAAATGCAGAGTAAGTGACATCAAAGAAGGAAGGGCTACAGCTGTTACCACACCACACAACAGTGAGGAAGCTCCTTAAAAGCTGTGTAGACCTAGAGAACATTTTTAAGGAACAAAGGAATTGCTGTCTGATTCTTGCAGAAATTTTAATATGTACTTGGTACCACAGACATTTACTGGTGTAGAATGAATGTGGTATCTGGTAAACCAGATACCAGGCAAGAGAATATCAGAGCAATTATGACTTCTTCCATCACTCTCTTGTGAGGATCTATCATGTATCTCAGCAGCTATTGCACATTATAAAGTGATTCATCAACCATTTGTATCTAAAAAATCCCACTGTAACACCCAATAGCTCCAAGGAAGAATATACTTTCTATACTCAAAAATATCCTAGGATAGATGCCACCTTCACATACACTCATATAAACCCTTAATAATACAGTGACTCCAGTTGAGCGCTTCCTTATTTACATGGAAGGAACAGAATTTGATCCTCCCCATTTTTGTATTGCAGGTTTGAAAGCAGACTGCCTTTCTGGAATACCACCAATGTTGTGTGCAATGGATGGTGGCATGCACAGGAGGGTATTCCCCATGAAAATAAAAGACAGAATTGCCATTGATTTTAAAGTAGGAAGACTTCATTGTTTTATGGGAAATGCAAATACTATTTTCTTAAAGGGTATAGTATTAAGTATTCTTCTGGAAATTACTTGGCTTGATACAGTGGGGTTTTGTAGATAAGCCTTACAGATTTATAAACTTTATAAATTACATGACTTATCCTCATTTGTAGAAAAGAATTTGATAAATGAAAATACATTCTTTCCTTCACATGTCTGCATATGCAGGTGAAAAGCCTGTGAAAAATTCTTGCTAGAGAAGAATCTTTATGATAAGAGATGGGAAAGATTTTTACTTTCTTACATAAAAGTGACTCAAACAAATTGAAGTTTCCACATCTTACTAGTTATTCATGTATGTTGTTTCTTCAGTCATCACAGACAAAGCAGTGGATGTAAACTTTTTATCCACACATTACAAAGGCGAGTGCATGCATTACTTCCTAAAGGGTCATAAAAGCTTGTCCAGGTTTGAGGGAGAACAGAACTTATTCTGTTCAGTGATTTTAATTTTCAGGTCAGTCGCTTCTCACTAACTGAACTGTCTGAAGTTAGCAGCCTGCTTTCACAGGCAGTGTCTGCTTCTAGCAGTGATAACACCCCATGGTTAGAGTTACTACCAAGGACTGGTGTGCAGACCAAGGTCACTGCTGGAACTTGTGTGCCACACTGGGGGTGCAGAAAAATGAAAGACCACACCTGCAGGAGGAGCAGCCAGGACAGGTGACCCTGAACTGACCAATGAGAGATTCCATCCCATATATGGCATATTTGTTATTAGGCTGAGGAATCTGAAGGGTCTTTGGCTCTTTTCCCCTCTTGGACCACTTTGCCAGCTTTGCTTGGCTTGGCTCAGGTCCTCTTTCAGTTCCTTCCTCAGAGCATCCAAGGAGGACTCTGTCCATTCTGCCTTTGATCCTGATCTGTGTGTTCCTGAACCCGGTACCAGAATCCAGCTCCTGAACACAGCTGCCGTCTGCTGCGGGGCCCAGTCTGGGACTGCCCCGGTGCCTGCTCCACAGCATCAGTGGTGACAATGATGTAATTACCATCAGGGGGGTTGAGTATGATACTGGCATTGTATATATTTGTATATAATGCATTATTATTATTATTATTTTCCTTTTCATTAAGGCTGTTTCTAGTTTCCTTTTCTAATGGCTAAGTCTCTCTCCCATATTCCCTTTCTCTTCCCCTTTGGGGAGGGAAGCAGTTAGCAGAGAGCATCTGTTATAGGTCTAAGGGGCCTCCCTGACCCTAAACCGTGACAAAGGTATACCTACAAGGTGCAAAATATATTGTAAGTATGTAGAAATTAACTATGCCCGGGTTTTATACCTCCACTGGAAAATTGTCTGAACATTTTTTTTCAAGATTAAGAAGTCACTGCTGTAAACCTCTGGGTTGATGATCATGGGTGATAACTATCTCCAGAGTAACAGATATCGTAATGAGGCACAATCTAATAACAGCAGGAGGCTAAACTTTGTTGAGCTTGGCTAAAGACAATAAAATAAACTCTTTTATTATATAAGGATCTATCGCGATACCTAAAACAACAGGATGCATTCCTTCAGGCTTGTCTTTTTTAATAAATATGTAGGAATATATGCAAAAACAACACTTAATAAACAGTAGGAGACTTTTTCTACTGCACATATTGCTCCATATGTGGAGATAATGGTATAAATGTCAGTCAAAAGAATGACAAATGTCAGTCATTATATTTTTTCAATTATTTTTCATCTGCTGTAATAAATCCCATTACAAATAGGCAGAGTAAGAGCAGAATGCATAATTTTGGGGCATTTTCTCAGAAACTTTTAACTCAATTGGAAGAAAATACCAACAAATCAGCATATTGTTACTCTTTCTGATGCAAACGATGAGACATTTTAGTGCCTTGTGGGTTAATTCTCTTTGGAGATAAAATTAATAACTGAACATATTATTTGGTTGGCTATCCTGGTTATAAAGAATGTACATATTCCACCCCAAAATTTTAATTTTACTCCTATTTCTTACTCTGTTGTTTTGGCTTTGGTTTTCTGTTGTTAGATTTTGGCTACTTCTTTCTTCCTGCTTGTGCCCCCATACAAACATACACACAGAATGCTCCATTATCTGATACCTAGCCCCTGCACCTGAATGTAACTCTCTAGTATAAGCCATCTCCTACATAGTTCAGCTTTTTTTTTTTTTTTTTTTTTTTTCCTTTTTCTTTTTTTTTTTTTTTTTTTTTTAATTTCTGCCTTTTCCTCCATTTTTCTTTTTTTTTTTTTTTTTTTTTTTTTCCCCAGGAACTTTCTGTGTCACAAAGATGATAAATGTCTGCTAATATACCTTCAAAGCTGTGATTTGTCAAAACAGATTTTGGCAATGGCACAATGTGACAGCTGGGATGAAAACACTTCTGTGAGGCATTCAGGAACCTCTGGCTTCAGATAGAAGCCTTTGTTTATTTGCAGGTTTACTAGCCAAGGGGCTTGAAAAGCAAAAGCATACAAGGAATAGAGATAATTAGGAAAAAAAAATCCTTACAGAATAATAAATGCACAAGGCAGGATGGTAATTTGAAATACTATGTCTTCTCTTTCAAATATGGACAATATCCAGACAAAAAGTAATGACAGTGTCTGTGTGAGATGGCATTTGCATGTTGTCATCTTGTTATTTGCAATTTGTTAAAAAATAATAGAGCTCAAAACACAGATTCAATGCTATACTCCTGAGATCTATAAACAGCCCACCACCCTTTTTCCTTATGTACAATTGCACCTCTTCTAATTCACAATTCTCTACTCCTGCTGCCATAAGCGTCATTAAAAAACATTTCTGTTGCTTTTCTTTCAGAACTATTAGACTGGCAAAGTATCTAAGAGTGAGCAGCCAGATTGACCACTTCTCCTTGAGAAGTGCTGGATGAAGTCTTACAAAACTGCAGCACATTATAGATTAAGCTTTGCTGATCATTCTAGCCATGCTTAAATAGAAGTGCCTCTTTGGACTATGGTACAGAGTAGCTGTCCTTCACATACACATGTGGTTTATAGGCTATTAATAGCCAGAGAATTCTTGTGATATTTACCTGATTACTTACTGAACTCTACAGTACTGTCTGTTCTGGTGGATGCTGAACTGACGAGTAAACAATTCATTTCCCAAATTTACCCAACAGTGTTGAAAAAAAATAAATTCAAATTTGATGTCAAATTCAAGAATATAATTGCAAAACATTTGCCTGCAGTACTTGCTCAGCTAGATATGTTAGATAAATTGCTTTCGGATCTGCCAGGATTGGTAATCACAAAACAATTGTTTATGAATACTTTCTTTTGTTCATCTATTTTCTTCTTCTCCTCTTTCTTCTTGACTTTCTCCTTCTCCTTGTTCTCCTTCTCCTTCTATTTCATTGTTCTTTTCAAGATTTCACTTGAAAAGCATATACATTGGTAAGAATCTGTTATAGACAATGCAATCAGGAATATTCTATAAGCAACTTGGAAAGGTCTCACAATCACTAGCCCTTGTCATAGTGGAGGAGTTCAAATTCCCAGGTATCTGCTGGAAATACAACACGGTGGAGAGGAAAGAGTCCAAGAGGTTCCTGGACTGTGTGGAGGTATCCTCCTTAAACAGATGGCAAGTGAGGAAGCTAGGGAAGAAACCCCACTGGATCTGTTTGTGAACAGAGAAGGACTTGTGAGTGATGTGATGGTTGGAGGCCATCTTGGGCAGAGTGATTATGAATTGATAAAGTTTTCTATTCTCAGAAGAACAGAAAAGATAAAATAGAGAAGGGGGTCAGCAGAACTGCTACCTTGGACTTCCAAAGGGTGGACTTTTTCCTGTTTAGGACACTGATTGATGGAGTCCCTGGGAATGTAGTCCTGAAGGGCAAAGGAGTCCAGGAATGCTGGACATCATTTAAGAAGGAAATCATAAGGGTGCAGGAGCAGGCTGTGGTGGTTTGCTCTTTGCTGGGTAAAAACCTGGCTGGATGGCCAGGCCCAGACTGTGGTGGTAAATGGAGTTAAAGCCAGTTGGTGGCCATTCACAAGTGGTGTTCCCCAGGGCTCAGTACTGGTGCTTGTTCTGTTTAATGTCTTTATCTAATATCTTTAATATCTTTATTAATATCTTTATAGTGATCTGGATGAGGAGATTGAGGGCATCCTCAGTCAGTTTGCAGTTGACACCAAGTTGAGTGGAAGTGTTGATCTTCTTGAAGGTTGCAAGTCTCTACAGAGTGATCTGAATAGGCTAGATGGATGTGCTGAGGCCAATAGTATGAGACTTGACAAGGCCAAGTTCTGGGTCCTGCATTTAGGTTACAACAACCCCAGGCAAAGCTGCAGTCTTGAGGAAGAGTGGCTGGAAAGCTGCCTGGTGGAAAAGGACCTGGGGATGTTGATTGACAGACAGCTGAACATGATTCAGCAGTGAGGCCAGGTGTCCCAAAAGGCCAACAGCATCCTGACTTGTATCAGAAATAGTGTGCCCAGTAGAGCTGGTGAATTGTCTATCCCCCTGTACTCAGCACCGTCACCAAGTCACATTTGAGGCTGCACTTTGAATACTGTGTTCAGTTTTGGGACCCCACTACAAGAAAGGCATTGAGGTTCTGGAGCATGTCCAGAGAAGGGCAACTAAGATGGTGAAGGGTCTGGAATACATGTCTTATGAGGAGTGGCTGAGGGAACTGGAGTTGTTTAGCCTGGAGAAAAGGAGGCTCAGGGGAGACCTTATTGCTCTCTACAGCTCCCTGAAAGGAGGCTGTAGCAGGGTGAGGGTCAGTCTGTTCTCCCATTTAACAAGAAATAGGACAGGAAGAAAGAACCACAAGTTGTACCAGCAAAGGTTTACATTGGATGTTAGGAAGAAGTTCTTCACTGAAAGAGCTGTCAAGCATTGGAACAGGCTGTCCAGGGAGATGGCAGACTCACCATCCTTGGAGGTATTTAAAATACCTGTGGACATGGTACTTAGGGACATGGTTTAGTAGTGGACTTGGCAGTGATAGGTTAACAGCTAGACTCAATGATCTTATAGGTCCTTTCCAACCTAAATGATTCTATGACTCTACTGCTTTCTGTCAGCAGGCTCTCTATGTGTTTTCCTTGTCTAGTCTTTCTCTCACTACTGTATAATCTTCCTTTCCTCATAAGAATACAGTCCTCTTCTCCTAGCAGTCTTAGGAAAGATCACTTCTCTCACAGGTATCCCAGGTTTACATTATTCAGCCTTTATCCACAGCTGAATCTGCAAAGGCTAGATATTTGTAAAGCTCAGACCTTGCCAGCTGTGTCTGTGGCTCGACTGAGAAGCGTATCTACCCTTTTGGCATGCTCTACGAGCTTTGAAGCCAGTCACCTGCAAAGCTGTTCATTAGCTTGCAATGTAGAAACACTGATAGCCGTGGGAGGGAGGCAGCTGGGAGTTGGGAGAGGAATTAAGAAGCAGGAAGGATTACAACCTTCTGAGGGTGAGAGAACACAAGATGTTTCATGTGAAGACATGGAACAAGTGAGTATGAAAAGGTAAAAAAGATGAATACAACACGATGATAAATACTGATGACACACAATCATAAGTGCAGCCTGTTAGTCTAGGTCTGAAGTTCTGAAGGCATCTGCTTGTCTAAGCCAACCATCTTGTGCTGTGTCCCTATAGCCCATAACTCTGCTGGAACACTTTTACAGTTGTTATGCATGAGGACTACTTGTGTGTCCTTTCTCTCTTGGCTCATAGGAGGTGGAGGATACGCAACACTGAGAGTTTCTTGGCACTACACCTGACATACAAAAGTGGGGGTAAAAAGTGGATTTGCACAGGCATTTATCTCAAAACTGCTAGTTATAAGAAACTTCATCTACAGTTTTGGTTTTTTGCTAGCTGTTGATTCCATGTAAGGGTGTGAAGAATTTGAGAAAGATCTAAGTGATTAGTTTAGTTCTGCAATACTGACACTAGCACTCTTTGATAGATCCAGTAATGTGAAAGGAGTACTGCAGGTCGTTTTAGAGCTATGTGCTGAGGAAGGGTTAAGAATGCTGTCTGAAGGTGAGACTCAGGTTTAATGAAGTATAGTCTGAAGTCTTCTGCAAAATATAAATATTAAACCAATATATGATAGTATACGTTGGGAGAGACTCTTACTCACAAAGGGCAATGAGCAAGGAAAAGGCTTCTTAATAGCTTTTAGTTAAATGAGTTAACCGCATCTAAGCTGTATTTCCTAATGTTCCTATGGGTGTGGAGTAAAAATCTGGCCAAACAAACCATCTTGTCAAAATAAGAGAAATCTCTATAGTCTGGGCATAATGCCTGGTTTGTAAAATAGGACACATTTACCTAGCAGTTTTTACTTTGCTCATGAAAAAGAATCAGCTTCACCTGGGAGCAAACATATGCAGCTGTTGGAAGAATTTCCAAACTGTAGTTCATCTCAGGATATTTACTTCAGCTAGCTTTCTACTGCACGAAAACATTGATTAATTTAACAAGTAACATTTGGACTGGATAAGCATTATACATTTTCCTAAATTGTATCATTTTTGATTATTTCAAAATAAATAAAATTAAACTTGCTGGGATATACACATATAGTGCAAATATATAGTGCACTTTCAAGCATTTTGTTCTAAATTGAGTTGTTGTACTTAGAAAAACACATCTAAAATTATCTAACAGTATAAAAAATAATAAACTAATAGCTTAGATTAAATATATACTTTTTGGTTTTTTTGTAGCAGAGGTTAGATAAAATTCTCTAGCTGAGGATATACTTCACAGTGTCACTGTTGAATAGGCAACAGCTCCGGTTCCATTCAAGTTAACCATGATGTTATGTCATGTTCTCAGAGAAACCTTCCTCTGACAATTTCAAAGACAGATCTAAAAAGTTGCTATATGATGATTAGTCTTTGCACATTCCCCCAGTGGCTAATGATGAATACAGCACACAGTTTCTGGTCTAGATCTTTCTACTTTTAGGAAACCATATCTAAAGCCCTTCTAGACCTTCACAAGGCTTTGATTTTGGATTAATCAATGGAAGAATCACAGTTATGATAGTATTTGCTATAAATGTTGGGCAGTCTTCAAAATACTTTCCTTTTCTTTACTCTTTTCAGTAGCTTAAGTTTACTTTTCAGACTTTCATATCCCTCAATATCCTTTACCTAGCAATATGTTAATATTATTTACAATGTTTTGAACTCCAAATCACTTTTTTTTATGTAAAATTTTTACTATTTTTAGGTTTTGCAGGTGAAAAAATAAATATTTGAGGTGATATTTTTTCTCCTGAGCAGTTTACTTCTATAAACATCTGCAAAGAATCTATTTTACTCTATTTTTTTTATAAATAAAATCTTCAGTCAGAAACTGGTCTTATTTTTCATGCTTCTTAATCTACTTTTATATTATCTAAAAAAATAACAGAGCAGTTTAAACTCTAAACCTAAACTATTTTATAGCTTTTGAGTAATTCTTAATATTTTATTGGCTTTTAATTGTGTGAAATTGTCCAGATAACTCTCTGCCCTTCAGAAAGCTCTTCTCCAATATGACTAAAAATACTATTTTGCCTTTAAAACATATAATTCAGTTCTTTGCTTAAAATTATTCCTATTTCATGCTGGGTTCTTTGATTTATACAAATTACTGGAAAAAGGCTTCTTCCCTTAATAACAGCAATATATATTCAGTGGCTTTCACTAAGAAAGGAGAACTGAAACCTACTGTCTAAAGACAGGACCTCTAAAATGTGGAGAGTTTATAAACTCTCTACACACTATTTATAAATGTGGAGAGTTTGGCGGATGTGCTCGCCAAGCCACTTTCCATTATTTATCTGAAGTCCTGGCTAACTGGGTTGGTCCCAATGGACTGGAGGTTAGCAAATGTGATTCCCATCTACAAGAAAGGCAGAAAGGAGGATCCAAGTAACTATAGACCTGTCAGTCTGACCTTGGTACCAGGGGAGGTCATGGATCAGATCATCTTGAGTGTTCTTACAAGCCATATAGAGGGCAACCAGCAGGTCAGGCCCAGTCAGCATGGGTTTAGGAAAGGCAGATCTTGCCTGGTGAACATGATCTCCTTCTATGACAAGATGACCCAACTACTGAACGAGGGAAAGGCTGTGGATGTGGTCTACCTAGACTTCCGGAAAGAATTTGACACTGTTCCCCATAGATTTCTAATGGAAAAACTGGCTGCTCATGACCTGGATGAGAATACGATCTGCTGGTTCAAGTACTGGATGGACGGACAGGCCCAGAGAGTAGTGGGCAATGGTACTAAATCCAGCTGGGGGCAGGTCACAAGTGGTGTTCCTCAGGGCTCAGTGCTGGGGCCGTTTCTATTGAACATCTTTATTGATGATCTTGATGAGGACATAGAGTCTACCATCAGCAAATTCGCAGATGACACCAAGTTAGGCAGGTGTGTCGATCTGCGTGAGGATCGGGAGGCTCTGCAGAGAGACTGGGATAGACTGGATGGCTGGGCCACTGCTGATGGTGTGAGCTTCAACAAGGCCAAGTGCCAGGGCCTGCACTGGGGCCGCAGCAACCCCCTGCAAAGCTACAGGCTGGGGCAGTGTGGGTGGAGAGATGTCTGGCGGAGAGGGGTCTGGGGGTTCTAATTGACAAGGGAATGAACATGAGCCAGCAGTGTGCCCCAGTGGCAAAGAAGGCCAGCGGCATCCCGGCCTGGATTAGAAACAGTGTGACCAGCAGAAGTAGGGAGGCGATTGTCCCCCTGTACTCAGCACTGGTGAGGCCTCACCTCGAGTGCTGTGTCCAGTTTTGGGCACCTCAGTACACAAGAGATATTGAGGTGCTGGAGCAGGTGCAGAGGGCAACGAAGCTGGTCAAAGGACTGGAGAATAGATCATATGAGGATCGTTTGAAGGAGCTGGGCCTGTTTAGTTTGAGGAAGAGGAGGCTGAGGGGAGACCTCACCACTCTCTACAACTACCTGAAGGGACATTGTAGAGAGGCTGGTGCTGGTCTCTTCTCTCAGGTAATCAGGGACAGAACCAGAGGGGATGGCCTCAAGCTGAACTGGACACTAGGAAAAAATTGTTCATGGAAAGAGTGGTGAGATATTGGAATGGGCTGCCCAGGGAGGGGGTTGAGTTGCCATTCCTGGATGTGTTTATGCATCACTTAGATGTGGTGTTGGGGGATATGGTCTAGGAGTGAACTTGTAGAGTAGGGTTAATGGTTGGACACGATGATCCCAAGGGTCTTTTCCAACCTAAATGATTCTTTGATTCTGTAAAGAGAAATTAAGTTGAATTTCTATTCCCATTCAACTGACATAACTTCTTTTTCATTCAAGTAAGATGTGGGATATAGTAAACAATATTATAAATGTTCAAGATTCAGTGCAAACCCTTTAATCAAATTTCCTGTCATACTGCAAGGAGGTATCACTTCAAAGCTGGTGTAAACATCTGGCAGTTCTTCAGTGAACAAAAAGGAAGTTCTCCCTCTTGCATAGCAGCTGATACAAAGTACCTGGAAAAACAGATTTGTAAGATATATGCTCTAATAGTAAGTATATTTGTGCCTAGCTGTTCAAAAGTGAAAAGATTTTACTTTACTGCCTCTGGAATGTTCCAGCCCCTCCCTTCCTTATTGTTGTTTGGCATATGATGTATCTGTTGCTGTTACAGCTGCTCTCAACATAATATCAAATCCAAAATGGGATCAAAAAATAAGAGGAATGGCAGATATGACACAAATGCTATCTTAAGTATGGCTCTTAAGTAAAAAATAAGTCTTGTCTGAAAAGCAAGTGAGCAGGTAAAAAGGAAGTGCTCCAAACATGAAAAGTCTGGTGGAAAAACTGCATCACCACAGGGAAACAAGAAGATAAAAAGGAATAGCTTTTGCTCGTCTTGAAGGTATGAAGCACAGATTCAGTGCTAGAGACATCTTGGCTTTTACAATGCAGATCTGATACCAGCTGAAAGAGGTTATTCTGGATAGAAATCTGGTCTTTGAAGAAAATAGAATATGAGAGTTAGCCATGAATCTTTCTCTGCAGTAATTGCTATGAGGAACGACTGCAGCTCACACTGTATTTTTGTTGTTGGGTTTTTTTTTGTTTTGTTTTGGTCTGGTTTTTTGTTTTTTTGTTTCGGTAGGGGTTTTTTTTTGTTGGTTGGTTGGGTTTTTCTGGGGTGAGTGAGGGCTTTGAAAATAGAGAACGTGGTGGCAAATTATCCAATATCTATTTATGTAGCTCTCAAAGATGAGGTAGGAGGACTTTGGACACAGTGGGGACGCACACAGAGGTGTAAGACAGAGATATGAAGGGTCTGCTTCTTCAAAGACCTTTAATCATAAGCTGGGTACACAGCAGAACATCTTCCCAATTCAGGACATACGTGTATCACAAGCAAAGCTACAGCCACGGAACGTTACTGAAAAAGCTACAGGTGAGGAGCAGACCCAATAGGCAAGTTTGGCATTGACAAATAGGTATTTTGCCGTATGATCCACGAGGGACAATCTGGGTGAAAGCCAACAGGCATCACAAACATGTCTGCCAAAAGATAGACCTTTGTGGCACAAGGGTCCAACACTGCCCTCATGAATTGGACAGGCTAAGCACGAATACAACAAGCCTCTGGAGTTTGACAGGATCATGGAAAAGTGAGTGTCATGTAACATGATTAATCTTTCTCTGTGGAGAGACAAGACATATGTCACTATTAGTTCTGGGTGTTATAATATGAAAAACATGTAAAGAAGCTGGATGAGATTTGTTTTGTTTTGGTTTGGTTTTCTACATGTTTTTTGTAAAGAATTGGAATAGTCGCCATTCCCTCTTGATCTTTTTCAAAGTCATATCTGACAATTTGGCCACAGGCTAAGGAGATTCTTCTAGGAAGGGGACTCCTCACATCTTATTCCTCTCTCCTCTTGCACTTCCATACCCCTTCCTAAATCAGTTTAATAGTACTTACTGCTGTGATAATTTGGTTTTGGTATGGGTACCTAGTCTGACTGTGCTTCAGACCAATTCAAGGGGTTTCTAAAACCGCAAACATCACAGAACAGTGTTAGAGCACCATGGCTACACAAACTACAGCCAACAAACCATGCAAGCAGTGGACTTCACGATCGTGGCTTTATGACACTGCCTACTGTGCTGTCCCCAGCTTCTGTCTGTTCAGCATACTAAAGATTGATAGTGGCCTGAAATGTAATTGTAATCAGGACTTCTGATCTGAATCAAGCAATTACCAGAAGTGCTAAACTAACCATCCTGCAGAACAGAGCTCTTTATTATCCAAGGGTGCAGTAAAGGCAGAAGCTTTCTCATAGTAATTTACTGGTGTATCTCAATCTCTGCTCATGTAAATCTAAAATGATAAACTTAATGGGCCATTACCAATATCTTAAACTTTTCCAACAACTAAGAACTTATTTAAATAAAGAGTAAAGCAAACACAGGGTCACAAACACCATTCTTCTAAAGAGAGTAGAAACATTTGTCAGGCTCTAGGGACCCATTTTAAATTTGACAGTCTTGACTGTGGTGGTATTATAAACAATATTATGCACATAAAGACATTAGAAACTTTACAAATGTTACTGAAATCATAAGTACGCTTGTGAGGAGGGTTTTACTTTGCTGACTGAACAAGCAATATATGAACAAGCTGAGGCATAAAATAGTCAAGCAAGTTCATCTCACAAAGCAAGTCTGTTGCAAAATGAGAACAGAACTCAATCTTAAAATGTACAGTCTGTGTCTTTCCCCTAAAATCATTATTCTTCTTCCTCTTCAGGTTGCTATTTAAGAGTGTACCTTGTTTAATTCTCTCCCCCATGACACAGACGACACTTATACATTAAATAATGTCCTTTTGCAAACAGGAAAGTTTCATTAAAACACAAAATTGTGGAAATTAACAAAACCAGAAGAACTTACCCAAATCCAGAAAACAAGCGACAGAAGAGGAAGAAGCCATAGCCCTGGACAAATGATGAAAGGAAGGCAAAGAATCCATTGACCGACATGCATATCAGGAGTGACTGTCTCCTTCCCACCTTGTCTGCCAAGCCTCCCCAGAAGAATGCCCCCACCATCATCCCAAGGTACACTATGCTACCTGCAACACATAGAAAAAACACATGTTGTTCTGTAAGCCACATAATTGACCACACCAAAAATAGTTTATCTTCTATATTTACAAACCAAACAGTGTAGAGGTTAATTTCTTCTTCCTCAGTGAATAGAAATCACATATATAGGTTTGCAAGCTATACAGAGAACATGTTTCTTACCATGTCTTTGTCATCTGTTACCAGAGACATTGAAGCTTAATGTAATTATTATACAAGATGCCTCTTAGCTAAAACAAGTAAAACACAGGCAAACAAGACTAGATAGTAGAAACAAACCATCACCGTTTCCTCAGTTATAAACTGTATTCATGTTAAATACTGTGACAATTAGAACTTCCCCTATAGAAAGAAATTTTCTGAACGTTTCTATAAGCACTCCTGTAGGAGACTGATCACTGGGACTAAGATACGCTAAGTCTAAATGAAGCTGAATATGAAACAGGTATTTTCCATTTGAGATCTACAGAATCAAAGATGCCCAGATTGACTTTTTGTTTGGTTGGTTTGGTTTCTCAAGTCAAAATATATAACACTTTAGCCATTCATTTCTTAGCATATTGTACATTATTTCCTTTCCAGGGACTTTCTGTCAGACAGAATTGAGCAGACTGGCAGAAGAAAAAGTTGTTCCCAAGCCTCGGACAGAACCAACCATATTTGTATGTTATTAGATACATGTAATTCTTTTTCCATATACTTTCTTATTGAACTTCCCAGCTTGGGTTTTATCTACCTAGCAGTTGCTACCACCTTATGTGCCTACTACAGAGAAGGTATTAGATACAAAGAAGCTGGAATAAGCTAAAATATTAGCAATCCTTCTCCTGTGTCTTTTTTCAACCAACTACAAGAACAGACAAATTTCCCAGCAACTCTGTTTGGCTTTAATTGCTGTTGTGTAAAATGCTGGCCTTCAAAAGAAATATCTCTGCCCTGCAGAAGGTAGTTGAAAGGGAAAGAAAGCTGTAAAAAATACCACTTAAATGCCTGGGCTTCCTTAACTGCATATTACTTTACATATGTTTCGATGCTTGGAATTCCAGATGTTAATATCAGAAGTGCTGACATCTTCAGGGTCTCCTGCTCTTATTTCCCTTCATGGTTTTGTACAAGTAGTTCCCACTGATACTTTTGAGACATTGCTTTAAAACATTTGATATTGTGTTAAATGTATATTAGCAAGATAGCTATATTTTGGTTAGGTGAGTATGCTACATCTATCAATGCCCTTTGCCATTGATTGTGACCAGTACCAGCAAATAAGACTGTCTGGAGATGCCTTCTTAACCACCATAAAACAAGCACAGGGTATTCCTAGACTTTTCAGGAAGGCACAATTGTTCCATTGCTGCTTATCACAGGAACATTAGTTATTTCTTTACCTAAGCAAGAGCAAAAACTCCTTAAGAACAACAGTTAAATGTCTTCTTAAATCAACTTTTTTCAAGGATATTATTACCGGGATCTTAATCTTTTATCAAATGACATTGATGAGAATGTAGGTAAATTAAGAATTACTAAGATATATTTGTTCTCTTTCCTTTTATCCCAGGAAGGACATAGACACTGCAATATTCTTTTTGGTTTAAAGGTGTTGAGCAACAGATCTTTATCAGATAGCTCCTTCATTCTGATCAGAAATTTTTATTTCAATCATTGAGATTTTCCTAAGAATGAACACACAGATCATACATTTTCTGGTCGTAAAGAGACAAAGCTTGGTTAGTGGCTTAATGTATTTACTCTAGTGCTTTAAGATCTCTTCCATGGGCAAGGATACTGTACCGTGCTACAACTAGATCAGTACTCACAAGCAGTTTTGAAACTCCATCCATCAGAATTGGTGCCTGTCAAAGTCAGTTGAAAGAATTTAACAAAAATAGTTCAATAGCTGCATTACCAGCAGACTTATTTCAAAAAGGCAAATAAAAATGGTACATTTTTACTCTTAAAATGAAATTCCTTACATTCTTTCATATATAAATGTTGTTGGGCTTTCCTAGTCAACATGCTAATATCAAAAATACTCAGAGAAGGTCAATAAAATAGTTTTAGATTTCTTTACATAGATAACTTGAAAAAAAAATGCAAATAATCTTAATTTTACTAAGTAATTATTTTCCTTGTGATGCACAGAAATATCAAAACACTGTAAATAATGAAAAAAAAAAAATCCAAGCCTTGAGAGTTTAAAAACATTAACCTTTCTTTTTGATGACATGTCCTTTGGTCACTGTATTGTGCTTTGGCCTCTATTATGCCCACGTAATTCTCCTGAAGAGCATTCAGAAGATACTTCTAAAAATAAGTCTTCTACCAATAAACTTCTATAAATAAGCTTCTCTCTGAGCTGTGCCATTAGCTAATTCTTTCCCATTACATTAACTTGGAATCTTTTCCTAATGCCCTGTACAACCTCCACAATCCTCCTCTCCTGCCAAAGATCTGCATCCCTTCCATCCTGAATTACACCTGTTTCAGTGTATTTTCCTGTCTTTCATATTTTCTGTTTCTCTTTATAGAGAACATTACCCTGCCTGCAGCCTGTAAAGGAAATACCCTTCCTTCAACTTCCAAATCATCCCTTAAGGCCTTTTCCCCAACCCCAGTAATAGTCACAATAAGTCATAAAAGTGACAAATGGCAAAGAACTTTAACTATGAACAGCTAAAATAACTGAACAGCCATCTAACTAATGCAAGTAACCAATGACATCAGATTATCATTTTACCCTTCATCACCTCATCCTTTCCATCCTCTGCAGATCTTGTTTATTATGTCATGCCACTGGTCAGAACATAAGTGTCCTGAGGAAGACACTATAGTATTTTTTACGTCTTTCATAAATCACATACTACATTTCACATAAACATATATAGGTAAGAATTAAATACCCTGTTGTTGGTCAGACCATACTCACTGTTCTCATTACCTTTAAACACTGGTCATCGAAACCATAATTTGTAGGTGTATGCAAGCATGTATCTAGATTTTAATGTAGCCTGTTATCCTGAGTGTGGTACTCCCTTTTTAGCAGCTAATACCAATCACAAAGCTGATTGTTTTTCTTTTTGGTACAGCACAGTTGTCCCTCTAAAGAGGTTAGCTTATACAGCACAAGTCACACACTTATTTGACATCCAGTATGATGCTAAAAATGTATTTTTTAAATCAAAGTTTATTTTAAAATACGAAGACTAATGATAATATACGTAACATGTCTGATTTTCTTCACAAAGTAACGTGTAATCTCAAACTCTGTAATTTGGTGGAAAGGCACTGAGAAGAGACAAGGGGAAGCTGAAAAGAAATGCCAAGCTAAAATGAATATTCATTCTATTTTCTTTTATCAGGTTTTAACTACCTGTATTTTCTCTCCACAGCAGAAATTCTATTTACTTCAGAGACATCGCCCATTGTACAAACTTATGAAATACACATTTCTATCCTCTTTGTATGAGGGGACCCGAATCTGGAGTTGGTTTATAACGTGCACATACTTTGGCTACTGGGTGGCTAGATAATTTTTAATGGGTGTGCACAGTGTCTTTCAGATTGCTATCAACAGCTTAGTGTTACAAAGCAGCCAACCAAGAACTCCCTTAGTATCCAAATGCTAGTTATGGGCAATTTAAGTAATGGGATAAGAATACAGGCTGATCAGTCACTGAGGTACAGTTAAATGGTATTTTACTTCTTCTGCTGCAATAACTTCACCACTTGCCATTGTCTGTTGCAATTCATAGCCCGGTATCTAAACAATACCCAAACAATACTGAGAAATCAGGCTGTAAGTATACACTTCACTGGGAGCAAATGAAGCAATGAAAGTGAACTCAGATTTCCTTGCAACTGAGGCTCAGGGTATGGGACTCATTGAGGTCATCTTTTTCTTTAACACACCTATTACAAAGTAGATATAAGACTAGCCTGCGGTTGCTTTTTTCTTGTTGTGTTGTTCAGGTAATAAGTGAGAAATGCATTTTGTACAATTGGAAAAAGTACTCTTATTTAAAAAAACCCCAAAAACTCTAAAAATACTGTTAAAATATTATTTATATTTTTGAAAAAGAAATTATAAATGTGGTCCTAAGGCAGTTCCAAGAGGCAAGAGAGTCATAACAATTACGCTGTACTTTAAATAGTGGGTTTTTTCAGTTCTATTAGGATCTTCCATATGCTATTGTTCAGAATGTAACAATCCATAGCAAGGAACTCCAGTGCTTATAGGGAGCATAATAGTAAGAATATCCAGATTTATCTTTGTTTTAATCCTAATGAACAGTGTATTTAGAGCTTAAAGATGGTAATCTTTCAGAACTATACTTAATTATAATCTGTTACTGGTCTCTTTCATGAGAAAAGACTTTGAAAAGAATCACAACCCATGCAGCAACTAATTTCAGCCAAACATAATGTCTAATTAACTGTTTATAATAGGAAGTAATTAAAACAAACACTTTTCAATTAACATGACAACCATCAGAAAACCGTAATAACTCCATTTTCTAAAGCCACTACCTTTGTATGTTTAAAACCATCTGTGTAGTCAGAATATTGTATCTTCAGTTCTTATTTGCTGTATCATGCCATTCACCTCATCAGAGGTACTAACACTCCAACATTCTTACGTAAAGAACTGCTACAAACTAATATTCCTCTGTAACAACTCTTTCTTCTTTTTTCCTAACAGTGCTTGAAGTGGTGGAACAAGCTCTATATTTATGAAATGGTAAATTTTTAAGATGTGGATCTAAGTGGTTAAAAAAGTAAAGCATCAACTGTTCAGACATCTGAAAAAGCTGATGGATACTGTTTTTCCAACAAAGTGTGAGCCAGTCACCACATTAACTAAAAAGAATTTTGCATGAGTCTTTGCAAGTTCAAGACTTGTCAAGCCATATATTTCCTTTATTTAAACGCTAGCTGTTTCCCACAGAAATAATTTGTGTCTTCAGATGTTAAATGACTGCTTTTATGTAATAATATGCAATATATGCAAATCCTCAAATGCCACAGCATATTGGGGTCTTTTGCTATTACTATTCTTCAGACTAATCCACTCCTCCTCCTTTCCTTTTCAGGACAGCTGCAGAAAGCCTTTAGTCTGCAATTTCATACTCTCTAGTGCAGATGCTTAATTACACATTTTGAAAGCTTTTTGCTCTTCTGCTTAATATATATTTACAAACAGTCAAGTTTTACTTACTATAACATTATTAGAATTATTTTTAGCAATCATGGTAATATGGTTTATCTGTTTAAATATATGAAAGGTATAAAGCTATTTTAAAATGAATGTTGAAGTTTTTGGCCTCAATAGAAATTGTGTACAATGTCTATCACACTGTATAAGTTCTTGGATCAACTGACTAACTTGTATGGTTATTTTTCTAACAGTAATAATTCCAAAGTGAAAAGACTTCGCACAAAAGATCATTTAGCTTTTTCATATTTTATTAGCTACTTTAGTGCAGAAGACATCCTGGATAGCCTTCATAGTCAGAAAAAAAGGACAACTTTTGCTCTATAACAACTAAATACAGATACAAATTCACACTCATTGAGACAAAGATAGATACTGTATCCCAGTGATATTAGTGAGAAAAAAAGACAAAACAGCCTTGTGTCCTCTTCTGAGGAAACGTGGTTGAGCAGTGCAGAAATATTAATGTTTTCATGAAGGGAAGAAAACTAAAGAATACTGTTTCAATGCAAAACAAGTTTTAAGAAAGATGTTTATTCGCTTCTAAAAGTCTGATTTTCTAGTATTTACATAGAAAAAACAACTCAGGGAAATGCTTTGATGTAAAGGCTACCAAAAAGACACAGCATACCATTCATAGCTCAAATCAATCAAACAAAAGCAATACAATAAATAGTCCATCTGCTCCATCAACAGATATAAGAAAACAAGCAACTCCTTCTACCATTTCCAATCATACCTACAAAACATCTGATGATATTAAATCTGATACCAGTTGAGAAACTTTACATAAACAGAAATCAAGTGAACTGTATCTTGTTCTCAGACAAAATGATCCTGTTCTCAGACAATACTGATGAACTGCAATAGAGGAACTCAACCATGAATGTCAGGAAAATGGAACTGAAAGCAAAAGGTAAGCAAAAGTGAGATCATACACAGCTGACCAGCATAGATAGGAAAATTAAAAGAGCACGTAACAACAGTTTTTTGTGCAAACCTATTTAGTATCTTTAAGATAACAGGGGAAAAAACATTAGCAACAATATAGCAACTCAAACAATACCTCTTTCTAATAGTATGACACGCACAATTTGATTTAATTAAAGGAAAACTGTCATGAGGTACCCAAGTACTCAACTCCTATAAAGAAGCCTCACAAATACAAAACGAAGATAGAACCTGGAAAAAGTACAAAATATTAAATAGAATTTTTTTTAAAACCCACATTTTTTGCCGTATTTTTTCTCTCTGTCAAAAGGATTACATTGCAATTTTCCAGAGAACTGAACTCAGAAAGGGAAGTGGGTGTAGAAGCCTCCTATGGAACCTCCAAGACAGAAGTGAATGGGACTTACGGCATGCTCAGAAAACAGGAAGCAGCTAGTGCAAGACAAAATTTGACAATACATTAATTATAGGTCAACAAAATTTTATATGAACAAATACCTGCCATATATTTTTCTTGGTTTAACATTGATACTGAAGTTAAAATGATCTCATTGCACAGTCACCCAAACTCATCACCCAGCTATGCTCTTACAAAGGTTAAAGATGAGCCAGGAAGGATTATTTTTTTCTTGGAAAGAAAAAGAGAACTGAGAACAGTTTTTTCTTCTCCATGAAATTAAAAAAAACCCAAAACAAAACAAAACACAGTTTTTTCCAGGAAAACAACTTGCACATACTTCCAAAACCTGAAGCTATTCCAGTATGTGTCCACCATGAGGAAAATTCCAGAGATGAAAACTCATAGCTGGAAAGGTATGACCAAAGCTTTTCCAATGCTATAACAGAAATACCATCCACATAGTCAAAGGGTCCCACAAGAATAATGCACAAAAATTTCATTCAGGTATTAGTTACTTTTCTTTTTTCACTCTGTTACACTTCTATTAAATTTATGTGCCTAAAATGTCTACTTTTGATTTGGTTTTGTATCTGAGGTATGAGATTTATAACCTGAAGATTTTGTGGTGTAAGGCTCAATTTAATTCCAACTGGAAAAAAATCGTAGCATTTTCCCTCTATGTTTCTTCACATTGGGCAAATGAGACTAATTCTGGTTTATGTGTTAAATGCAGAATGATGTAATTTAGCTCTGGACCATTACATTATCTGTTAGTTTTGAAAAACATAATATTTTCTTGCTCTAGTAGTCTGTATGCTATTAACCGTTCTTGCAGTTCCAGGGATGTTCACCTTGTAATATATCTAAAATTTACACCAGCAGGTGTCATGATAAATGTTTTTGTACTAATGAAATAACACCCTGTCTTGACAGATGAGTTTCCTGTGTATTCTGATATTATTTTAATTGAAACACTGTAATGACAAAAGGAAAAACTGCTCCTGCTTTTCCTCAGATACAAATTAGATAAATTAATAAATTCATAGAAGAAGCTCAGTAATGGCAGAGATTGTGACAGGTAATAGATTACTTGCTAGGATGGGGAATTTTCACCACAGCTGTATTTTCTGATAAGGCAGCAAAATAGAGAATATGGTAAACCGGTATCTTTGCAGCACATTGTCACCATCACTTCTGCTTTAAGAACATTATCATGTCAATAACTAGGTCTGTAAAAAAAAGTGTTATCTACTAGCAGATGCTAGCATCATTTTTATTTAATCTGTAACATTTTTTAGAATAAAATATTGATCAGAGTTATTCCATTTTCTTCATTATAATAATTTATAAACAATAGTGGTAGTGATTATTGCAGCCAAACAGCAGTTATTTCATACTGCTATTGTTTGGCTAGCTAAATCAGCAATGCATTATACAAAGACCAAAGCATTGTTTCCATGATACTCACAACAGAAATAATCAATCAGCATTCAAATTTTTCAAAACAAGGCTGTAAGCCAATATGTGGTATTTTTCTTCCCATGTAAAGAATATTTCAGAAGATGGCAGTTACCAATATGCAACATATAGTGCACAGACTTTATCAAAACCTCAGGTAATCCCAGGTGATTATATGAAGCTGTTGACAGATTCCCTGTGTTCTATCACCAAACATACCATTTTCACACTATCTTCTTTGATCCAATAGTTCCCTCTGGCATTAGTGAGAAAATCCTAACAGACAAGCTTTGGATAAAACACACATAGTTAAGCTGTCCTAATACCCCTAATTCCTGTTTTCTTCCACTGCAACTGCAAAAGTTTCTCTGGATTTTTCTACTCTCAGATTTAGATGCTAAATTCAATGCACTCTTTGCCCATCTCTGACCTGACCCTGTCACACTAGAAATTGCTGTAACTTTGCAATTTGAAATGCACTTCCGTGGCAATCTTGAGAATCAGAATGATTATAAATGCTGCATATGATTGTGCAGTGCATAGCTCTGTGCAATGTGCTAGGATTAATTAAATTTCATAGGAAAAAAAAAAAATCCATTTCACTAAAGCTTTAAATTGCCCATGCAGTCATCTACATTAATCATCTCATTTCATGTCAAAACTGTTCATTTTGTCTACGTTTTATTGCCTGAATGATAATTTCTTATTTACCTGGTTCTGCTTCTGACTCAAACCAAAGCAGAGTCCCTGAATATCACTAAATTTTAAATAGTGCTGAATTAAAACAAAAAGCCCAAAGTATATATACCTAAATTAATAACAGATGTATCCACCTCTGCAAATCAAAGCATGTGATACCAAGAAACAATTAATAAAACTGCTCCTAGTGAAGGTATCTGTACAGTATTAAATCTAACAGTTGATTATTTCATCAGTGTTTAATCAGCCATTAACTCTTCTTACTGTAACTATATTCCAGTACTGTGTAGATGTCTTCCCTTGTAAATGGGAGGAAATAACTTTTTAAAAAATTTTGCTTCCACACGTAAAGTGACTGTTCCTACCTTTGTTCCAATGAGGTGCAAGAGCAGGGGAAGAGAAATTATATTTTTTTAAAAATTAAAAAAATACAAAAGTCCTTCCACTGGTTTCAGAAAAAAAACTGATTTAGGCCTAACCTCATCAGCAACAGGTTACCAGAGTTAATAGGGGTCTGAAACTCATGCATCTCCCAAACTGCCTGACAACAGACCTGGCCCCCCTCAGAACACAACAGCATGTAAGTGAGAAAGGGAACTTCTGTTTCCAATGGTCCCACGTCTTTTTTCTGCTTTGCCATTTAGAGTCATTGAAATAGATTAACTTAGCCAATGTCAGAATGAAGAATAACAGATCAGAATAATCATCTGTATGGTGCCAATAAACCTGCAGGTACTGGCGATGCTAAACAGGCTTTGTAATTACATATTTACAATAGTGCCAGGAGGCACTGTTATAATGTCTAAATGGAAAATCGTTTAGATGACTGTATCTATCAGTTCATGATCAACATTTAACACTAATTGCTAGTGGCAACTTCAGCATCAGCTTTGAAAATCACCCTGAAATCTAGCGGATTAGGAAAATACTTGTGCTCTGTGAAAATGAGCAGGTTTGAAAAGAGCCAGACAAAAGCAATACATAGCACAATGAAATCTTGCATCACATGGGTTCTATTCATCCATATTCCATCAACTTCATACAAGGCTCTCCTCTATGAACCAGTATACAGCAGACAATTCCAGTCCAGTTAACATGACATGAAGAAATTTGCAAATGGGCCACCTTATTCTGTCCTTAAGAACATAGACCTTTTTTAACACTATTGATAAAAAGCCAGTGTCACTTTATGCCTTGTTCTAAATTTTCCTACTCTACATTACTCTCCCTGCTTTCTGTAATCCCCATATAACATCACAGAAAATCATCTGTCTGCCTCATAAACAGGTCTCTGTGAGTCTTTGAAGACAATTTTTCTGTCACATATTTATCTTGAGAGAAACTTACTGGTTAAGAAAAGCTAGAATAACTTGATGTATGTCATCCAAAACTCTTGATTTTGCTTCCTCTGGCTGGAAAAAAGACTGGTAGATATTGGGTAAAAGGGTCATTTGTTTGATAATTGGTTTAATATCAGTAAATACCAGTGTCCTAGACAAACTGTTAACTACCACTATAGCTGATGTGAAACAAATATTATCATCAATAGTTAAAAATAATTTGCATATCTCATATTAATGTATCTATTCTAGTAGTAACAGTATTATTCCTTCATTTAAGTATTTATACATGTATAGTATAGTTACTTAGATTTTGCATCAGCTGTGAAAGTAGCGATATTCCATACATTTGAAAAAGTACCAAACTGGTACTTCAAAGAAGGGAACCAGGTGTCTACAGTGAGAATAGATGTACCCATCAAAAGGCAAGAATTACACCTGCAGTAAAATGCAGTCAGAGTAGATTAAAAAATTGTGTTTCTTACTTTGCAGCACTGACATTCCCCTAAACAAGCCAAAGGTCTGGAATAACTAGGTATTTCAAACCCTATCTATCACAATATACAATTTCCTTCCAATTCTTTGAAATACTAAGAGTATAAGATGAAAAGACAAGTCAAACTTTGAAAGGTTCTAAAGTCCTTGATTGATTGAACCTATGCATAAACTGCATAGGAAAAAATGTACTCAGCTGTGACAAAGAGCCATTAAATTATATTCGTTCCATGTCTTAATGAGTTCATTAACATTTTTTCTGTGAAAATATTTCTTCTTGCCATGGATCTCATAGGTTTCATAGCTCAACATTTGATTCAAGATGGAAAATTCAGAGTACGAATACATAAATAATGAAGATCAACGTTTCTATCAGTGAAAACTTGCAGATCATAACTTACAGAATTAACCAAACAGGGACTTGGAAGAGAGTGTACCATTATACGTAAAACGTTTGGTTTGGTTAAAAACCTCTGACACATTGATTTAAGAAGTGATGCATCATCATCCAGAGATCCCATGGCAGTTGAGAGAGGCAGGGAAAAGTGGAGACAAAAGCCAAATTAAATATCTGAAATCACCATGGACCTCAGGTTTTTCCTTTGTGAGGCATTACCTTCTTTTGGCCACTTTTGTAAGAGTATAAATTTATGTGACATAAAGGGTAAAATCACTGATTTGTGATGGAATAAGAAGAGCCAGAAAACTTGCAGTGAATATAAAAGTGGCCCAGTGATTTTTAACTATGTTAGACACTATCAATCTCTAAGATAGAGATTTGAAGGTAACTACAATCCCATAACTATTTAGCTTTATTTTTGTGTGGAAATAAATGATACAGGCATATGTGCACATGGTGGTACTGCATACTTGTCCATGGTTAAATGTACAAGTATCTCTATGGCTACTTACACAATCTTCACAAGTACCTACATTATCCCAGTTGCAGGCTGTATGTTTTGTAATTTAAATAAAATCAAGTGTGCTTGCTTCAGCTGAATTCAATAAGTATTGAATTCTGGATATTGGCGTAGCTTAAACCTTGAAGAAATGTTATATTCTGGCAAATATCTTGCTCAAAAAGCCTACTTCTTTACTATCTGTATGTACACTGATTGATCTCTGACAATATTCCAAGGTACAGAAGTGTAGTTACATACATTTAACCAAAAAAAGAAGTATTAGATTACTGATGTAGCTCTCAAAAGGTAAGTTTGTTAAAACAGTGTTTGAATGTGCTGAAAATGCATAGAAACATGAAGGCTCTCAGCTCTGAACTGCAATGCAGTCATTTCATGTGGTCTTGTACTAAGTATGTTACTCAGGTTAAAACTGCATGACTGAAACTGGGTATTGATCCAGGGAAATACTGTACTTAAATCCAGGCTAGATGGTGAGCCTCTTAAAAGCAAAGAGTGAACATGTAAGTTAATGGTGTCTAATGGCTTGTATTGCTCAGTAAAGCTGCAGGCAGGAACATTGTGAAAGAGGAAAGCCATTTGACATGGTGGTACTGTTCTTCCTGGTAGAACTGGCTTTGATAATGTGGTTTGGGAATAACTTCATCCTCAAAACAGAGCAGTTGTGACCTACCTTAAATACTGGCTTGTAATGGGAGCCTGCAAAAGCACAGAGGACTAAGCACACTGCATTTCATTAGTGGTTTAAATCTGTGCTCCCAGTTCCTATCTTGTGACAAGCCTGTGATATTATGTGATACGTGTTTAGTTCAGTTTGTAACAGACAAAAATTACACTGTGCACTCTCTCCACTGTCCCTTTTTTCCCCTCACAAAAGAAAACCAAACATAATCACTGTCTCCACTGGTCCACAAAATGTAGCTGCTTAGAACAGGTAAGGATGTGTCCCTTAATTTTTCTGCCTCAAACAACTTTTTGTAAAACAAGCAGAAAAATCACTGCAGTAGGAGTACTTTTATAATGTCATTTCAAGGGACTGAACTGTATCAAAAGTGAACACCTTGTATGATGGCATTTGTATTTCTGGCATCTCCTTCTGAAGAAATAAGACAGTAATCCTACAGACCAGTTTTCACCTTGTTCTGGAATATTCATCATACATTTCAAAGACAGCAGCTTTATTTCTAAATCTTTCCATCGCTGCTAAAGATTTATTACTGCTATTAACTGTAAGTGCAATGGACTCTTACTGTTACTTCAGTGAGATTTCCCACATGCAAAGGCCTGCTGTGGTTTCAGTAAGTATTCTTAATCTGGATGCATTTCTTGTCAATACAGTAGTTCTCAGACCCACATATAAGTACATAACATTTTGACATCTGTGCTCTCTTCAGTAGAATTTATACCACGGCCAAGAGTCCACACTAAAAAATTAGTTCTCTAAAAATCCCCTTCCTCTATCTCTAAAGTATATAATAATTTTTAAAAAAAAAAAGAACTTCAACTTCCATAATAAAAATGTGGATCTTTTCCTGGAAGTTTCAACTCAATAAACATATCTACTACCTACACATAACAGTGCAATATACAGTAGCAGAGCCTGGTTTCCCTTTAGTGTATGTCACTTGTGGTTTGTTATGTTTCAAAAATCCGGTACCCTGCTAATAACTGAACTATAACCAGAAGACACGCAATTTCTCCTACTGTATTCTATGCAGGAACATGCAATGCATCTCATCTGTATCTAATGACCTAATATTTAAAAATAAAAGAGAACAATGCTATACATAGATGCCTACTGACAGCAGAAAAAGGAGTATTACTCACTGCTGTGTAAGGACAGATTTGTGATACTCTATTTAAATTCAGACCTTTTAATAAGTAAAGAAATGTCAAATACATGGTGTATTCTGCATGATAGCATACGGAGGCACCATGCCGTCAAAACTAACACTAGAATTGAATAGATAGGAAAAAAACATAATACCTGGAGGAGATTTTGTTTTGAAATGAAGTCTCAAATGTCTGAATTTTAAGAAGAAGTGCAAAACAGAAAATCAGTTTCTCCATATTACACTTTTCTGATTTGGGGAATTTGGCCCTGAAGATAGAATTTCAGTTAAGCCACAAGTGTAACAGAACTCACATAAATGAGACTTGTTAAAAACAGTTTTAATGAATTCATGAACAGGAGTAATCTTAATAGATCATTAAGATAAATACATTCCGTTTTCGTGGTCGTTTTTCAACCCTTAAACTGGCAAACAGAAGAATCTTCTGATCAAATGTTTACTCAACCATCAATCAGCAAAGACAAAAAGTTTAGCTTTCATATTAAATCATAATTCATAGCTTCCATATTAAATCATAGTCCTCAAAAGGATTATCAATCCCAAGAACACTCCTCAGCCCCTCTAAATCACAATCTACCATACACAAAGATTTTATAGTTACTTAGCAGCTATTATTAATTAGTTATTATATAATAAATAAAGTTATAAGTAATTGTTGTTATTATAGTAATTATATTTACTTAACTTCTCCCTGGTGACAAGTGACAGAACAAGAGGAAATGGCCTGAAGTTGAACCAAGGGAGGTTCAGGTTGAGTAATAGGAAGCAACCCTTCCCGTTGTCAGTCATTGGAATGGCCTGCCCAGGGAGGTGGTGGAGTCACCATCCCTGGAAGTGTTTAAGAGTCAGTTAGATGTTTTGCTTAGGGACATGGTTTAGTGGTTTTTGATATGTCTAGGAGTAAGGTTGGACTTGATCATCTTGAAGGTCTCTTCCAGCCAAAACTATTCCATGATTCTATGAACAGGTGGGAAAACAAAGGAATATCACAAGCATTGAACATCAAAGAAAACTCAGCATAACATTTTGCTTAGGATTATTTTAGTTTGAATATCCACAACAAAAGAAGTCGTTCTAAAAGGGAAACCTATCCAAATGTGCAAAAGGGAAACCACAGTCTAAGAATATCAATTTGATTCCAGATTTGTCCATACATTTATGTCTCTGCAGATGTATGCAAGGTGTCTAGTGATGTAGTGAGGTGCACAGGCATGCTGGAAACATCCATTAGGCATGTAGAGGCCTGAATAATTACAAAATCATCCTCTCAGACTCAGGTCCTGCAGTCCTTTAATCATACAGATTTCTGTCAGATCCAGTGAAAATCCATGCAGACTCAGGAGAAGAAAAATTAACTCAAGCTACATGATCTTGACCCAGCAGATTCAGACTCTAGTATGTATTTAAACCAGCAAGTCTGTGTACAATCTATGAATTCAGAACATTCTTTCTTTTAAAAGTTTAGTTAAGAACTGTAATCTCTTTTAGTTATAGGAAGCTGAAATTATTACACATTTATTATAGAAAGTTATTGGTTTTATTTATGAAATCAGAAAACTTGTGTTGAGAGGTACCTTTGGAGATCCCTACTCTGAACTCCAACTAAAAGGCGGCTTACCTTCAGAGCTAGACGACGTTGCTTTAGGCCTTCTTCAATCAACTTTTGAAAAAAGCTCCACAAGATCCCACTGTTTCTCTGTGCAGTGTCTCACACCACATCACTGTGAGCTTCCTTCATTATATCAGAAGGTCTCCCTGTGCTCCACTGAGAAAAATTTGACTCCACCTTCTCTATAACTCTCCTCAATTACATCATGAAATAGTGCAGACACATACCCTCTTAGACCTATTTTTTTCATCTATTCATGACCAGTTCCTTTTGTTGCTTCTTATATGCCATGTGTTCCAGCCTTCTAACCACCTTAACGATCCATTACTATATGTGCCCCAATTTGTTGATCTCTCCTTTCAGATGACTCCACAACAGAACAGAGAATCCTACATGTGGCCTCACTGTGTTGAGAAAGGAAAATAATCACATCCCTCTACGTACTGTCCACTCTTGACAGCGAAGACCAGAATGTGATTAACTTTCACTGCTGCGAGGTATTGCTAACACACGTTCAACTTGTTCCTTACTAGGAGCCTTATATCCTCTTTGGAAGAGCTGTTTCCTACATAGTAGGCCAGTGTCTGGTCTATATCAGTGATTTGAGTCATTGCGTCCCAAGTGATCATAGAATCATAGAATGATTTGGGTCGGAAGAGACCTTTAAAGGTCAGCTAGTCCAGCACCACCCCTGCATTGACCCCCTACATCTTTAACTAAGTCAGGTATCTCAGAGTCCCACACAACCTGACCTGAAGTGTTTCCAGGGATGGGACATCCACCACCTCTCTGGGCAACTTGGTCCAGTGTTTCACCACTTTCATTGTAAAGGTTGCTTCCTTATATCTAGTCTGAATCTACCCTCTTTTAGTTTAAAACCATTACCCTTTGTCTTGTTGCTACAGGCTCTGCTGAAAAGACTGTCCTCAGTTTTCTTATAGACCTCTGTTAAGTACTGAAAGGCTGCAATAAGGTCTCCCTGGAGCTGCCTTGTCTCCAGCCTGAACAACCCCAACTCTCTCAGCCTTTCTCATAGAAGGAGTGTTCCAGCCCTCTGATCATTTTTGTGGCCCTACTCTGGATCTGCTCCTACAGATGTCCTTCTTGTGCTGAGGGCTTCAAAGCTTGACATAGTACTCTCCATAAGGTCTCACCAGGGTGGAGCAGATGGTCAGAATCACCTCTTGTCACCTGCTGACTACTCTTGATGCAGGCCTTCTGGGCTCTAAAGTGCACATTTCTGGCTTGTGTCCAGCTTTTCATCCACCAGGACCCCCAAGTTCTTCTCTGCAGTGTTGCTCTCAACCCTTTCATCCCCCAGACTGTACTGACATCAGAGGTTGCCCTGATCCAGGTGCAGGATGTTGCACTTGGCCTTGTTGAAACTCATGGGGTTCACATAGGCTCACTTCTCAAGCTTATCCAGGTCCCTCCGGGTGGCATCCTGTCCCTTCAGGTGTGTCAACCACAGCACTCAGCATGGTGTCATCTGTAAACTTGCTGAGGCTGTACTCAATACGACTGTCAATATCATTGATAAAGATATTGAACAACACAGGTCCCACTATAGACCCCCAGGGGCACCACTTGTCACTGATCTCCATTTAGACATTAAGTCATTGACCACTGCTGTCTGGACCTGATCATCCAGCCAATTCCTTCTCCACTGAAAATTACATCAATCAAATCCACATCTCTCCAATCTAGAGAGAAGTACTTGTAAGACTTGTATTTGAAGGACTTGTATTTGTCATTGATAAATTTCATGGAAGTATTTGTTGCATATAAATGTTGTTGCAAAAGATCAGTGCAAAACCAGGATGAAATTAGGTGTCAAAGATCTGGCAAGCCAGTACTTTTTTAAACTATGATGGGAAGGAAAATGCATTAACCATCTAGTATTCTTAGCAGAGTATTTAAGCGCTTTGCATCAACTACTGAGCCTCTGGAGATCACTTTCTCCCATATAAAAGGGAGGACTGTATGGATTAGAATTATGCTGGGTTAGGTTTAATAGGTTGTAGGAATGTAGGAATAGTCGCATTAAACCAGCTAATATGTAAATTGCCAACTAATTCAGAAATAACAGGCACAAGCCTGTTGTCCCAGACAGAAAATTACTTCATCCCAAAACACCTAGTTAATGCCCCTGATGCTCTTATTTCTAGAAATATTTTTCAAAATGTGATTATTAAATTCTGATAATATGAGAGAAAACTCTTACATCAAGGCATTATTTAACACTAAACCTGAGGTTTCAGAAAATCCTTTGATTTCTGAAGTAAGCTGTTTGTTGCTATTCATATTCACAGTACCTTCTTTATCAGCCCAGTGATTTACTACTATTCTTGGGTTTTTCACATGGAAGAAACTGTCTGTATGGTTCATCAACTAAGAATACCTTTTACATACAAAGCTTATTTCTGGTTTTCTTACCATAAGATCTATGAGCCCTTACCAAGGACTTGGATAACACACTGCTTAACACAATAGTAAGAAACAGAAAATAACAACTTGTCATGCTCAAGAGATCATTCAGTCTAAACCTCATACAGAGGATGATACATAGATTCAAAACAGACCACAGAAACTATCAGGAAGCAATGAGGAACAATTGGCCTCTGGAAGTGATAGCAGTCAGGGCACATATGCAACTAACCAATTATCAGATTGTGTCGGCATGAATGCAAAAAAATAAGGTTTAAAAAAGATAATCACTGAATCCTGGAACCTTTATGTGATGTTCTTCTAGTGCTGAGATGATAAAGTACAAAAAAGGGATGGAGGTATCTGTCTGAAAAATGTGCCAACTGATGCCATGAATACTGGCATCACAAGCCAGTGAAATCAGTACAACTGTCAAGAGTCTTGCACATAAAGGTGAGCACTTACAGGTCCCGTGGGAGAACCAGTGAAAGGATGGTCAACAGTGACATGGCATCCTGAGCAGATATAGCTGGGAAAGGCTAGCTTTGCCTAGTTCAGGGAGAAGAATATTTCCTTATTTTAGATACAGAGATGCTGAGGAAAGAAAAAGGTATGAAACAAAGTTGCGTAAAAAAGTACACCCAAATCAGAGCCTAGAGAATTAAACTAAAATCAGCCCAGTTCTGAGCTGCACGTAAAACCAAACGGATAAGATGCAAGCCAGAAAGGAGTTAAAACAATGTCTTTAAGTCTGAGCCTACAACCTGTCTCATTAAGGTATAGTCCTGACTTACCAGTGCCAGAACCCAACAGATCAACATGGATCCACACATCTGAAGGAGGTGTGAAGTACAGCCAGGTTATAGAGCAGGGAAAGGAGGCCTTTACGGCATGCTTAGTGACACATGACTATAATCTTGGAAGAGTTTAAACAAGTCAGCTTCCTTATTTTTAATAAAGCAACTGCTTGGAGATGAGAAAAGCTATTATTTTATTATTTAACTCAAAAGGCATCAAGAAAACAGTTCATGATTCTCATCAGCACTTTCATCACAACTTTATGGGCTCTGAAATGCTGCTGCTGACCAATCAACAGCAAACTCAAGCTCATGCAAGGGTCAATAGGGAGGGATTTTGGGAAATTGCCCTGGTACAAGTAAATACAAAACATGCAAGGAGGAGGCTCTGTAAATATTGTTGCATAGCTTTGATTAGGTCATGTTTCTTAGTAAACTATCAAGTCATGACATATGAAAAATCAGCTTTTACAGATAAGTCAACAAACGCTTTTCCAATGACAAATTAACATGTTACTAATGTGTTCCATAACAGTCTAGAAAATTGCCTGGAAAATTAATATTGTGCATGGGTACCAATTTCACCTTTTAACTCGTAGCACTGGTCTCATGACTTCAGTATTCTAACAACATTAAAAACCTCTACATTAT
>JANVCC010010406.1:10090570-10122207 GCA_025345505.1 Todiramphus chloris collaris
CCAGTTAGGATGTAATTATGATGTGAAATCACAGTGGCAAAATAATTGAAATGCATGGCCATGAATGCCTAGTTATGATAATTCAAACATGCTTTCACTAAGCATTTACTGCCGTGATGAATATTTTGTATCACTGGAATTAAGGTTATGCCGTCTGCAAAGGCTGTATATCTACACTAGTTATAAGCGATATGTACAGCAGTGTACTGAAAAAATTTCAGCCTATGATATATTTCTATTAGCAATGGGCAAGTAAAATAATTTTTGTGAAGTTATTGATAAAACCTCCATATGTCACAGTGCCTTCAATAAACACTTGGAAAGAAACTGCTTATCTCTGTTCTTTCCTGCTTTGGTATGTTAATCTTCTAGCTCAGACTTGTTTCTTTGTTAATACCACAACACAGAAGCTAGTGTTATATTATTACAAAAGGAAGATGTAGGGATATCCATTATGGCTTGTATATTTTAGGCATGAGGATAGATTGCTTGCACACCTACTCCTTCCAGAACTGTTTCCTTAATTTCATAACCAAGCACCATTTACACACACACACACATATATACACATACAAATGAGGTATTTAACAGCTTCTATATTGAATTTTAGTTGAACACTGACAGTCATTCCAATACATATCAAGACAACATCATGTCTAGTGACAGGGAAATACTCATTCCTCTTTTTCACATGGGTCAGACCTTAACAGGTGTCTGTGAAACCTCATAGATATCTGCAGTATTCCTCACTTTCAATTCCAAACAACTTTGTAATGTTTACTGTTGCAATTGTTTAAAGGAAATTATGTTTTTATAAAATATAATGTATTTTTTAAAGAAAAAGCATTATGGTCATATTCTCCACACTCACAACTTAACAATCAGAGAAGCTGGGAGTACTAAAGTGTTTAGAATGTCTTAAGTATGAAAAGATCCATTTCTCAGTTTAACATTTAGTGTAAGTGAAGGAATTATATATGCAGATCAGTTAACTACTGAATGTGTAAGCATTATAAAGCTCCCTCCTAATGTCACATAACCTTGTTCTTTTCCTTAAGCCCATACAGACTAACTGAAGAGAGATTTGGTGGTTACCCTTACATTGTTATCATCCTGGAGAACAAGGACAACTTTGACCATTCAGTCTATGGAGGGTGCACATGGTAAAACAAACAGGGTGATCAGTAATTAAAATAAATGGGGTTGAGATACATCCTTTTTGTTCCAGCAATACGAAGAATTTATAAAAATTGACAGTAGAGTTTAAATATGTCCTCAACTGCCAAATGATGGTGAAAAAAAAAAAAAAAAAAGAGAAATCAAATTAAAACCAAGTTGGGCATACACTACTTTTATAAAATGTATTCTGTGCTATTATCTGCACTGACACAGTAACATTTACCTAGGGATACATTTTTTGGGTTATTTTGATTTCTCTTCTTTCTCTCTACTCTTTGAATTCCTTCTAGATCTCCAAAATGACTATAAATAGACAGGTTTATACACCTACTTTCTGTAAGAAGTAGATCTGAAAACTCTCAGGTCTAAGCATGACAAATAGTATGTTTGTAGATTTATATAAATAAGAAGTACTAAACAGATTGTTTGCATGCAGCCTCTTTAACCATAAAAACTTAGATAATTTAATACCTTCTATTAGAAGTTGTAATGGTTTTACTAGGATCAAACCATAGGCGAGTCATGGCATTCAGGGTGTTAACAGTTTTGAGTCAGACAGGATCTTAAGCTGGAAAGGGTAAAAACCAGGGCAGTCGACCCAAGCTGGTTCACAGATATATCTCATTCCATAAAAGTTATGCTTAGTATATGGGGGTGGGGGAGTTTGCTGAGGATGGGGTTCCTTCTGGTTCTTCTTCTCCTCTTCCTTACAGTAAGAGAGTGTGAGAGGGAAATAGACTGGTGGAGTCAGGCCCTGCCATCCTTGAGGACAGGGCAGCAGGTGGAGGCTCCATTAGGAGAGGATCCCCTAGTCTCTTGCCGCTAGGTAAATGAAGAAAACCCAAGAAACAAGGGGGAATGGAAACAGGTCCCTGCTCGGTGAGGCAGGCAAACCCCATCCCAGCCTCCCTCCCCTTCCCCTTCTTGGTTGTCTTGCAAAACCGATATGGGGCTCTGGAATTGGAGGGACAAACAAATGATGATGGGGATGAAGGTCCATCAGAGGAGTCACCCAGGGATAATCAGTCTCCCCCATGCATTGCTACTAGTTCCAAAAAGATAAAAAGGAGGGTGATTCCCTTCTTAGAGGAACTGAGGGCCCCATATGCCGGTGAGACCCACACCACAGGGAGGTCTGCTGCCTCCCTGGGGCCGGGGTCGGAGATATTACAAGGAAACTTCCTAGTCTGGTACAGCCATCAGATTACTATCCCTTGTTGGGTTATTCAGATTGGTAATGATGCCACAGTGGGAAGCCTCAAAACAATTAAAAAAGACTTCAGGGCCTTGGGGAGATCGCTCGAGGGCTCAGGAGCCCAAGTGGTGTTCTCCACCATTCCTTCAGTGGCAGGGAGGAATACTGAAAGAGGCAGGAAGACCCACCTGGGTAATATGTGTCGGAGAGGCTGGTGCCACCAACAGCAGTTTGGGTTTTTTGAACATGGGGAGCTTTATGCTGCACGGAGTCTGCAGGGAACAGATGGAGTTCATCTGTCTCCACAGGGGAAAAGAATCCTTGCATATGAGCTGGCTGGGCTTTAAACTAGGTCCGAAGGGGGAAGGGGATAAAACTAGACCTGCCAAAGTTGAGCAAAAGGGTGGCAGGTCATTTTTGGGCAAGAAGTCACTAGCCCAGCTCAAGTGCATCTACACAAATGCACGAAGCATAGGCAACAAACAGGAGGAGATGGAAGCCATTGTGAAGTGTGTCTGCTATGATGTAGTCGCCATTGCAGAAACATGGTGGGATGACTCTCATGAGTGGAGTTCTGCAATGGATGGCTATAAGCTCTATAAGTGGAATAGGCAAGATAGAAAGGGCGGCGGTGTGGCTCTCTATGTTAGAGAGTATTTTGAATGCATAGAAGTTAAGAAGTGTGATGGACCAGTTGAATGTTTATGGGTAAAGTTGAGGAAGGCCAACAAGGTAGATGTCCTGCTGGGGGTCTGTTATAGACCACCCAACCAGGATGAAGAGGTTGATGAATTATTCTATGGACAACTGGCAGAAGCCACAAAATTGCAAGACTTTGTTCTCGTGGGAGATCTCAACTTGACAGACATCTGCTGGAAATATAACACAGCAGACAGGAAACAGTCCAGGAGGTTCCTGGACTGTGTAGAAGATAACTTCCCGACTCAGCTGGTAAGTGAGCCCACCAGGGGAGGAGCCTTGCTGGACTTGTTGCTCACAAACAGAGAGGGACTGGAGGGTAATGTGGTGGTCGGAGGCCGTCTTGGGCTTAGGGACCATGAAATGATAGAGTTTTCAATTCTTGCCCAAGTAAGGAGGGGAAGCAGCAAGACTATTACCATGGACTTCCGAAGGGCAGACTTCAACCTGTTTAGGACACTGGTTGAGAAAGTCCCTTGGAGTACAGTCCTAGAGGGCAAGGGGGTCCAGGAAGGCTGGACTGTTTTTAAAAAGGAACTCTTACAGGCCCAGGAGCAGGCTGTCCCCATGTGTCGTAAGACAAACAGGAGGGGAAAACGACTGGCCTGGCTAAATGGGGAGCTTCTGGAGGAACTTAGGAGGAAGAGGAGAGTCTACCACCTTTGGAAGAAGGGGCAGGCTACTCAAGAAGAGTACGGGGATTTAGTTAGGTTGTGTAGAAAGAACATTAGGGGGGCAAAAGCTCAACTAGAACTCAGCCTGGCCACCGCTGCAAGAGACAACAAAAAGAGTTTTTACAAATCTATTAATAACAAAAAAAGAACTAGGGAGAATCTCCATCCCTTACTGGATGCAAGGGGGAACATTGTTATCTAGGGTGAGGAAAAGGCTGAGGTACTTACTGCCTTCTTTGCCTCAGTCTTTAACAGTCAGTCTGGTTATCCTCATGGCATTCAATCCCCTGAGCTGGAAGATAGGGATGGAGACCAGAACAGTCCCCTCATAATCCAGGAAATGGTAGTTAATGATCTTCTAAGCCAACTGGAAACCCTCAAGTCTATGGGGCCAGACAGGATCCACCCGAGAGTGCTGAGGGAATTGGCAGTGGAACTTACCAAGCCTCTCTCTGTCATTTATCAGCGATCCTGGTCAACTGGGGAGGTCCCAGATGACTGAAGATTTGCCATTGTGACACCCATCCGTAAGAAGGTCAGGAAGGATTATCCAGGGAACTACAGGCCTGTCAGCCTGACCTCGGTCCCGGGAAAGATTATGGAACAGTTCATTTTGAGGGTGATCACACAGCAAGTGCAGGACAATGGGGGGATCAGGCCCAGCCAACATGAGTTCATGAAGGGCAAGTCCTGTTTAACCAACCTGATCTCCTTCTGTGACCAGGTGACCCGCCTAGTGGGTGAGGGCAAGGCGGTGGATGTTGTCTACCTGGACTTCAGGAAGGCATTTGACACCGTTTCCCACAGCATTCTGCTGGGGAAGCTGGCAGGTCATGGCATGGACAGGAGGACTCTTCGTTGGGTTAGAAACTGGCTGGATGGCCGAGCCCAGAGGGTGCTGGTGAACGGAGTAAAATCCAGTTGGCAACCAGTCACAAGCAGTGTCCCTCAGGGCTCAGTTTTGGGACCCGTCTTGTTTAATATATTCATCAATGACCTGGATGAGGGAATTGAATGTACCCTCAGTAAATTTGCAGACAACACAAAATTAAGCGCAATGTCGATCTGCTTGAGGGTAGGAAGGCTCTGCAGCGGGATCTGGACAGGCTGGAGAGATGGGCTGAGCTCAACTGTATGGAGTTTAACAAAGCCAAGTGCCGGGTCATGCACTTTGGTCACAACAACCCCCAGCAACGCTCCAGGCTTGGGGAGGAGTGGCTGGAGAGCTGCCTGGCAGAAAAGGACCTGGGGTTGTTGGTCAATAGCCGGCTGAACATGAGCCAGCAGTGTGCCCAGGTGGCCAAGAAGGCCCATGGCATCCTGGCCTGGGTCAGAAACGGTGTGACCAGTAGGAGTAGGGAGGTGATCGTACCCCTGTACTCGGCACTTGTGAGACCGCACCTTGAGCACTGTGTCCAGTTTTGGTCACCACAGCACAGGAGGGACATCGAGGGGCTGGAGCGAGTGCAGAGGGGGGCAACAAAGCTGGTGAAAGGGCTGGAAAGCATGCCCTATGAGGAGCGGCTGAGGGAACTGGGTTTGTTTAGTCTAGAGAAGAGCAGGCTGAGAGGAGACCTTATTGCCCTCTACAACTACCTAAAAGGAGGTTGTAGCGAGGTTGGTGTTGGTCTCTTCTCTCAAATTAGTAATGATAGGACGAGGGGAAATGGACTCAATTTGCATTAGGGGAGGTTTAAATTAGATATTAGGAGGAAATTCTTCACTGAGAGGGTAGTTAGGCACTGGAACAGGCTGCCCAGGGAGGTGGTGGAGTCACCATCCCTGGAGGTGTTTAAAGACCGAGTAGATGTGGCGCTTGAGGATATGGTGTAGTGGTTGAGAAATGCTAGGACAAAAGCTGGACTTCGTGACCCTGGAGGTCCTTTCCAACCATAATGATTCTATGATTCCTTGTCGTGTTTCTATCCATGCTTGCTGGGTCTTGCTTACCATTCTGCTCCTGGGACTGCTTTCCTGTTTACTGTGACCACTGTACATTCACTGGGCTGGTTATTGCCCTGCATACATTATATTGGCATTGATATTAGTCTGGCTGTTTCATTAAATGCATTTTCATTTCAACCTGCAGGTCTCCCCTTCACTTCCTGATCCCTCTTCTCCCCTGTGGAGGGGTCATTGGGTGATAGAGTGACTTCTATAATTCAGCTTGAGGTATAAATGAGGGAGACTATGATTGTTATTTCAGGAATCCAACCTCTTGGGTGTAGTGGTCTACCAAGAAAGCTCTGTGTTATTTAAATAGCACAAATAGTCCTATTTTATTTAAAATTCTGACTCTAATTTAGATGTAGTTGATGTCCTAACTGATAGTGAACAAAGGAATAAAATCAGGTAACATTTAAGTTAAAATGAAACTGCTGCAACAGAACCATGTGCTGTAAAGATGCAAGGAACAAACATCACATCTGCTTGAGTCCAAAGGCTCCTAAATATTTTTAAAGTAGCTCTTCTTGTCTGAAATAGCCTGGGTCCTTCAGGCCCAATCCACTTATCTACATGCATATAATGCATTTTCTGCCACATCCCAAGCCCTTATGCTCCTACCTCCCTCCTTCCTTGGGGAACCATTTCTACACCTTTCTCCACAGCCCTGCCTCACTCAATACATGTTTTAGATGCTGTGCCCAGGCATACCCAGGGAGGGCAAGCACAGGCCTGCTGACAGCAGGCTCTCACCGAATCACACAAGGCTGTCTCAGACTGACTATTTATTTAATTCATTAAGCTTAACCCATGTGGAGATGATGAAAGTGTTGAAAGTATATGGGTAAGAGTTAAGGAACATGAGAACATGGGTGATACTGTTGTGGGCTACCAAACTAGGAAGAACCTGTTAATGAGGCCTTCTACAGACAGCTGGAAGTAGCCTCAAGATCGCGTGCCCTGTTGTTCATGGGTGACTTCAATCAGCCTGGTATTAGTTGGAAAGATCACACAGCTGGACATAAGCAGTCCAAAAGGTTCCTGCAGTGTATTGATGACAACTTTCTGCTACAGGTGGTTAAAGAACCAACAAAGAGAGATGTGACACTAGATCTTGTATTAACAAACAAAGAAGGGCTGGTTGCAGATGTTATAGTTGGGGATAGTCTTGGCTGTAGTGACCATGACATGTTAAGAGTTTAATATCATTAAGGAAAGAAGCAGGGTAATAATTGAAAATTCTACCTTGGACTTTTAGAGGGATAACTTTGTCCTCTTCAAAAATCTACTTAGAAATATCCCATGGACTAGGGCTCTAGAAGGTGGGGGGGGGCCCAAGGGAGCTGGTTAATATTCAAACATTACCTCCTCCAAGCTCTAGATAAATGTACTCCCTTAAAAAAAAATTCAAGCAGAGGACACAGGAGACCTGCATGGATAAACGGGTAACTCCTGAAAAAACTCAAATGGAAGAGTGAGGTTTAGAGAATGTGGAAAAAGGGTCTGGTTAATTGTGAGAATTCTAGCTATGTTGCCAGAGTATGTAGAGACTCAACAAGAAAGGCCAAGGTTCTCTTGGATCTCAGTCTCACCAGGGAGGTGAAAGAAAACAAGAAGAGCTTTTTCAAATACATTATTGAGAAAAGGAAGAGTAGGAAAAAAGTGGGACCACTGCTAAATGAAGTGGGATATATGGTAACAGAGGATGCAGAGATGGCAGAGCTGCTGAATGCCTTCTTTGCCTTAGTCTATACTCCCAAAACCAGCCTACTGGAACCCCAGTTACTGGAAGTAAGAGCAGAACTGGAGAGAGGAAGACACTTTGCTAGTCTGTCAGGACTGGGTTAGAGATCACTTGGATAAGCTGAAAACACAGAAATCCATGGGCCCCAATGGGGTGCATCCACGTGTGCTGAGAGAGATGGCTGATACTGTTGCTGAGCCTCTCTCCATCATTTCGGAAAATCATGGAGAATGAGAGAGGTGCCTCATGACTGCAAGAAAGACAATGTGATTCCAGTCTTCAAAAAGGGCAACAGGGAAGACCTAGGCAAATACAGACTTGTCAGCCTTACCTCCATCCCTTGGAAAAGTGTTGGAGAAGCTCATTCTGGAGGCCATCTCTAACCACATGGAAGAAAAGAAGGTTATCAGTAGTAGCCAACATGGATTTACCAAAGAGAAATCCTGCTTGACTAACCTGATATCCTTCTATGAAGCCATGACCAAATGGGAAGAGGAAGGGAGAGCAGTGGATGTCATTTGCCTTGACTTCAGTAAGGCTTTTGATACTGTCTCCCATAACACCCTTGTAGAAAAACTCAAGAAATGTGGCATAGACAATTGGTCTGTGAGGTGGATTGAAAAATGGTTCAACAACAGAGTTCAGAGGCTTGTGATCAGCAGCACACAGTCAAGCTGGAGGCCTGTGGCCAGTGGTTTTCCCCAAGGATCAGTACTGGGCCCGGTTTTGTTCAGTATCTTCATCAGTGACCTGGATGAGGGGATAGAGTGTAGCCTTAGCAAGTTCGCTGATGATACAAAACTGGGAGGGGAGGCTGACACACCAGAAGGCTGTGCTGCTATCCAATGAGATCTGAACAGGCTAGATAACTGGGTGAAGGTGAACCTAATGAGGTTCAATAAGGACAAGTGTAGAGTCCTGCATCTGGGGAAGAATAACGCCAGGCACCAATACAGTTTCGGGACTGCCCTGCTGGAAAGCAGCACCAGAGAAAGACCTTGGAGTGCTAGTGGACAGCAAGTTATCCATGGGACAACAATGTGCCCTTGTGGCCAGAAAGACCAGTGGCGTCCTGGGGTGCCTTAAGAAAACTGTCCAGCAGGTGTAGGGAGGTCCTCCTCCCCCTCTACTCTGCTCTTGTGAGAATACTTGGAATACTGTATCCAGTTTTGGGCTCCACAATTTAAGAGAGACAGGTATCTACTGGAAAGATTTCAGTGGAGAGCTATGAGGATGATTAAGGGTCTTGAGCATCTCCCCTGTGAAGAAAAACTGAGGGAACTGGGGATGTTTAGTCTTGAGAAGAAAAGATTGAAAGGGGACTTTATTGATATCTACAAATATCTGAAGGATGGGTGTCAAATGGAAGGATCCAATCTCTTTTCTGTTGTACCCAACAATAGGATAAGGAACAAGGGGTATAAACTTGAACACAGAAGGTTCCACATCAACATGAGGAGTAACCTCTTCACTATGAGGGTGACAGAGCACTGGAACAGGTTGCCCAGAGAGGCTGTGGAATCACCTTCTTTAGAAACTTTCAAAACCCATCTGAATATGTTCCTTAGCAACATGCCCTAGGTGATCTTGCTTGGCAGAGGGGTTGGACTCGATGATCTCTAGAGGTCCCTTCCAACCCCTAACATCCTATAATTCTGTGATTTGCCACACCACACTGAGGCAACAGGATGAGACATGGTCTATCTCCATCAACTTAACAGGCATCAAAAGCATACCCCGGGCCTATCTTCAGCTGTTTGTCCCACTGTTTTCTGTTCTCCCTGATGCAACACAAATATTATACTTTCTGCATGGCTAAAGAACAGTCTTTTGCATAGAAGTAGTAAAATACAAAAGGAGGGAAAAGGCTAGACAATTTTCCCTGAATTTCTTGCATTTCCCAAATTGTATTCCACCTTGCCCTTGGGAAGGCTCCCACACGGTATGACATGTCTCTGGACAGTTGTATCACCTACTGTTTATTACAGCTGTATAAATCCAGCAGAACTCCAGTACTCTGACTGTGGTTTGTTTTGTAGTTTTTTGTTGTTTGCTTGTTTTTTTAAATTAGTTCATCTGACTGTCTACTCTTGCGTGTGAGAAAAAAATTTACCCCTATTCTCTTCTATTTTACTGTGCAGTCTTCTACTTCAGTGATTTGTTTGTACTTACTGTTTGAAAAAGAAAACAATTATCTAAAGAATTAAATTATATTCTTAATTAAATCCATATTAGCTGTTTATGCACTTTGAGGATTGCTTATGCATATTGAATACAAACATATTTTAATATAAGAAATGGTGTTGACAAATATGTATCTAGGTGTACTCTGAGCAACACTTTTAATAGCACAAAGACAGAGCAAAGAATTTACTCACCAAGCCATCCTGATCCAGAATTGGGTATACACATATCTGTTTCAGCACTGGGCAACACAAATCCAACTACAAAAACTTCAACTCCATCAGCCATTAGGGCCATTCCCAATACAAAGAAGAGGGCCCACTGGAATCGACCATGGCCACATTCTTGTATTATCAGTTCATACTGCTGTGCTAGCTCTTCTTCATCAGCTTTCCTCTCTGTCTCCAGTTCATGACGATCCTTATATTCATCCCGCATAGGCTGGCCTAAAGCCACCATGCCATCCTTGCCCTGCCCAGTGTTGGGGATTCCCTGATACTCCCCTTCATAAATTTCATCATCTTCATCATGGCCTTCAGTTGCTTCACTCGATCCTTCATCATCATTAGCATCTGCACCATAATTTCCTCCTTGGACATAGTAATCATCATCATCTTCCTCATCCTGGAATCGGCTGTAGGACCTCTGTGTGTAGCCATCCTGAGCTTTGTCAACAGCTTTATTCACTTTTTTCACTGCTTGCCTCTTCACCTCTTTGGCAATATCTTTTGCCCCTTTCACTAATGAAGTCCTATCTTTGTATGTTTCCTCCATCTTGTATTAAAGGATTGTCGTTACGCTGCAAAGGGATGCGCTGAATACCGTTTAGAATATCTACCGTGTGATGGACATTAGTAGAAAAAGCTCATGTACATGCAAAGCTGTAATAGTCAACCTGCAAAATATAAGAAAAAAAAAAAAAGAGTTTACATGTTATTATCATAATATCATTCAGGTTGGAAAAGACCGTTGGGATCATCAAGTCCAACTGTTAACCCTACTCTACAAAGTTCACCCCTAAACCATGTCCCTCAAAACCACATCCAAATGACCCTTAAACACATTGAGGGATGGTGACTGAACCCCCTTCCTGGGCAATATCTTCCAGTGTCTGACCACTCTTTCTGTGAAAAATGTTTCCCTGATGTCCAGTCTAAACCTACCCTGTTGCAGCTTGAATCCATTCCTTCTTGTTCTATCACTAATTACCCGTGAGAAGAGACCAGCACCAACCTCTCTACACTGTCCTTTCAGGTAGAGAGTGATGAGGTCTCCCCTTAACCTCCTCTTCCTCAAACTAAATAGTCCCAGCTCTTTCAATCATTCTTCATAAGATTTATTCCTCAGGCCCTTCACCAGCTTCTTTGCCCATGTTGCATTTTCTTAGTTGCTTCTTCACACTGACATAGTATGACATCAATCTTCATTTAAGCACTGGACAATACAGTTCAAATATCCAAGCCTGGATTTTCTTCATAGGTGCAGATATCCTACGTTACAAGGAAAATACTCTGAAGAGAAATATAATACCTCTACTGTTTTTCAGAAGTTATTACACTCTGATCTTTCAAAGCATACCAGGTTTTATTCTGAAAGAAAATAATCAGTTCCATGCACTATATATCATATTGACTCTGTCTGCACTGTCTTCTTCCATTTGAACTCCCTGTTATGTAATAAAAGGCTACTAATATTAGCCCTTCTCTCAGTGACTTACCATAAAATACCTGTCCTCTGTACAGTGTCCCACTTACACAAATCTTTTAGGGAGTTTATAGTCCTGAGATTTGTACCAGTCTCCCAAAGCTGACCGAATTTGGCCAACACACTCATGGTGCATTCCATCTCTTCCTTTATGCAGCCTCAGGATCACAAACGCAGACACAGTAAGTCAAGAACAGCCTGTTTATTTGTCCAAAGACTAACCATTCCCTTTTCAAGCATATCTGCAAGGCAATTTACTCATCACACATCTGCACACTCCCTAGGGGTAGTAGAAAGGAAAGGCAGCAGTGTGCAAGCAGAAGAAGGGAAAAAACACAGGATCTTTCTTTGGCATCAATCCATAGTTAGGACAGCTGATTTAAGTCACAAAATTACACCATTACTCATGTGTCTAAAGTTAAGAGGGGGTAGATCTGAGCACAGCAACAGGATTGCGGAAGACTAACTTCTGGGAGGAAGGAGGCTAAAATTTCTATAGCAGTGCTTCAAAGAAAACACTGCATGCTTCCAGCTTAGGGAAAGGTTGGTTTTAACCATGATCATTTTAATGATCTATTTTCCAGCATAACCTCAGAAAAAGCTGCAGTAGTAGAGCTAGGAGGCAGTGAGATGTAATGCAGGAGTAAGAATAAATGACTGGAAATTTCTGCGGCAAATCTTCTTCTCCTTGCTAATGCAGTGTGGACTGCCCCTATGTCCCATGGGAGAAGAACAGGTTAGTGCTTTGAGAAGCTATTATTTACTCATTCAGTTGTAAACACCATCCCCAGAAGTATATTTCAGACATGGATTTTAAGACTGATACTGTTTGGAGCAATAGGAAGAATTACAGACTGCACTAGATAAATTAAGGACATGATGTGCTTCTGAAAAAAAAATAAAACCAACACTAAAATAACACAGACATAAAGGTAATACAATTTGAAAAAGCTAAAAGGTACTTCCCTAGCTTTTTTTATAATGACTGTAGAAATTCACCTACAGTGAAAAATGTCTTTACTTTTAGTCTCTTTTTCTGGATTGATTTCATACACTCTGAATGCTTCTGAAAGAAATCAGATGTGATGGCACTATTCAACTATTCCACACAAACTGAAACATTTACTGTAAGAAAAATGCAGTCTTATAAAACCAAGAATGTAATATTTATGACTGAAAACTGTAGCCTGATTTTAGGTACATGATGATCCTCCTAAGTAGGTCACCCTGGTGAATCTTTTATGCTAAGGCAGTTTCTCTAATTACAGCTTTTCAGAAGTTACTCTTCATGTACTGAATTAGGCATCTGGTCCTTACTGTTACCTATGAGTGACTACAGTACCTACTATCTGTTACTGAACATGTAATGCATAAAAACATTCACTGGGTCTTTTGTAGTCTTCTACAAATACTTTTAAGAACTTCATGGACTCCTAACAGGTACTCTTCTGAGGGTTAATGATTACGTGTTCCTAGATTTTGACCATTTTAGATTATTTTACAATGTGCAAGCATTCCATTTAAACTAACCTCTTAAACTACTATTTGGGTTTTTTTCTTTTCCAGAGAGTACAGTCTCCTTTTAATGATTTTTAATTGTCAAATTCCATTTTACTGCAGGGTATGTCTGTAAACAGAAGACAGCAGGTGCTTAGGAATACTGAATGAACATAAAGTCTAAATGCTAACACTGGCATAACCATATTTTGCTCTCCTATAGTATACCCACCTCATGAGTTCAGGGGACTCTAAAACCACAAATTTGCAAAAGCAACTAAGCTTACACGGTAGTTTATGAGACACCAGGTACATCAATAAGGAATTACACTGGTTCAGACTCATTAACAGCATAGCCCTGCCAGAAAAAAACTGCACATAGGCCAAGCTAAATTTACATCTGGGCAAATAAAAACATGTACTAAGAAATCAGAAATTTCTCTTTATCTTGCCAAAGTTTCCAAGCAGCACACAGAATATGGGCACCTTTAAACAGCTTTTCTTTCTCAATGAACAGAAATTCCTGCCTTAAGGTGGTAAGTACAAAGAGAAATTATTTACAGCCCAAGTGTAATAGCTCCCCACCCTTTTAATTATGTTGGAATGACTGACTACAAGTAAGTAACTGGAAAGTCTGAAAGAATGAGGATTAATGACTACCTGAGTAGCATAAAGCAGCAAAAGCAGAGTATAGCCATATACACTCCTTTGTACTGTCTTACTCATCAAGCCTGCTCACTTTCACTAAACTAAACATCACATACCTATTCAACTCCTTTAATTTAAAAATAAAATTCTAAAAAATCTGAGGAAGGTAGTGATTTCACCTGAAATAAAAATATTATTCAAGAAAAACTTACAAAATCTTTTTTTCAAAACACTCAAAGATGCATGCACATTAAAAAATAAAATTATTTGTTTCCTCTAATGTTTATTCTTTTTCCTTCTATTATAAGATCATATAGTTACTACTTGGTACATACTGTGCTAGATCTGAAATAAAGGTTGGACACTACAGACCAAATCAGTGAGATCCCATGAAGATGTAAATCTGTGAGATGTCAGAAAATCCATTCCCACAAAGAGTTACAGCTTTGCTTAATGTAAGTAATGAAAAGACTCACAGAAGACTAACAACACTTTATACTAACTACATGCACATCTTGAGACAATACATTTTTCAGAATAGATCTGTAAGTTATACTGAAATAGAGCTAAGGCATTTCAGATACACTTGGGGATATAGTATAGCATTGTTCTCACTTTTCTTTTGAATCCAGAACTCCTTTTCAAAGAAAGACAAAATACTAAAAAATTCCTTATTTAAGTTGATGCCTTTTTAAATGTACATTTTACCCAGCATTTTCATTCTGGTTTGATTTCTGTTTTTCTACCTTCATTTTTTGTTACCATTGACCTTTGCATGGACACAACTGTGTTTTCTCTCCTAAATTTATCTGTTGCTCTGAGTTAATCCTAATCTGTGAAGGTATAATATCCTGTTAGATCAAAACTACTTCCAATTATACTACTCTGATGTGTCAAATGATTTTATTTCCAGGTGAAGTATAGGCACTTGAACTCACAGAGGTGCTGCTTTCTTGCACGTGCTCTCAGTTATAAAAAAAAAGGGTAAGCAAAACCATAACACTATATGAATTGCTGTGTCATGACTAAGAACAATGATATTCAAATTTTATTGAAGTTCTCCAACAATGTTTACATGGTACCGTTCAGGTAACATGAACGATGCAATTCTACAAGTGACTACAGACCTGAGCCATACGTGGAGGTACAACTGGGACAGCTGCAAACTTCCTCCCTATCTTTTCATGCATGAAACTTTCTAGAAGTGCTGGCTTTTTACTGTTCCTGGGTAGCACTTGCTTCAGCATGCCTGATAACGAACAGACACTTCAACAGAAGGTATATATTTATACAGGTATTTATTTATAATAAATAAAAGTTGCCACCAAAGCTGGTGAGAATGGGATTCTTTTCAGGTAATGTTAGAAGATTAAAAGATAAGCTTCTAAAGACTAAGCAAATTTTCTTTCTCTCCTGTTGTGAGTCACACACCCAGGCTGTAATTCTTCAATCTTGGGCTGCAGTTGCCAAAGACATATAAATCACTGTAAGGCTGCAGTGCCACCAACAGTTGCAGTCCCCAATTCTCTCCCAGCTTGGATGGCATTCTCACTGTTTGTCATGTACCAGCACTTTTCACTGTTCATCTCAGTTCAGCTACAAAATATGAACACAAGATGACCCTAAGAATTCATTAATCTAGTGCATGTCAAAGATTCTGAGCTCAGCAGAGATAGTTTCATGGTACAGTGCAATATCTCCCAGTTTTATTACTTTCCTTCCTTATTAAACCAGCAGAGATAACAGTTTCTCCCTCTGCACTGTATGTTCTACCTTCTCAGCTTCTCTTAAACTAGTTATATAATTTACATACTTAGAATAAAACCAGAGGAATAACTGATTTTGCTTGAAATTTGATAACTTTTATCAGGGGAAGGAAGAAAAAAAGAAAAAGAAGAAGAAGAAAAAAAAAAAGAAGATGACTTTTTTTTTTTGCCTTAAAGCATGTTAATTTTTCCTGGATATGTCAGCCTTTAACAAGAAATCATAGACTCAAAGAATCACAGAATGGATTGGGTTGGAAAGGATCTTAAAGACCATCTAGTTCCAACTCCCCTGCCATGGGCAGGGACACCTCCCACTAGACCAGGTTGCTCAAAGCCCCATCCTATATGGTCTTGAACACACCCAGTGTTGGGGCATCTACAATTGTGCTGTCAATATGTTCCAGTGTCTCACCACCCTCATAGTAAAATTCTTTCTAATTTCTAATCTGATTCAACTATCTTCCAGTTTAAGGCCATTACCCCTCGTCCTATCCCTACAAGCCCTTGTAAAATGTCCCTCCTCAAGCTAGATGCAAAGAACTTTCCTTAACTGCCTCTTAGGGCATGAAAGTATCACCAAAAACAAGTAGTTCTACAAATTCTTTTCTCACAGTGCTTTTGATTACAGGCTTAATCCTTCCTCACTTACAGCTGGATAGACAAGCACAGAAATAGGGTCTACAAAAGCTCTGCTTAAAGCTATACTTACCCAAAAAAGCTAATGGTACACTGAAATCAGATCAAACGCATTTGTAAGACCAAAAATGAAAGATCTGTCCAGACAATCCTAACTGAATAAAAAATCAATAATATTGTAAAAATTAATTCTCCTTTAACCAAGAGAGTCAGAATAGAAAATGATAGGCACAAAATTATGAGGTGGGCCATTCTTCACTTCATACTTACTCTTACCTGCATTACTTCTATGTTCTAAATATCTTTCAAAGAATATCCTGAAGGAGGGTGCCACTGGTAAGTTTTACAAGCACCATCACCCTTTTATAGTGACATAGACATGCCTAATTCATCTGTCATTAAATACACTCAGGCTTCTAAACCCCTCTGATCCTCAGTTCCACCTAAGGTCACAATCTGGATTGAGAGTTTATCTATGGTCCACCCTCTCCTATTAAGCTCTTTTCATGCTTTCTTTTGACCTACAAAACAGCTTTATTACTGACAGCAAGGGAAGATACTATCTACTCTCTGACTGTAATACTTACCAACCCATTTAATTCCTTAGAAGGAGATTCAGCTTAATGATCCCCTCAACAGTAGGGCTTGACAGTGTTACAAAACTGAAATAGTCATATCTATTAATTAAATTATAGTAGCAAAACTGTAAAGACTTCATAGTGGAGTGATCCTTCCCTTTAGTTTCTTTTTCTTTTTAATCAAAAGCTTACTTTTATATGAAAAGGTGGTTGAACAACGATTAGGACATACTTTGAAGTTTCTTGTAATCTCTTAGTAAACTTAGAGAATAGTACATACAAAGAAAATACTAATAAGCTGGGCTTTTTTTTTTTAATCTAAAGCTAATTACTTGCATTGTACTTAAATACTGGACCTTTAACTGCTTTTGTTAGTTTTGCAATCAGTCTGATCACTATCTGGCTACTTGAAGATGCTACGTATTTTTACATGGCAAACACTGAAAAATTCATTCTCATTAATGGAAAGGCATAACTGTTTGAACACTCTTCCATGCTTCCTGTGGACCTCTTAAGTGAGCATTTCCAGGTTCTATGTTTTAGTGGTTACTAAAATGCATCAATTTATTCAATAAATATTCACAAGAATCAGTCAAGGAGAAATTACAGTCAGACTGGATGACATAAACTAAGTCTCTTCAATGAAAGCTAATAATATTGCATACCATACCTAAATTACCTCAATGACTACCCGAATCTTGGGGGAGTTGATATTTAATTATTTTCAAAACTTTCTCTTTAACCAAACATATTTGAACATATTTCTACACTTTTTAGACTGTCACAGTAAAAGAATGTTGCCTTTCCCACTAGAGGCAAGAGCTAACCCCCTTCCCGCAACTTCTCTTGAAAGTTCACTTTCTTCATTGGGATGCATGCATCTAATATGTTTTGTACTTTTCAGTTGTCAGAATCACGGTGAAAAGAATCACCCTGCATTTCAGTAGAGAGAATAGCACAAAGCAGGTGGACTAGAAAGGTCTCATTGATCAACACTGTCAATCAAAAAAAACCCCTCCAAGTTCACACCAGCCAGCACTTTCTTTCCATCATCATGTTTGCTGTGCACAAAAAGAAGACAAGTGCCTTAAAGGCCCACCAGATGTCAAGAATGGCTCAGGGTCAAAACAAGACTTAAGAATAATTCTGTTCACAATGGACAACACAAATAGAAAACCTGGGGATAGATATCTAGAAAAAAATGTATTTCAAAAGTGCTGAGACTGAAGTAAAGTTCTAGGAACAACAGCCAGCTAGTCCTAATCTGGAAGATAAAATAATGCATTGTAGAAAGTCTTCAGGGAGCAAAATATGCAAATGTAACAGGATGAGACTTAACCATTCACGTACATATTTCTTAGACTACTCTTCACAATCTATGATGTGCAGGTACTACGAAACATCAACCATACAAATACTAGGATGACAGGTGCCACATAACATGTTATGTGCCACATAAGCACATGCCTTAGGAGGAGAGGCTGAGACACCTGGGGCTCTTTAGTCTGGAAAAGAGAAGACTGAGAGGGGATTTGATAAATGTTTATAAATATATGAGGGCTAAGTGTCAAGAGGAAAGGGACAGCCTCTTCTCACTTGTGCCTTGTGATAGGACTAGGGGGAATGGATATAAGCTGGAGCACAGGAGGTTCCACCTTAACATGAGGAGGAACTTCTTTACAGTAAGGGTCACAGAGCATTGGAACAGGCTGCTCAGAGAGGTTGTGGAGCCTCCTTCTCTGGAGATTTTCAAACCTCACCTGGATGCGTTCCTGAGTGACCTGTGTTAGGGTAGATTAGGTTGTAGGGTAGATTAGGTTGTAGGGTAGATTAGGTTGTAGGGTAGTTTATATGATCCTGCCCTGGCAGGGGGGTTGAACTCGAAGATCTCCAAGGTCCCTTTCAACCCCTAACACTCTGTGATTCTGTGATTCTGTGATAACCATGGTGGAGATTAGGGAAAACACAGAAAGGTTGAAGGGCATATTGTACAGCAAGCTGTATTACATGCTGGAACCAAGCACCTTTCCTTTCTTCCTGGAATAGAACAGGCAAGCATTCCTTACATTCCAGGAGGAAATACAGCAATGCAGTCTCAGCTCCCATGATGAAAAACTTTCTGAAAAGAATCAGCTGTCCATGCTGCCGGGCCACGTGATCCCTGTGCTTGCAGAATTAGAGTCCCGAGTCTCTTCTCAGTTCTGAGCTAATATGGTCTGCCAACTCCCTCCTTATCTGCTGCTGCTTTATATTGGCCTCCTCATGGGGAATTAGCTTTTGCAGCCAATAAACCTTGGTAAGAGAGTAGTGGTTAATTGTCATAATGTCAAAAGATACTTTAACATCCTGTTTTTATAACCCATGTGGCCTTCTAGACATTTTGCTATTCACTCAAACCACACAACCTTCTTTTTTCTTTTTTCAACACCAGTTACTTTTTATTTTTTGTAACAGGATATGAAAAGTTGGCAAACAAAACTCTTCTTTTTAGAATTTCATAGTTTTAATTTCCTAAATACTTCATTTTGCTACATTTTAAGCAGGGCAGCAGCTGCACTTGCTACTTCAATTTTATGTCTCTGTTTCACAAGCTTGAGATCAGACTGATGCTAGTTCTGAGAACTCCAAGCACTCACATTAACCTGTTCCTCCTTCAGTGAAAGATGTTCTCATTGTGTCTCTGGAGCAAAAAAAGTGACAAGCTATATATAGTGCTTTCTGTGACTGAAAGCCCATTTCCTCATTGCCATTCAGCCAGCATCCTTGCCAAAAGATCCTGTGAAAATAGATAAATAATAAAAAAAAGAATGACATACTAAGCTTTTCTGGTGAGGGACTACTTCAGCACTGGGAATCTGAGAAGAAACTAAGCACTCATCAATTTGACCTAAATAGCAAGGGGAAAAAAGGGAATCATTCCAGGTATAATAAAATGAAGTGAGTCTGGATAGAAAACATGAAATATGCCAATTAGTCTAGCTAATTAAAAAAAAAAAAAAAAACATAAAAAAAATACATGTATATCTGTTTATATATACAATTAATATGTTAATATAATGAAACACTTCACTATAAACAATTCATTAGTAACAACCAACTTTGGATAAAATTTCAGAAGTTCAATCAAAAACGAAATATTTGTGCTTGCTGGCTGTATTGGGTTTGTATAACAAGGTTTTGGCAGCAGGAAGGCATAGAGGAGACACTTGTGTGAGAAGCTGCTAGAACCTTCCCCTGTGTCCATAGAGGCAATGCCACCTGGCTCCAAGACTAACTCACCACTGGCCAAGACAAAGTCAATCAGTGATGGTGGTAGCACCTCTATGATAATATAGTTAAGATGGGGGAAAAAGAACTGCCCACAACAGGTGCTGGAGGAGATGAGTGAAAATATGTGAAAGAAACAACTCTGCAGACACCAAGGACAGTAAAGAAGGAGGGGGAGGAAGTGCTCCAGGTGCGGGTGCAGAGATCCCCTGCAGCCATGGTGAAGACCATGGTGAGGCAGGCTGTCCGCCTACAGGGGGGTTTAGTCTTCTCTCCATCTTTGTCTTCTAGCTCAGGGTGCTGAATACACTGAGGATAACTGGTCTAACTATTGAAGACTGATGCAAAGAAGGCATTCAGTACCTCAGCTTTGTCCTCATCTGTGGTGGTGATGTTCCCCTCTGTATCCAATAATGGGTGAAGGTTCTTCTTAGCTCTCTTTTTGTCATTTATGTACTTGTAAAAACCTTTTATGTAATCCTTTACAACAGTGGCCAGATTGAGTTTTAGCAGGACTTTCTTTCACCTTTATGATGTTCTCTCTGCATGACCTAACTAGATTCCCGTACTCTTCATGACATGCCTGCTTCTTCTTCCAAAGCTGATAAACTCTCCTCTTTTGTCTAAGTCCCAGAAAAAGCTCCCTGTTCATCCAGGCTGGTCTTCTATCCGGAGAGCTCATCTTATGGCACATGGGGACAGCCTGCTCCTATGCCTCTAAGACTTTTTTCTTAAAGAATGTCCAGCCTTCCTAGACCCAATTTCCCTTCAAGACTGCCTCACAAGGGACTTTTGCAACCAGAGTTCAGATCAGGCCAAAGTCAGCCCTCTGGAAGTCCATGGTAGTGGCTCTGCTGACCCCCCTTCTTACTTCACCAAGAATTGTGAACTCTATCATTTCATGGTGCTAAGCCCAAGATGGTCTCCAACCACCATATCACCCACCAGTCCTCCTCTGTTAGTAAACAGCAGGTGTAGGGAGGCACCTCCCTGGGGAGTTCACTTACCAGCTGAGTCAGGAAGTTATCTTCCATACACTCCAGGAACCTCCTAGACTGTCTCCTCTCTGCTGTGTTGTATTTCCAGCAGATGTCTGGTAAGTCGAAGTCCCCCACAAGAATGAGGACTGGTGATTTTGATACTTCTGCCAGCTGTCCATAGAATACTTCATCAACTTCTTCATTCTGGTTGGGTGGTCAATAACAGACTCCCAACAGGATATTTGTCTTATTGGGCTTCCCCCTTATCCTTACCCATAAGCACTCAACCTTGCCATCACGGTCATCAATTTCTATACAATCAAAATACTCCGTAACGTACAGAGCCACTCCACCACCTCTCCTTCCCAGCCTATCCCTTCTGAAGAGCTTGTAGCCATCCATTGCATCATTTCAGTCATGACAATCATGCCACCACGTTTCTGTGATGGCGACTATGTCATAGCTGTCCTGCCACACAGTGGCTCCCAGCTCCCCGTTTGTTGACTGTGCTGCGTGCATTGGTGTAGATGCTCTAGACCTGGGCTATCAGTTTTACCCCTGACACTGGCATGCCACACCCAGGCTCATCTCTACTGAGCCTGGTTTCATCCCCTTCCTCATTAAAGCCTAGTTTAAAGCCCTCTCAATGAGGCCCACCAACTCATGAGCAAGAACCCTTTTCCCTCTTTGAGACAGATAAACCCTGCTGCCAGCAGGCCCAGTGCCCTCTAAATCTCCCAATGATTATATATACAGGAAAAATATAATGAATGTTCTAAACTGTAAATGTAAAAAACACATTAATTTAGTTTTAGACTGGTACCTTAGGTAAACTACATTGGCAGGATATTTAATAATTTTCTCTTTCCTGATGTGAAATAATAGAAATTGAATCAGAGAAAAGTTAGATCACTTGTCCAACTTGATATAGGCAGGTATCAAAATAAGTCTTAAAATTTGGTGATTTCAACACATTGCTTTTTGAATTGTAGATAATTTCTTCTTTGTGTTTTTTCCATGAACTCGCTACCTCTGAGAGAACACAACTCAAAAAAAAAGGAAACTCAAAATAGAATGCTGCCTAACTACAGAAGTAGAAGCTGTACACTTCAGGTACAGTTCATTATGCAGAATAAGGAAGGAATAGAGTTTATAAGAAGTGTACTTCCATATAAGAAGTAACAATGACTTTCAGAGTCTGTGACATAGAAATTCATTAATATGGAAACTCAACTATAATCAAGAATGACAGGAAGAACATTCATAGAGATCTGCAATAAAACCAGTCTGATAACATGCAGATAACAGGTACCTTGGCAAAATGTATTTTCAATGCTTTCAAATAGATTTTTAAATAGTAATTAAAATTATATTCCTGCATATTTATGTATGGATTAAATTTAAGATATTTATATAGCTTTACTTTGGTTTTCATTCTGAAATAATGAGAAGTTGTTGATTTGTCTTAAAATGTCTTTCATGTTATATAAAAGAGGAATGAGGTTAATGAACATATAACTGTGTTTTTAAAATAGCCTGTAAACCTAAATTCTTCTCAAATATTTTTGTACATGTGCAATCAAGACTGCTATGTTCCTTCTTGAAAACAAACTGATTTGGGTTTACATCCACCTTACCTTTTCTCTGTTCTTCTTAAAGAACCAGGTACATCCTGAATTATTTATCAGGAAAAAAATGATTTATTTATATTCCAGATTATGTACACCAATCTTATCTTATTCCTCCTGTTCTTTTAGAGTTTTCCTAAGACTGTTTTCTGCACCATGCCAGATACATTATTTTTACTGAAAGCCTGTGATCACATTAATGTATCCCTCTGCTTCAGACATACCTCAGCTCTTAAAGATTATGGAACATGATATCCAAATAGAATGCTATTTCTGCTGCATTTAAGAGGAAAAAAAAAAAAAAAAAAAGTCATCCTGCACTCTTATTAAGTCCTAGCTCTCCTTGGGAGAAAATTTAAGTTCCAGATTTTTTATTTTTTTTTTTTCACAATTAAGGCTGAGTCATTGTTTTCCAGGCCTTAACTGAGTAAGAAAGGAAATCATGAATGCTCTAACCTCCTCAAATATAAATGCTGCTGCTAAAAATCTTACTGCCTTTTTTTTAAGACTGCACTGACTTATAATTGTACAAATTGCTTACATAATTTTATTCCACACTGGAAAGCAAAAACTTCTCATAGATTCCCATAAACTTGGGTTCCAGCCATATTCAAACTGCGTCATTTGCTGACAATACATTTAATTAGGTCTCTTCAGTCTGCTAACCTGAATCACATTATTACTGCAAGATACACAGTGCACACGTGCCTTAGCACATGCAGTTTTTCAGTGTAGGAAAACTTCAACCCTGAAGTAAACAAATCCAAGTGGCTGCAAATGCGTGGCTTCCACTAAATCACAAATTTAATATTTTAGCATCTTATATTCTACAAACCTACTTGGTTCACTAAGCTTTTTAAGCTTTTATTTTGTAGATTTGGTAACATAGGTGAGAAGGGAGCACAGAAAGAGTCTAAAATGATGGGCTGATGAACAGAGTAAGATGCAATAGTCCATAGTTTTTCAGGTTCTGCAACTTAGACCTTTGACAAAATAGGATTTATCCATATCTCAGAGAGCATTATGCAATCTGAGCACTACCTCAGTGTGGTTTTCTTCCCTTGGGTAGGCTATGTAGAGGTGGATAGCAAAACTGAACAAATGCAGTACTTTGTCACTGAAAGCAGAGAACAGGCAGCAAAATGAAGACAGGAGAGATGATGAATTTTTTTTTTCAGTTTCAATAAGCTTCTTTCAGCTTATTTTGAAAACAACTTAATTTACAACCCTGAAATATGTTCTGTTCCCTGTGTTGACTCTGCACAGCAACAGGGAGTGGTGAGCTGAAACATCTCAGAAATAAATTCTGCTATATGGAACTATTTCTACTTTATTTTAAAGCAGAATGACAGAACTTCCTTTTTTCTCACTGTACTTTATGGACATGGACACTTCTCCAATTTACTGAGGTCTTCAATCTTTCCACTTATTCATGTTCTTACAATTACACACTACACTGAAGCAGATCATCTTCCAGCAGTTCTCTGCTTTGAAATTATTTTTCCTTCTTCTCTGGGAGAGTTTTGTCAGGGCCCAGAGTTCATCAATAGGTCTTAATCACCCCGCCCAACTTCACCTGGGATCCCTCCCAGGCACTGACATCCTCTGCCATGCACTCAAGTTTCTGTTAAGTTCAGACCCAGCACCCCAACTCTGCCTGAGCTACACCATAGGGTACATGTCTCCTATTTTCTGCTGTTCCTGAATCTCAGACTGGATTTCCATGACCAATCTTGGACATAATTCTGCCTCACATTGTCTGATGACCATCAGACTGTTGATGGAAAGCTGTTGCTCTTGCATCTCTGTACACCCTGCCTGGAAACTGTGCTCCACCAGTGAAGGCACTGAAGTCTTCCTCAGTTCCTGTCTTGTCTTTCCTCCTGGAGCTGTCTCATGGTTGGTGCTCCCTGACAGATCTCATAGGCTGAAGCCTGATCTTAAATAGAAGTCTTGGACCAGCAGGCAGAAGGTGCTTGCATGAGGTGTCTCGCTCAGGCTCATCGGGGCAGACAAGGTCTGTTGGGGCACTCAGCCTCCTCACAGAGACTGAGGGTATGAGCTTGACTTGCAGACTACCCTTAGGACTTCGAAAGGTCACTAAAAAAGACAGCGAGAGTACTGCCAGCAGGCTTGAATGCTCTACACATGGCTCCTTACGTCACTAAAAAATCTGAAAGTATCTCTAAACTCAAAAAAGTTGAAAACTTCTTTAAGCATGCAGAACGGTATACCCAAAACTATAAAGCCTGTTATGACAAAAACTACCATCTGGAAGAGCACTGGTAACAGACAGAGAAAGACACATATTGGAAAATGTGGCAATATTTTTGATTAGGAATCACTGACTATAGTTGTTACCAGAATGTCTTAGTAGAAAGCTTACTGCTGTCATATGTAGCAAGTCTAGTCTACAAAGAGACATTGGCTTAGTCCTCCTTCATGGTGAGACATGGGGAAAACACACTGCATTTTAGATGCCAATCTGCCAGTTTTAGCCTGAAGCCCCTGTTATCTGTCTGTGATCTTGTTTTTCTGTTCTGCCACATGAAGCAGCAACACATTCTTCAAGTCTGAAGAGGATGTTTGCAGGGAACAGTAAGGATGAACGTTTGGGACTGGATTAAAATGCTCACACTGAAGCCAGAAGAATTTGGAATGAACGTGTACCAGCTTTTATGGAGTCATTATCTTCAGTAGTTTACTAGGAGTGGATGCTAAAAACATGTAAGAAACAAACCAAAATTCTGCACAACATTTATCATTGACTGGTATTAGAAATTTGTAGCAATTCATGCAAGAAGAAAAACAACATTGAAAGAGACCCTTGAAATGACAGAAGGATGAAAGAACAGGATCTTTGCAACGCTGCTGCGCGCAGGGGCTGTGGGTTTGATTTCCTGTGCTGCCACTCAAATAGAATATTAGAAATATTATCAAAGCAGGATCTATTCCACCATTCTATGACAATGGGAGTAGGAGCAATTAGACATTTTCTAGAGGGAGTGGTGTCAGAAGTCTTAAGCTGGTTGAGTCTTAGGTTTGGAGCACACAGAGAAAAACTGTTAACCTCACTGTTTTGAAGGGATGATGACATACTATCACTGCCAGTTGCCAAGACTGAATGTATATGTTCTTCTACTTTCTTAATTCACATTAGATCAGTTTTCATGAAGAGGAACTGGAATAAAAACACGTGAGAAAAAGTCAGAATTATTCTTTAAAGATTGAAAAATTAGTAATAGGTGCTTAATAATGGAAAAAAAAAAATCCCTCTTAATTGTATGTGTTCCCACTAAAAGAAGTACTTGTTTTTTATGGCAATGTGAAGTGCAACATGTAGGAGCTACACAGTCATATTAATGGTTTTCTTCTTATCCCCAAGGTTCAATATAATTTAATAAATCAAACCATAAAGAAGGAAAGAGAGAGAGTACACAGCAGCCTTATTTAATTTTTCATGTTACCTCTGTATTTTAAAAGATGGTATATCAGCGATATTTAGAGCACTTGAAGTGACAGTCAGGAAAGCAAAAAATGTCAAGAATGACAAAATGAAAAGTATCTGGTAATTTCCCAAAGTCTAACCTCAGGCTGTCTTAGTCCCTAAAAACCATACATTCCCAAATATGTAAGAATTACTTCAGTTTTTCACCAACTTACTTTTATTTTTTGCTAGAGTTAGAGCAACAATATCTTGCTCTCTGACCCTGCAAGTCAATAAGGTACCACCCCAGACTATCTGTGTTCTGAAGTAACTTCCCTTGGATTTCCCTCTTCAATCTAATTAATCATTATCCCTGTTTTTCAGGGGCTCTTTAGTAACATTGCCCTTGGACAAAACCAATCACAGCTCTTCAGCAAGTAATCAAGTATGGAAACCTGCATAGTGGTACCATGTTCACATGTACACGTGCTTTTTGTGTAACTATAGATATTAATACTATTAGTGAATCAGGGAAGCATCAGTAACATCTCTTCAAGGCCACAGATGACCATCCCTTTATAGGCACCTCACTTACACACGCACACTCACAAAGCATATTGAAGAATCACTACTCACACCAGACAGGCCCCTCCAGTCAGTTCTCATTTACCCTCATCTTGGGCAGCAAGTGTTTAAATGTTCCACATTACTAATTGGCATTTATAAGCATTTCCATTTTTTTCTCTTGAGACTTGGCCTATTATTATCAATTTTCTCATTCAAAAGAAACATTAAGACTTCTTTCACCCACCCACAAGGAGGGCCTTGGATGACTCATATCAGATAATGCTTTTGTTTCAAGGACAGAAAATTATCTGTATGCCACCAGGGCCAGCTGACTAATGAAGGAAATTGGTTTTATGCTCCAAACAGGTCTCTTGCCTATTCTGTGGCTGGGGTAGTCAGAGAAGAATATAAGAAGAAACAGCTCACCTGTGTGTGTAGAGGCATAGGTCCAAAGTAAGAAAAATAAACAAATTAAGTTCCAGTAATACACAGCAGCCAAGCTTTAAAAGTAATTTTCCTTTTCTAGAAATAAAACAAAATATAAATAAAATAATAAAATAAAATAAAATAAAATAAAATAAAATAAAATAAAATAATTGAAAAAAATCAGTTGTCATAAATGTTTAAATTTAATAAGCAAAGTAATTTTAGAAAAGTAATTTTTGCTTCATCAGCCAATTAGTTCTCGATTATAGCTTACAATTAGCTTTTTAAAAGCACCACATTGTGGTAGCCTCAGGATATACATCACATTGATTAAGTGCTTAGTTCCTTGAAAGTATGTGTATCAGCTTTCATTGAAAACAGTTTTCAGATTGTATAGGCGATGCAATGTTCAGTATTTGCACCTCTGGAGCAATGGACATTACTATTAAGGAAAGGCAGCTTTTAATTTAATTCAAAATTTCACACGAATTTGAATCAAGATATCTTTTCTGTTCACTGCACGTGCTATTCCTCTCCTGACCCCTCCATAGCTTTTAGTGGTACAGTTCACATGCACAGTATATACCACCTGCATTCTATACTGTTATAGCACTGTTAAACCAGCGGGTAACAGGTTTTCTTAATTGTATTTTTAATACTTACTTGTTTCTTTTTAAATCCTTCACGTACTTACAAAGCCATTATGAAGTACAGCAACAGTTCCCTTTCTATCAACTCTATTGCAGTTATGCCATACAATTTCTCAGGAAGTTTTATTGAATTAAAATATCTTCCTAATTAAAAATGCAGATTATTGGAATACTAAAGACCAAATGCACCATAGAATTATTACATCCACTGTTTTAGAATATTAAATAAAAATGAATTTAATATTTTAACAAAAGCCATAGTTTAAAGAAAAATGCTGACATATTGTTCAGCTGGTGAAATGATACTTCTGCCCACAGATATTCACTTTCCCAGTCACAGGAGTGAAGGAAGGTAGTGTCCTGGAATGTGTAGCTCTTTCCTTTCCCTGATTATTGAAATACAGGCCTACCTAGTTTTTATTTAATGTGTAAGAGGTACAATATAAACCATCTTCTTCCAAATAGGAAAAAATAGATGTTTACCCAATAACCAGAAATACAATGGACCAAACAGCACATTACATATTTAATAAAGAAACACCAGCATTTGAGTGAAAAATTATAACTGGTAATTCTATTCTATTTCTTACCTGTCTCCTGGACTGTTAACAGGACTTACAGGGCTTACACTGTTGACACTCATTTGCTACAACATTGCCTTTTTATCAGCCAAGTGGTTTTATCCTGGAAGAACTTAGGCCCTTGAGTAAAATAATTCTTACAAACAACCTTATTGCAATAGATTAGATTATATGTATTTTTAAGAACAGCAACGTATTCCTCTAACCTCCTCTGGGATGGGAGTTAAGCCCACAAACTACAAGACAGCACTCCTGTAAGTCACCCAGCCTCACAGGAGAGTAATGAAGGGTGGGAAACAACTTCCACTAGATGTATTTTAGGAATGACATTTCTGTGTTTTGAATTCTCATGATCTGCTTCTGTACAACACTGGCCATAGAACTAGTAAAAGTGAATATTAGTGAAGATGAAATAGTGCACCTGACTGCATTATTTTTTAAGATTAACCATACAAGAAAACCCTTTAACTATAGAACACATACATGCATTTATCAGCTAAACTATTTTTGATCAAAGTAATTCTTTTGATTTTGCCTCTCAGTCTGTGCCACTGCAAAAATTTAAAGCCAAATAAAAGAGATTTTACATTTTTAATAGGACAGAGTATTTCGCCATCAGTAACCAAATTCCCTCTCAGATCGTAAATTCTTCACTCCTGTGGGTACATGTTCTGCATTTGTAATTGTAAGAAGAGGCCCTGATCTTGACCAGATGCTATTCTGACATGTGTAGGGAGAGGGAGACTGAATTCCATGGTTTATTCATTTTCAGTAATACATGATCTTTATACCAGTATTTCTTCATATCAGTAGAATTATAGAATAATGAAGGGGTGAAGGGACATCTGGAGGTCTTCTACTCCAGCCATTATTTTTTTAATACAAGTATCTACTGCATAAAGCTGGAACATGTCTTCTAGTGAGAGAATTTCCAGTGTCTCTGAAAATTAGTCCATGATATTTGAGATTATAAATATAGGCCTAAAGATTTCTGTTTAGATATTCAAAGTTTAAGGACTGTGTCTATGGAATAGAAGATAGCTTAGATACTCAGCACTACATACTAAGCAAAACTTTTAAGAGCTTTACAATTAAGAAGTGCTTGGACTCTCCTAAGTACAGATGTGACCTCAACATTCAATTTAACTTAAAGAAACAAAAATTAAACAAAACTGAACTAATTTTAGCGGACAATTGTTAGATATTCCTATATGAAGTCTAACATACCACCTTTTCGTGTTTTCTAGGAAAATCATTCTGACTTCTCCATGTCCAAGTTGTTTCTTTTTTTTTTTTCCTTTCAGAATTTCATTTTAAGGCAATAAGAGGACTGGAAAGGAATTACTATTCTAGATAAATGGACCAAGGAAATTATAAAAGACTAACATACAAGGCTTTTCCAGTTTTCCCAGTAAGGGGGCTGAATTTTTGTGGCATCACTCTTGGCTCAACCAATTTGGAAAGCCCTAAAAATATATATTAAACTTAGGAATCTATTTGTTAGTTTAGAAGACCAAAGAATGCATTTTGAGTGTACACTTGCTGTTGCCTGTAGGGACCAGTCCCTCAACAAGCAAATGTAGTTAGAAATCTGACTGTCATACACTTACAGGAGATGTATATTTTTTAAAGTTGGAATGTGATTTGGTTGGATATTTTTCTGTTCTTTACACAGTAAGTAATATATACATTTACAAAGCAAATACCATTCCTCATGTACATTGTGTAATAACATTTAAAAACTGGAATACTACAAAATATTCATTCTTCTGACTACTCACTCCATATAGAGCTTATGCTATAAGGAAAAGCTTTGTTCTGACTTTAATGTGTAAATAGTCAAATCATGAAACTGATAGGAGCAACACTTCATAAATTCTAATGAGGCTAGATGATAAACCAAACTAAAGGGATGACATCAACTAGAATAATACTCTGTTTTAGAAAGTATTTGGAAGTTGTTGCAGATATAACTGATTGCCCTATCAGTTTTTGTGGCATTACTACCACAATATATGTAGCTTTTGTTTTCCATGCTCTCCTCTCTCCTGTTTTTACTTCAGATCCATGCAAGTGCACAAGCCTTCTAAGTTAAAAGATATGTCGGGGAAACATGTCAGAACAGCTATATATGAAATAGCATACAATGCATAAAATATATGTTAAAAGGCTTTTATTTCCTTTAAAAGTTACTTTGCCTCTTGTAATTTCCAACTTCAGTGCTTTTAGGTGTAAGTAGCTGAAGGTATGACTTTATAACCTCTGTAAAATTTTAAAAGGTAGCTATATACCCGCAAAGAAGACAAGTTTATTTATGATACTGACAAAAAAATCTATCTGAATTTTTCCATACTAATATTTCCATAATAATATTTGCCAAGGCTGACCAAGTAGGTTCTATCGAAATAGAAGTTTTAGATATCTCTGAATACATGCAGTCTTAGAAGGATGCATATTTTCTGGTCAAGTGCTTATTTATTTGTCAGTGTCGTTAAGACTAGGTAAAGTCAAAGACAAAATAATTATCAGAGGAAATAGATCAGCAAGTTACATAGCCCTTTTTCTCCAGCAAAACCTCTGTACTGACACTTTCTGAGAAAAAATTGCATAGAATGCAATTCCATTCACCTCATTTGAATTTCAGTTCAGTGTACTGGGACCTAAGCTAGTCAATATATGCATGTATGTAGATCTGTAATAATCTTGTCATGTCCCTTCTTTCACAACTGAGGTGAAGCCACCTGTGGAGGACATCTTTGTTAACTGACACTTGAGCCCCTGCATAATACTTGATAGCTCAGTGGGACACTTGTCTTCATGTTGTTTATAGGCAGCCACGCCTCAAAATATTTTTCATGGATTACCACACTCCAAAAATCATGCAGAGTAATGTCTTTCTAAGAGGTAATGGGAAATGTTTTCTACAAGAAAAATCAAGGACTCTGTACCAATATCACTGTTACATAAAAGGGACTCCATTTTAACTTATGCTTCTATACACCGTGGTGTATCTTGTGTTAATGAAGGATAACCATGTCCTGGGATGCATTAGCAAGAGTTTTACCTGCAGTAATTATTCCCCTCTATTTGTGAAACTACATCTACATTATTATGTCAAATTTTGCCCCCCTTACCAACATCTAGTTATAAGGAATAAATTTGTCATGATGAGGCTGGTGAAGCACAGGAGTGGTTGCACAGAGAAGCTTTGGGGTCCCCATTCCTAAAGATATTCAAACTTTGACTGGGCAAGGCCGTGAGCAACACAATCTAACTGTAAAATTTGTCCCTGCATTTAGAAGGGAAGTGGATGAAATTACTTCAAGGACTGCCTTCAAATGTGCATTAATTCATTATTCTTTTGCATTGCAGCACTGTTATGCAGAAACCTTGCAAGTCTTAAACTAGGTAGCTTTGAATGGAGGGCAATCTATCTGCGTCATGGTCCACACTGCAGCATAACCTCAAGTATGTCTGTGGTTCACTCAGAGCATCATATTCGTGTACTAGATGGCAACAGAAACTAGTTATTTTAAATGTCTTCATTATGTCTACAGTATACCGCAGCTAGTGATGAGATAGCATATTGAGGGAAGGACATCTGCACAGCAGAGACTCCCACAAGCCTTAATACTACTTTTTTTTTTTTTTTTTTTTTTTTTT
>JANVCC010010406.1:10125858-10346391 GCA_025345505.1 Todiramphus chloris collaris
CCAATCAAACACCACAAAATAAGCACCAAACCATAAGATTTAAAGCGTGTTATCATTTAGTAAAATTACAGAAAATGGCTCTCCAGTTTACCATGATGCCTTGTTCTTTATGAAAATGCTGAATAAATGCTTAAATACAGGGAAAATTACAAATATTGCAAGAAACAGGGCAATGGTAGTTTTAATTCCCACAGGGACTTCAATCCATGAAAAGAAGATCCATTGTAAAACCTCAGTTATTCCAAGTGGCATATGACGTAGTTAATATAGGGTTTTTTTTCCCATAGAGAACTCAGAGGAAAACAACTTCCAGCAGAAGTATCCTATTTATAATTATTCTAATCAAAGAAATTTAATTAACTAGGGTGTTGTTTCCACACACCACACCACACCACACCACACCCCCCCCCCCCCCCAAATCCTTTGTGGTTAATTATAAATTCATCAAGAAGTTCCTTCAAAAATCTCTTTACAGCTCTGCTGCCAGTTCTATCTGCAATTCCCTTGCAAAGCAGTCATTTCTGACACAGTTTGAACCACCTCTACAGATCAATTCAGCATCTCTCTCTCTCTCCTAAGGCAGAAGTTGCTGTGAGCTCCCTGCACTGCAGTGCAATGCAGCCCAAGTACCAGCAATACCAATTGTTTTTGTCTGAGTAGGTTTCCCTTGTGTTGTACTAACCTCCGCAATCTGCCCCCAACCCCCCCAACACCCCTCATCAGAGATACACTCATCAGCCTCCTAACCCTTTACGAGGAGAGCAGGATACTATCAATCACGGAGGTGCCTCTGGATGATCTCAGCATCTTTCGATGAGAAGATCTCCCTCCTCCCCGCCTACCTTTACATGCTTCTTCCTCACCTTTTCGTTCTCTTTTCGTCTTGTCCCCCTCCCCTCCCCCGTTTCTGTACAGATGTGCCGTGGCCGCCCCAGACAGTATGACTCAGCTCCCACCCTCGCCCCCCGCTCACACTGCGCCTACAGTGCTTTGCAGGATTAGGTTCCCAAGACTCATCAGTGACCTCCATGCTCAATTACCCCCCGTGTTATCCAGCCCTCAGGTCCCTGGGGTGTCCTGCCCCCACTCAGGACTGACAGACCAGCTCCTCTGGTTCCTTGCATCCCTCAGGCTCTTCTGCCCTGCAATCCTCACTATATTAGATGGGGATTGCCTCAAGAAACCCCACCATCCCATGGGACTTCTTAACCCCAGGACTTGGACTATCATTTTCCCCACTGCCTTCAGTTTCCTGACAATATACTGCTGGAGCCACCTCAGGATTTAAATCCCCAAAGCACCAGGAAAGCAGTAACTTAGTGTGTTTTGGAAAAGTTGCTTTCCTCAAACTGTAAGAAAGGGAATCTCCCCTCCCCCTTAAGGGCCGTGAATTCTAAACTATTCTCCCAATATAGTCAATATAAGTTAAATCCTTGAAGGCAACGTACAGTAAGAAAATAAACATAGTTTTCAAAACCACTTAAATTGCTTGGGTGGGGTTTATTTGTTTGTTTGTTTTTTGGTGGAGTTCTTTGTTGTTATTGTTGTTTATTTGTTTGTTTGGGGCTTTTTTGGTTTTAATTTTCTGTTGCAGGGTCTGAAACCCTGTCTATTCCCTTCTAAACACATCTTAGAAAGTCTCGATTCCCTAAGGAGATGGAATCTCAACACCCTTCCTGCATCTTTTATTTTCCTCACCATCCTTACCGCTAGGCCATCTGGAAGCTTGTTTTCTTCAAACATCTGGAGTCTGCGAACCTCAGCAGCCCTGTTTTTTGCTCCTCTAGAGTGCAAAAGTTCCTCCAACCTTAATGTGCCGGTAAGCTTCAAAAACAGAGATTAGACGCTTGCATCACCTCGGATCTGCACAACCTGCTCTTTCTGTGGAAAAGAGCGAGCGAGCTCTGTATAGAGCTGGACTTAGCAGCAGCCGAGCAAAGACTGCTCCTGCTCACCGTCGGGATGCGAGGGAACCCCACACTGCCCGTAGCACTCTACCTGCCCCGATACAGCTCTTCCACCTCCCCGGCGAGCAAACCCTCTGTAAGTCCCGTGTAAAAGTTAAAGTCTGCAGCCGCCACAAGGAAGCAAAAAAAACCCCAAACCAAGAAAAGAAATCAAAACCAAAACAAAACAAAAAAACAAAACCCCAAACACCAAAACAAACAAACAAACAAAAAAGAAAAAGAAAAAAAACCCAACAAAACCAACACCGAAAAACGACAAAAACCGCAAAACACAAACCGAACCACAAACAACAACAAAAGGATGGGTGGAAAGTTGCCCGGGAGCAGCATCGGCCGCCCCACTGCCCGGTGCATCACTTACCGCGGGGCAGGCAGCGGAGAACCGCGAGGCGGTCGGGGCTGCGGGGCGTTCCCGGTCCCTCCGCTGCCGCTGCCGCTGCCGCTGCCGCCTGCTCGCGGCGGGAGGCTGCGGGAGAGAGCGGGCAGCCTCCCGGAGGAGCCGCCAAGCGTGACAGACCAGAGGAGGGGCGGATCGGAGTCGTTGTGTGGGCTTCGTGATGCGGTGAAGCCTCTGCTGCAGTACCGGGGAGAGAGAGGGGGAGCGGGCGGGCGAGGCGCGGCGGGAGGCACGGCGCGGCACGGCGCGGCACGGCGCGGCACGGCACGGCACGGCGCGGCGGCCGCCACCATCAATAATTGACGGCGTGGGAGTGAGGAGAGGGCGATCCCCGCCGCAGGCAGCGGCCAGAGCCGGCGAGGGTGAGGCACAGAGCCACCCCACCACCCCCGCAAGGCTGGGAAACCTGCAAAAACAAGCCCCTTTTTCCCGATGGAAGGGAAAAGTAAAAATAGTGACACCCACGCATGCACTTTATTTCAGAAGACAGTGTTTTATGCGATGCATATGAAATGGCTTGTTTCAGAACAGGTTGCAACAGGGCCTTTGACCACTCAAAGACCACTACTGCATCCTTCCTCCCTACGGTCCTCCCCAGGCGCCGGCCGGGAGTGCTTTGCAGCAACAGTGCAAAGCTGCCCATGCTCCACGTGTGAAAAATTCAAGTGCAGATCAGTGTGAGGAGTTTAGTTGGTGTAGGAAGTCTCACAAGTGAGATTCACCCTCCTGAGTGGAAAAATTCCTGACCAGAAGAGTGAAGCATTAGAAGAGATTGCCTTGAGCAATGGTGGAATCCTCATAATCCATGGCTTTTAAGAGGACATCAGTAAAACATATGTTTAAAAATGATTGATTTGTATTGGGATAAATGCATAAAATCATTTTCTGAATTCTTTTTTTGGACTCGGGTTTTATGAACAGCAGGAGGTTATGCTTATCACCATTATCAACAATATTTTTAATGTAGTGGCATCGAGAACTCAAAGTGATTATCATAACTTTGTTACAATAGGTATCAGTAGACACTGTAGAGCAAAGAACATGAAGACAGTTCCTCCTTTGTGATTATATACATTTACCTGCAAGTGTACTGGCAAAGTGAGTAAGGTGACAAACACAGTGGTACTGTCAAAGTGAAGACATGAAGGAAAGTGAAGAAAGGAGGTAGGACTCTACTAAACTTTTTAAAATGAGCGAATATTCTGCCAGCTTTATTTACACACATGGGACTTTAGCTCACCTCTCCAATATATTTAAAAACCATGAATTAAACCTGTAATAGGAAGGTAGGGTAATGGGCAAATACCACGTGTGCTCCCATCTTGCACTCTGCACATGCTTAGTGTGTGGTTTCTACAGAGTTGTAATTTCTCATAGCCTTTGAATCTTTCAGTCAAGCTTTGTGAGCTTATATACATGTTTTCCTATGCTCTGAAATGTTTTTACTCTTTTGTTGAGCATAATATTCATCAGCAAAGGAAACTGGTTTATTGATTGGCTACCAAGGGGAAAAGCTGAACGAATTACGCATGGAGTGCTGTCAAATTTGAAACACAATGAGGCAAATAGAAAAGAAATACCTATTACTTTTCTGTTCCTTTCAGTAATCCTAGCATTAGAATATTGCACCTGGTGTTAGAAGACAGTACCTCCTTGTTAATAAGATAAACTTGCCATGTACAATTTACAAGAAAAGCAAAGATTACAAAATTTTCCTACACAGCAAAAGAAAAGGCTATTTGTGCTACACAGACAAGAAGATAGTAAAATGTTGTTTCCATCCATTTACTATTAACTATCTAACAGAAACATTTCTGTATATAAAATGCATCTTAAACCAGCCCCTGTGTATTTTACTAAATTGATTAGGACAGAAGTCTTGCTCCTTGGGAGTTCTTGAGCAAATAAAGCAAATAACTCTGATGGAAAAAACACCACCACATTTAGATTTTTAATATATAGGGCTAAAATACTAAGAGAAATAAATCAATGTGATAAAAGCGCAATGGACAGACTCGAGATTTTTTTTAACCTTACCTTCAGATTCTACAGAAAAAGGGCCATTACAGCAGCCACCTTCCTCCTCACCTACCACATTAGAGAGAGGGAGGTTCACAGGATAGATTACTAGGCATTTCATAGAAAACAGGCAGATCACCTGAAGGATAAATCTAAGAATTTTATCCACACGAGTAAAAAATGTGCAGTTTCATGGTCAGGTTAAACTTAAGTAACACTTCAGAACACATTTCTTCTACTTTTCTGCATGCCCTGCTGCTTTCTTAGCATCAGCTCTATTGTTTGTGTGGTTTCAGGGTAAAATGGGCCAGTGAGAAGATCTGACTGCAGAATAAGCCTGGAAAACAAAGGAAATTATACCAAAGTCTAATGAGATTTCAGTCAGACCAGCAAATGACTTATTTGTCTCAGTTAGGCTGAGTTCATCTGATCCTGACGTGGCAGCATGTGTACAGGACTGATTGCACCAGCTCAGAAAGGTTGCTTTGGGAATGTGAAGCATCATTTAAGTAAAACTGCATAGTGTCTCCTTGCTCTGTTTTCCATGCATGAGGAGTATTTTTATGACAGGAGAAAATTCCTTCCCCCAAAACACCCCCACTGCATGTTGGCAGGGAGCAGGTCTCATTCCTACCACCAGAAAACACATGCTGAGGTGGATTGCCTGCATACAGGCAACTCAGATGGAAATAACTCCTCTCGAGTTTGAGAATTTTACACAGACTGCCTCTGTTCCCAAATCTGATGGCTTAGATGGCTTCCTGAAATTTGCCCTAAGGAGCACTCTTTTGTATTGGGCATACAATTTCATCTTTATATGCATTCAATTACGCTCATGACATCTGCTGCTCTGCCAGTTTTCTGTAGAGACTGCATGACATACCAAGAGATACTCACTTACAGCTATCACAGACCCAGTAACACAAGTTTCTTTGCTAGCGCATGATCCTGGAATATGATCATGTACACATTGCCTTCCTCTACCAACGGGACAAAACCAAATACATTGTTTCTAGGTGGATGGAAAAACAACAAAACCTTAGTATCAGTTCGTAAAGGAATTGAAAAATAAAGACCCTGTGATTCTTCCAAATTATTTTTCCCATACTGAAGTACATGTCAAATAAATGTTTGTGATAAAATACTGTAGGATTGTGTCTGTTTGTTATTTATTTTAACTTGCACCTTAAATGTTTACCTGTGAGACATTAGCTCTGTTTCTCCAATATTTCCTTTTCAGCATAAAAACACAGCAATATCTGGCAGTAGAACCATGACTGAATATAGCAGCCAGCAAAGATGTATAGCATTTCCTTTGAAACCAAAGTTAAATGCTTCATAGAAACAGGGTCTTATACCATACTGTATGTTTCTTTTGTACAAGTTCCACCTTTATCACTGATTCAATACTGCAGGTACTTCCCTTGACTTAAACAAGGCAATAGAAAATTAATAGAATATAGATGTAAAGTACACAGAAACAAAAGCAAGGGGTCAGGGACAGGATCCACTGAGCTGCCGTGGTAAACAGCTTACCCCAGACACTAAAGCACTTTGGTATTTTATTGTATCCAGTGTATAAACATTTCAGACTATATCCATGCACAATGACATAACAAAATAGGACCCATTCCTGTCTAATTCAGACATTTGGACACATCTTTATTTCAAATAAGTAAGACCAGGAAAAGGCCATTTAAATGTACATAAAGAATTTGTTATGGTTTCAGGTGACAGAGTCCGAAAAAAAATATTAATTTTGTCTAAAAGAAAATTAACTGAATTTCCTTTAGTTTTTCTTAAAGTTTTCTTTGGTTATACATGAGATACTTGCCTGAATTCAACCCTAAAGGTTGTGTATCATAATATTTAGCCTCATATAATTGGAAATATTAGACAAATATAAAGAAGACTACAGTGAAAAGGAAAAATCTGGTACTTCTTTGCTGTCAAATGAAAATCACTTTTCAAAGCAGCCCATATGGTACTATTCATACACATAATATACATCAGACCATGTTTTTCTGTGGACTCATAAAACAGACAAAAAACCATGACAGGTAAATGCTGCCATTGATCAGAAGATCCTCTACCTCTTCTAAAATTGTAGGTAAATAATCACTAAATATATCATCACAAAACAAAAGCCAGAGCAACATTATCAACTGTCTAAGTACCAACAGGAGGACTATTGATACCTGAATCTTTTTGGTCTTGATACAGACACAAAAAATCCAAATCTCATTCCTTCTTGACATAGGATTTTTTTCTTTTGTCTATCTGTTGTTTAAATTTCAAAATCTGATTGCCAGGGATGAGTGGCTTCCTGAACGAGAAGAAACATTTAATGTATGTCTCCTAAATCCTAGTTTAGGATCTTCTGCTAATCTACTGCAGTGACCTTGAACAGATCATCCCCTCAAGTCCCTTCTTCCCTTTTGTTCTTTGCTGGTCTTGTTTATTTATGATGTTGTATCTTTAAACATGAGAAATAACACAATTGCACTGCAGGTAGAACTGTTCTGTACTGCAATTTGTTTGTAATTCATACACCACTATGTCTAAGTAGGCCTTATTTCCACAAGAACCACATCATGATCTTAACTAAGCCTTATGTTCAGTTAACTCCTGGGGTATATTCCTTATATAAAACAGTGCTACTCAGTGCTGTAAATCTTTGTGGCATTGAAGCCTAAATTTGCTACAAGATAAATCCTAGTTTTGTTCATGGCAATGAAAGCTTAACTGGAACAATTTTTTACTAATAGTTTAGATTTTTTAATGTATATATTAGTGTACATATGCTAACACGTTGAACTTGAGATGGGTTCTGATTTACATTAAATATGTAATTTGAAATTTTCTTCTGTTCCAAACATATAGCTTCTGTGTTTGATCACTCATAGTGATTTCTGATACTGTCATGGATTGTTTGGAGAGACTTATTCTTTTAGATTTACACAGACCTAGAGCATACAGTGTACCAGAGCACACTATGTACTGGTATGCAGTGTCCCTAGTACTGGGGATTACATGAAGATACCAGCAAGAAAAGTTACTGACTAAAGTGAGACATGAACTTAACCAAAAGAAGGGTGAGTTTTTCACAGACATAGAAGTGGAAGATGGCTGCAACAAATACAAAATATCTCATGATTTTCAGCTATTGCTTGATAAAATGGCAGATTAATATAAAAGCTGATAAATAGAATTCAATATGTATTGCAAAAACAATGTATTCTATATGCACATTGTTACAACCCAGAATAGCAAAACCCACTCTAATGGAACTTGTCTTGTTAGTACATTACATTGGTTATCTACTACTGACCATCTTCAGTTTTGTTTCTTGAGTATACCTGCTTTTCAAAAACAAATAAACAAACAAACACACAATTTCTATTGGGGCATGACTGACCTGTGCAAGCATGTTTTAAAGCTCCTTCATCTATAACATGGCATTTAGACTATGACTTATTTCCATCTAAACAAAAACTGTAACATGCCTTTTCATATTCCTGACAGCCAGTGCTGAAGTATTTAGAGGCTGCGCAACAAATCTGTATTTTCATGGGTACATATTTGAACCTGCATTCTCCAAGGTATGTTCTCTTGGACTAGATAAATGGCATGAAGATAAAAAGAAATTATGCCAGGATTACCTTTTAAATGAAGAATATGATAAAAGCTTCTTTTATCATTTAAAATCTGTAAATAAATCATGTAAATAATCTGATCATTCAGTCATGAATCCACAGTCTTCCTGCAGGTATCTTAGTCATGCATATGATGGCCCCAGAGTGTTGAATCAACAGTCAACATATATACCTAAGGAATAATGAAAAACTGTACATCACAACTTGACTGAATCTTCCTTATGTTCTGTATGAGCATTTGAAGACACTTGCAAGCATTGTTTGTAGTATAAAGGTGGAGCATATTGCACAGATGACATGTGAGTTGATATGCTGTTTCATAAAGAATGTGGAAAAATTACAACTTTAACGGGCTATATTTGAACAGTGTTACTTATTCATTGTTTCCTTTCCAAATTTTTTCCAAGTAAGCAAGTCAAACAAGTGTACTTGTCCTGCTGAATTTCTAAAAGAAAACTAATCCTGAGATGAATAGCAATTCCACAGAAGACTTTGAGGTTCTTTTCATTACATATATCTGTCCATTCTTTGAAGGCATGCATAATCCAATCAGACACCAGAATTAAGCCATAAGAAACGCAAATTCTGAAGATAAAACAGTAATGGGAGTTAAGAAGAAGGTCTATGCAAAATACATAACAGTGTCAATGGATAATTCACTGTGGACTACAATAAAGTATTCTGTAAGAAGTGGAAGAAATTGAGCATCATTAAACACATCAGGTGTGTTTTGCACAGGCATTGTTCATTCTGAATTAAATTAATGGAAAGAATGTGATTTTCCTGGAATTGTTCTAATCAGCTCAGAAATTCCAGGAGTCTTTCCTTATTTTTTTAACACTCCAAGCATAAAGGACTTCAAAACCTGGAACAGCTTATTTTCTTTTATACCTTCTGAGCCACCTTGACAGACTTTGAACCTTTGATAAATCTGTCTCTAAAAGGCTCATTTAGGACTGCATTTTTGGAAGTGTTTTTATTTGGGCAGCCTAATCAGAAGGCAAATTATTTGATGACTATTAGGTGCTTCAATTGTTTCCCTCCCCTCCCCAAATACTAACAGCACTAAATCACCAAGAAATTATATATTGCATTGCAGTGATTTTAAATGTAGAAACTGTATTTAAAAAGAGCATATTCTACTTATTCACAATGTCAGAAACATTGCCACTTAAGATATAAAAAGTCCTATGAAACAAAGAAGCAAAAGCATCCATGAAGTTAGTTACCACCACAAGCATGTTGTGATTGGGCTCTCTGGACACTCCAAAGACACATCATCTGCTCCTAGAAGTAAAAGCAAAATACTCGTTTACTACTGGTTTCACCTGGAGTATCTCCATTGATACCCGTGGATAGTTGACCCATGCTGGTGCCTAAAGGACAAATACAATCAGTGTATCTGCTGTAGTATATAAACTTGTTGAATTCTGCTTTTATAAAAGGCAACTCAGTTGAAAGGAATCAAACATAAGGGCCAAATCTTGCTTACTTTAGACTACTTATCACCTGGAATTGAAGGCAATTTCTCCAACGTAAAGGCAAAGACGTTATGGCTCTTCACATTGAAGGGAAGTACTCCAACAAACTGTAGTAGTTAAAAGATACAGTAAATAACATAAGATTCAGTTTCAGATTTCCATCTATAAAATTAAAGTGCATCCTTGAAACAGGCCTTTAACTCTGTGTTGCATCTAACAGTATTTATAGAAATGAATCATTCCTCTTTACTCAGTACAAGGGAAGGTAATAACACAGACCTGTAGCAAATGAGTAAAAAATCTGTACTAATCTGCATGAGTGAAATCTGCAGAATGATACAAAATCTCTGTGTTAGATTTGATATTTTTGTATATTCTTGTACAACACCCAGACAATGATGTTCTGACGTAACTGGTTTCCACATGCTGCTGGAAAATTTCTTAAATTATGTACAAGGTAGTGCAATTTTATATGTCAATTCTAGTGGTCAAATTAGCATTGAATATTCATGCAGTTAAGCAAAATCTGAAATTACAGTGAAACTGTAAATAAGGGTCATTACCTCCTATTTTCATCCTTCCTATTAGGAGATTTTATGCTATCACCCTTGCTTTGTAGATTACATCCAGTTTGCAGACATCCTCAATGCAGTCATAAGCCCTGGATCCATTTACTTTACTGCAAGCCAGGAAAAGGACCCATAAGTTTGTAGCACATTATGAGCAGCCTGTGAGTGGTGTTAACCAAGAGCAATCCTAGAGTTGCTTTATACTTAAGGATCAGGGGCCAAACTTTGATGTCACTTAAACTAGCATTTTGCATTTTGCATTTTGTCAGGTGTAGAGTTGAGCTACAAATCTGCTAAACAGTATGTGCTGCATGCAAATAACATGTTCCAAGAGACTGTCTTCTTTTGAATATAATCTTATTAAACATTTCCAAAATAGAGTGAAATTAGTCATGCCTCTAAGTCCATCCTTTAAACTACTTCTGATTCAAAGAGTAAGGAGGCTTCTAATGGTTTATATAAAATTCTAGCTGAGTCACCAACATAAATCCAAAATATTCAGATATCTTCTGCTATAAAGCAAATGCTGACACAACCAGAGGAGGGGTAAGTCTGAACTCTGACTTGCCCCCCACCCCCATCCTAGAATTATCAGAATCAGCTATGTCAAACACCTACATACAAAGAGATACCATTTTAGTAATTCATAAACATTCATAAGCCCACAATTATCATGTAATCTTTGAAAGCCAGATTTGAAACACCTTGTTTCTCCCAGTGATCAGTTATTCACATAAGACAGGTATAAGTAATATTCATGTGACTAACAACTCACCAACATACTTCACAGTGGAGTTTCTGAACGAAGTTTTATTTTTCATTCTTCCTCCTCATATGATGTCCTATCATATCTAAATTATAAAACTACTCCCAGTCAAATAATTTGCAAATCAAATCTAAAAATGCTTACTAACCCTTTTCCAATGTCGCATAATTAACTTTATCATGTAATATATATGTATGTATCATGTAATAAATGTATTAAGATTATTCTCCCTCTGGTCAATATAATTTATTTAATGCTTGCCTTGAATAATTTTTCCAATTGTCCTTACAAGTCTTCAATTAGTTTTCTTTCTCTGATATTATATTTTGTATTAAGAATGGTTATTTCCCAGAATGGGAAAACTTGTGTAAGAAGTCCACCTGAAGTAAAACTAATTTTACCTCTAGGGTGATGTAGCTTTTATAACAAAAAGTTCTGAAATTGCAATGGACAATTACAGCTTTACATACATCTCTGCTTTTAAAGTGAATGTGAAAATACTGATGCAAAATAATAAAAATTTGGACAAAAAGCACCACATGGGAAATACTCTCCTGAAAAATTTCTAGCTAGTTCTGTTTCATAAACAATTAAAGGATTTGCTTTAAATTAATCACAGTTTTTACAGAGATTGGCAAATGCAGTAGGCTCCTACTTACCAACTTATAAAATATTGAGCTAATTTCATTTTTGCCTTAGATTATATACATAAAATATAGTAATACATAAGGAAGGAGAGGACAAGATGATTCCATTTTTTTTTCATCTAATGATATTTTTCTGAATACACATAATGACTACAATGTCCATTTGAGAATTTTGTTGCTAGGAGCAACACTGTACAAACTATTTTCCCAGCTGCCTCAGTTATTACGGCTCCATCTACTTATCATCATATGTATTTCTACATACAATGTACTCACTACTAATTTCATTTTCATAACCTTCCAAGTCAACCACTTCTTCCAGAAAGCCCACAGAGACAATTATCCAAATGCTTGTTTTGTTCCAGCAATGTATCCAGAAATGGCATGATGTCAGAGGAGAGAGGCTGAAAATACCGGAGTTTAGTGAAAGCCAAATGTTGTTTCCCAGGACACTAAAAATAGCACCTTCATGCTTCTATTTGAAATTCTCTTACTGTAAGATGGAGGAGCTTTGGACCAACTTTGAGTATGTTGGCAGATGTGATGAATGAGTACACATTCAAGAACTTGTTGCCTGAGTATGTAGAGACAGCAGAAAGAAAATGTGAATTGCTGAACCTTCTGGAGAAAGTCACAAATAGGCAAAATGATGTTCACTTGCATCTTTTGTACTTGCAAAATGGATGTAAATCTTATAAATTCTGCCTCTAGCTACCTGATTTATGCCCTACCATTAATTCATTTAGAAAAGTTTAAGTACATAAGGAGTTTAGATATGTTAAGGACTAGAACTTGGTCTAAACATTCTTTCCTGTGTTGGATGCTTAACTTGAAATGCTTTTAGGAATCTAATCATCAAGTTGAGTACCCACAAATCCAAATGAAGGTAAATTATGTTGGAGGTTAGGTCTGGATTTTAAAAAAGTAATTATTATTATATGCCTAATGTCGGGGATTAGTAGAAGGAGGTTACTCAGCAAAGGAAGCAGGGAGCTAAACATAACAGCAAGGCAAGCAGGGACAGTGAAAAGGAGCACAGGCTCACAGCACCCTAACTAGGTGAGCAGCACAGGTCCAGTGACAGTAACAAGGTTCTGCTAAGAATCCTAATCCTCAAAGAGGTCCACAGCCACAGGGCAGGTCCTAGGTCAAGCCTGGAAGTAGAGTTAGCAAATTAGTGACAGAACCAGGTCTGGAGAGAGTAAACAAGACCAGCTACAGTCCAGTGACAGCCCGACAAATCCACAGAGCTAAGGCAGGTCTGGGATGAAGGCAGGTCAGCAGGTTAGGCTTGGAGCTAGGGAGGAACTTGGCCAGGCATGGGCAGAGTAGCTACAGTAGAGACTGAGGGCAAGGGCCTGGACTTAAAAGCACCTCCCAAGCAAAGGAGGACAGTTTCTCACCTCTTAACAACTTTTTACCACACAGTAGTTTCCGTGGTGCACTGCTGGGCGGCTGCACTGCCAACGCTGGCCCTGAGTCCAAGCAGCCAACTCCCCCAGTAGGGAAGGTGCATTCAGGTCCCTGGCACCTAATTCCAATCCCTACCAGGAAAGTGGGGTTTCTGCTGACCTACTGCACACTGTGCATAGCCTTACCTTTTGTAATGTATTGCTTACTACTTATCTATTTTACTTATCTACTTTACTTATCTACTTTATTGGTTTAGAATACGTGTTTCAGTGAAAACAGATGTGCACCATAACAGACACTTGGGGAGAAATTTCCAAAGCATACATCCCTCCAGTAACAGATACTATGAATGTATTTGTACTTTTTATGTATGTGATATACATTACCTTTATGTTTGTTGTATTATGCACACATGCATACAAACGCACACATATATGTCATTATATATATCACAAATATGTACACACAGAGAAAAACACATACACAGATATGTCAGTGCATAACCTGACATATATCTTAATTGTGTGATTTCGGTTGTTTATACAACATGAAAGACAACACAGAATCCAAAGAAGTATATTTAAGGTGGAGAAAAGGTCAAAGCTAGGTTAATTGCATTTCTTGACATTTCACAGAAAATATGAGGTCTTTGCATAGTAAAAGTTTAAAGGAGCAGCTGGCAGTACTGGCAGAAAACTATGGAGTTGTGAAGAAACAATCAATAAACAAACATAAAAGGGAAAAGCTATACTTTAAGTGTAATTAGTAAGGCATTGTAAAGTAGTAGGAATTATATAATTGTAAGTACAACATTAGCTCAATAATGACAAAAATAACCCAACTGTTTGTCTTGTGAAAGTGATCTTTTTTTTTTTTTCTAAACACACACTATTTAGAAACTATAGAGGAGAAACAAAAATAGAAAAAAGAATCACTAATGGCTTTCAAAATACTATGGAATTCAAAAACTTAACAGACAGAAATACAAGTAATTAAAATTAATAAGTATATTTAAAAGAATCTCTCCTGTTAAAAATCTGATTTTGGTTACACTTTTCCTTCACTTTTCATAGTAAAGTTGAATTCAGAGAAAAGGAGACAAAGGGGAAGACTTGGAAACAAACATGAAATATTTTTTTAGTAACGAAAAGCATCAAGCATATTTTCTGGATGAAAATTGTTTGTAAAGAATGTCTTAAAGTATTTAGAAAAAAAATCACAGACAACTGGACTTCTGCTCAGAACACTGACTCCTAACACATGCAGTTTCATAGATAGCTGTCACTGAGGTCTCATGTGTGTAAATTATATTAATCTCTGTTGTTTCTAGATGTCTTTTCGTATTGTGCTCCCCCAACCTTGGTGTCAGCCGTGTCTCTGCTGCTTACTGCTTGTCAAATGGGCAATGGTTATGACAGCCAAGGGAGACTTCTTTCCACGAACTCAAATTTTAATATTAGCAGCCTTTAAAATGACCATTGCAGGTTAGCTGAAAGGATATGCTCAAGCCCCTAAGAATCCTAAATGCCAAGAGTGGTGTAACATTTATTTGAGCAGTATTTCTGCACAAGAAAAAAGAGGACCTGATGTTACCTGGGCAGAGTGGTCTGCAAGAGAATTGATTACAGGACTGAAGCCTGTCATCCAATTACAAAAGCACTTTACAAATTACCCTGCCCTCAAATCTCTCTGTGACACCTGCCAAGATTTTCTCTGCTTCATCATCTGCTTTGTATCTCCAAAGTGGAGTGTAGCTACAGTAATGACTGAAACATCCAGATACCATAAAGTATGGGCTGTATAAGAGAGATTTGATAACAAATTCTGATTGGTTTGTACAACCCTAACAAGCTCTACTAGCCTTGAACATAGCTATTACATTCCTTCATCAAGATTGTTAATGATATAGCACTATGATAAAGTTTGATGCATAATGAAAGGCCCCTGTTCTCACTTCAGAACATTTAGAGACACTGTAATATACAGATATATCCAGTGAAAATGCAGTCTTGCTCTTTATAGTATCGGCAGCTTTGGTATTTGCTGTTTTGTAATTCTAAAGACTGCCTTTCTCCTATGTCTTGCATTTGTCAACAAACAATATCACAAAGAATGTGGGGAAAAAAAATAAAGCTAAACGTAGATCTTAGATTGTTCTTATTTTTCCTCTTTTTTTTTTTAATTTTTTTTTATTTTGTATCATTTACAATTTACAGCAGAATAATGATCCTATGTCCCAATTTACACTCTTACTAGAATAATGAACAATTTTTTTCAGTCTCTACCCAGTTTTAATAGTTACAGTGTATCATCCACAGGCACTCTTAAAACAAACATTAATGTCACAGTACAGGGTTAATGGATGAATGGGATTACAAAGATGTTTACACAGTTGTAGAAAAAATCCATTGCAATAAAAGCAATTTAATAAAGTCCTTCAAGGAAAGCTGCAGTTTGTGGATATGGAATAGGTGGTCTAAGGAAGAATGGGCAGAAAAATTCCTATGCAAATGGAAAATACTATAAGTTATGACCAGTCACATGCTACATGGACACACCTGTTCTGAAATTACCAACACAGGATTGCCCACACAGCCTAAGCATCATTGTATATTCAAGGTGTATGATGACTCCATTTTTTTCTAACTGTAGCTAAAATGTTGTTGTGTCACCAACTAATTAGGTTAAAACAGCTGTGTTCATTAGGCATCCATCAGGTCTTGGGTAACATGACTCTAATTACAAGCATAATACATAATATCTATTCATAATTTATTAAGATCATCCTAAAGGTTTGGGTTTTTTTTTTTTTCCTCTAAAGACACAAACAACTTATTAGGCAGGTCAGCCTAAGAAAACTGACAGATATCTGAGATGACAGTGAGAATAAATTCATATATAATAATATACTCCTCCTTATGGTATTCTTTCCATGATCTATACATAACTTTTGTATAGTATTTTTCGTATCCAAGCTGTTATGGCTGAAGCCCACCTAGATGGCAACAACACACCACACAGCCATCTGCTCACATCTACACCCCTCTCATGGCATGGGGAGGAGAAAAGACTACATAAGGCTTGAGGGTTGAGACAAAGGAGAGGGAGAGCTCTCTCACAAATTATTGTCATGGTCAAAAGACAGACTTCACTTAGGGAAACACAATCAATTTATTTTAAACAACAAAACCACCTCCAATTTTCCACTTGAATCAGAGTAGGACAGTGAGAAAAAAAAATGTATCTTAAAAACACATTCCCCCACCCTTTCCCTCTTCCCAAGCTCAGCTCTGCTCCCCATTCTCTGCCTTCTCCCCCAGAAGGGCAGCGGAATGGAGAATGGGGCTGCAATCCATCTGTCCCATGTTGTTTTTGCTGTTCCTGCCTCCTCAGGGGAGGAAAATTCCTCACAGGCCTCCCCTGCCAACATGTGGTGTCCCCCACACAGAAGACAGTCCTCCACGAACTTCTACCAGTGTGTGTCTCTTCTGCAGCCTTCAACCTTCTCAGCAATGGACTGCTCCAGTGCTGCCCTCAGAGTCACAGCTTTCTTCAAGAGCAGTCTCCTGCTCTGGCATGGGGTCCTCCATGGGCTACAGATGTGATTCTGCTCCACCGTTGATCTCTAAGTGCTGCAAGGGCTCAACCTGCTATCTCACCACAGGCTGAAGGGGAATAGCTTCTTCAATGTGCCTCCCTCTCTCCTCCTTCACTGACCTCAGTATCTGCACAGTTGTCTTTTCCACATCCCACTCCTTTCCTAAACAAAAGAAATTCCAAAACAAAAGAACTCCCAAAACAAAAGAACTCAACAGGTTTTTCTCTTCTTAATATATTATTGTAGAGGCATTGGTTGGCATGGCTTTGGTCAGAGATGGGCCCAATTTTGAGCCAAGGGGATCTCTTCAAAGCTTCTTAGAGGAGAGATGTCAGTAGCCCCCTCCCTCGCTAGCAAAAGCCCACCAAACTCAACACAAAAGCATTTTCACGCTTCATTAACTTTTAAATTCCATGCCCTGTTGAAACTCAGACAGTCTAATGTGCTATGTTACGCATGTGAAGAATTCAGTTCCCAAAATATTTCCAAGTGTGCTCTAGGGGAAAAAATAAGAGTGGGTGCAATGTTATGGGTGTGAGTGTGGCGTTCACCTGCCAGAGCCCAAGGACTTGCACTGAGCAGATTTGCAAAGTTAAAAGGTATGTCTGAGAATTCTGCCTCAGAACCCCAGACAAGGAGCCTGTATTGAGTGAGTCCTTACCTATTTCGGAGCCTGGGTGATGACTTGCACTGAGACAGTGTAAAAGTTAAAACAGAGAGTTTTGATTTATTAAAATGACAGAGAGGTTCAGAAAAATAAATGCACTGACTGCAAAAGGATAGTTGAGCTCAAGTTAGTAATTCCCAGGTAACATCCGACGCAGTCAGAGGTGCAGCCCTGAGTTATAGTGCTAGGAGATAACAGAACTGCTAGAAAGGTGCACCATATATTGAAGGTGCAATTTTTACAAAGAAGGAGTCCCTGTCTTGGGTAGAGGAAGAGGCGTACTGTCCGTTGACCATCTCTGCTGAACTTTTCAGTCTTCTCCCCAACAAGAGATATTCTCTTTGTGATTTTTATATTCTGATTCTGTCTGTCCCTGCCTTCTAGGTGACGTTCAGCACAATTTGGGTAAAGAGTTGAGTAACACAGTCATATACTCCATTAGGCTCATTACCATATTTAGGGGTGTAAACTGTAATATTAATTTTGCTGTTAATTAGGCAAAGCTCTTTGTTCAGACACTCTGGACTTCAAGATTTATGTAATAGTTGTTTGCTCCTTTTGGTTTACCTGAAACAGGGCCATCTTATCCCCACAAGGCTCCCTCCTTCAGCCATCTGGCTGTCAGCTCAGTGGATCTCCAGCCCCGGAGACAGCACAAAAATCTCATGGTTGTAAACATCTCAACCTTTCTCCCAAAGCACACTAAGTTAGCTGTATTCCTGTCTCACAGCAAACTAGGCCATTATCCCACAGTGGGCTAAGGTAGCACTGTGGTTTGCAAGACACCATCCAAAGAATGTCTATAGAGTATGAAGTGAGGCATTACACTCTTGAAGAACAGGAACTTCTTGGAATCATAAAATCATGGAATTGTTTAGATTGGAAAAGATCTTCAAGATCATCAAATCCAACCATTAACTCAGCACTGACAAATCTACCACTAAACCATGTCCCTAAGCGCCACCATCTATACATCTTCTAAATACCTCTGGGGATGGTGACTCAACCACCTACCTGGGCAGCCTGTTCCAGTGCTTAACAGCCCTTCCAGTGAATAGATTTTTCCTAAAGTCCAACCTAAACCTCTCCTGACACAACTTGAGGCCATTTCCTCTTGTCTTATTGTTTGTTTCTTGGGAGAACAGACTGACTCCCCACCTCACAACCTCCTTTCAGGCAGTTGTAGAGAGTGGTAGAGTCTCCCTTCTGCCTCCTTTTCCCTAATTCTGTTAGCCCCACCTCATAAGACTTGTTCTCTAGGCCCTTCTCCAGTTTTGTTACCCTTCTTTGGACCCACTCCACCAGCTCAATGTCTTTCCTGTAGTAAGGGGCCAAAGACTGAACACGGTATTCGAGGTGCAGCCTCACCAGTGCTGAGTATGGGAGACAATCACCTCCCTAGTCCTCTGGACACATTATTTCTGATAACAAGCCAGGTTGCTGTTGGCCTCTTTAGAAGAAGTTCAATTTGGGCAAAGTTAGTTACGTGAGCATTAAGTGCCTGACTTGTACTTCTAAAGAGTTTTGAATAGCACAGATTTATAAAGAGCATAACACAGTTAATAATTACGTCATACTTTTTAAATGTCAATATATAATTTGCAGACTCTCTGGATAGAGGTAATGCTATGAACACTAAAAATTCAGATTGTATTGTCAAATTTGCTTAGCAGCAAGTTGGTATATTTCTGCCTCTACTTTACCAACTCAACAATATTATCCTTCTCAGCCTTTGAAAATTAGTCTTTGAAGCATTGAGCATGCATAAAACTGGTGTGTATTTCTTCAGTCCTCACTAAATGTAATCTGATTATATTTACATGACTATATATAACCGCAGACTTTCTGTCCAGTAATAAAACATCTTTATTAATCATAACAGCATTACAATAAGAATCACCATGTATTGAAAATAAATACTGAAATACTGCAAAGAGGGCCAGTGTACACAATGTATGAATGCTAAAATACTGACAGCACCAAGTCATTAAACTTTTCAAAGACCCTGACCTACTTCCATAGGAACAGAAGTAGCTTTAGTAGGAACTTTGGTAAGTACACTAATTTCAAAGCAAGCACTGTGTAGTGGAAAGACACCAACATATTACTACTTAATATGAATCTAAAAATACAACATGATCTTTTTTTACATTTCAAAATGGACAGGTTCATGGGAAGTAATTTGAGTGCTTAAATACAGAGACAAGCAACATCACACTCTGCATTCGGTTAACAGAAGGAACTGTTATAGCAAACTGAGAATGAACTAAACATCATGTCCTTCTGCATCCCAAATTCACTGTTGCTTTCTTTGACACAGTTACTGTACACTGAGAAAAATGACAAGGATAAATTTTCATCACACTTCATTTTGTTTTTAATAAAAGTTGTATAAGTTAGATACTGTTTCTTGGAAGACATTAGTCAAGGTTGCTCATGATGAACTAATTACAAAAATTTTAGTTTTTTCACCAATAAAACAGATGTACTTAATATAAAAGCTACATTTTTTTGCAGTTTATTAATGGTATTTATTTATTGAATGACCATAAACATCTTCCTCAGAGATAATAATGATGAGTTACTTACTGGACAAGTAGTTTGGAATCCAAGAAAAAGAGGACAAGCAACAACCTTAAAAGGATATCTGGTCTTGTTTACCACAGAACAGGATCAATTATATGTGTTTCATTAGTGAAATATGCATATGAACCTAACACTAACAGTGACTGAGACTTCATATGCTCTACACAAGATACTAGAAGGCTTCACTATACTACCATTAAACCATAAAGCATGCCACAAAGACGAAAAAAGAAGATAAGGAGAATATAATTTAAACGAAGATTGAGAACAAATGAGATGACAGGTAGAGAATTACATCTTTTGATGTAACTATAGCTATATTGTTTTTAATTATGTATAATTTGTTGATGTTGTATGTGTCTTGTATTGCTAGAGATTCTTCACAAATATTTTTTTCCATTACTGGTATTTAAAATGGAAGTCAAAGAGCATGGCGGAGGCATCACAGCCACTTTATGTTTCCTCACTGATTGCAGATACTCGGGATCTTGTTTCTGTCAAGGTTATCTGAGTTCATACAATCAGAATTTCCTTTTGCCAGTAGTCTCTAATATTTATTTAATGTTTCTGTTTTCATGAACACCTCATCTAGTAAGCTCACTTACTGAAACAGATGCACAAGCAAAAGGAAAAGAGATAAACTTAGTAGCACTTAATATAGCTTTAAAAACATTGAATGAAATTGTGAAAATTTACTGTCTTCTAACACCATACCAGACTGCAAATACTGGAGAAACAACTAAAGTAAAATAAAAATAATGCATTGTAATATAAGCATATTATGTCAATGAGATAGAATTTAGAGAAGAAAATTTAGCCTCATCTTTTTAAATGTCCATGTAGTCAAGTCTGATGTACTTTAAAACACTTCAGGGAAATCACTAGATGTCACTGACACTGGACTTTTAAAATCAGAGTATGAACAGCATTGCTGGGCCCTATGTTTAAACTGCAGTAATATCTCAGTCTACTTGAAATCTGCCAGGCCTTCAAAAACAATACAAAATTCAAGAATCCAATAGGTCATTCTTGTGTGCTTTTAATAACTCTTAAGAAAGAGTCTTGGAATCAAAAAAGACCTACGATAATACAAAGTCATCTATAGAAAAATTGAACATCTGAAGGAGATAGTATTCTTCCCACCAGCGCTATCAGCAGCAGAACCATTCAGGGCCACATAATAGACTTGCTCTCCTTTCACTCTTCATTCACAGACTTAAGCCCATGCATAACACAACAAAGCTATTTGTATTCTTTCCAATGGGTTAAAAAAAAAAAAGGAACAAAACACACCCTAGTATATAAAGCCAGAAGTTGTAATCCAGAACATACAGAAGAGGCTGTTTAAATGAGCTAAGAAGCTGCCAACTGCATATAGTCACAATTCAATTGGATTTCATGCTTTCAAGTGTTGGGCAACAGCAGTACAGTCACAATGCATTAACCCGAAGTATTACAAGAGCATTGACTTAAATGGGTTACTATTTAACCTTAAGTAGTGATCAGAGTCATGAAAAAACAGAATTTTCATGGATTTCTAGAAGTACAAAACCTGAAAAGTTGTTTGCTAACAATCTTTTAGTGTCAAAAGAGAGAAGGTTGGTGTTGAACATACAAGGAGCAACAGTTGGTTTCTGAACTCTAAAATGTAGGTCACATAACAGATCTGGCAAACTTGCTACATGCTTACAGTAAAACTATCATTTGTGTCACTGGAAGACTGTGATTTAACCATAATTTACTGAAGTATACCAAACTTATTTCACACATTGAGGGTTTTGTATGCTGTGATGATAATTTATGAAAAGAAGATTCTAGAAGGCTAAAGGAACTTTTAGTCTCTTACCAGTTTTAACTGGTGAAATTGTATTACATAGTTATCAAAGATACAGTATCTCAGTATTCCATATACGTGTAACCACATGTACAATTTATTCATGAAAGTTTCAGCTTATTAGTCCAGACCATTTTTGCCTCAGCATCTAATTAATTATTGCAGGATTGAACATTTTTTTATTGTTCCAAATAGCTTCCATAAAATATGATTCCTGATAAGCTAACAGTGAACTTGAAAAAACTCAAAAGCTAAACAGTTCTATCTCCAAATCAGATAGAAGAGAGAAAAGGCTGACATTGTAAATCACATAGATGTTCAAGGTTAGGGGACAGCTTGATGGATGAGAAATGGAGTATGAACTGGAGAGTTCTGGAGCACTTTGACTGGAAGACTCTGTAGAGGAGATCTCTTATGTTAATGAACAACTTGTCTTTTCTTTACCCTGCAAAGAAAACCTCTGGAATAAAACATAAGAAAGTTGCCAGAACAAAGGTCTGTCTAGCCCATTAATTTGGTCAGTGCTCAGAAGTGGATGCTTAGGAACTAAAAAGTTGGGGTTTTTTTTTTAATTTAAGCTTTTCAAAGTAAAAATGACAAGAATAACTGGCATAGGTTGACCAGGGAGACTGTGGAGTCTCCATCCTGGATGGTAATCAAGAGCTATCCAGACATGGTCCAGGGCTCTATGTGAATCTGCTTGAGCAGGATGGTTGGACTAGTTGACCTCCAGAGATCTCCTCCAACCTCAACCATTCTATGATTCTGTGAGGAAGGATACAATAGGCATGTACTTCCTTTCAATACTTCTTTCTGTGGCTTGGGAATCTTTGGAATTATAGGTTGCTTCTTTGTGGGTGGTTACTTAGACGGGTGTTTCTTTCTTAAACCTGCCCGAATGCTTAAGGGGAAAAAAAACCAGGTCATACTGAAGACTCAGTCCTGTGGTGCCTGTGTAAAGAAGGACTGATGTGTGTGATGTGTAAAGGTCTGTCTCCTTTATTCTGATACCTTGATGAGCACTAGAAGGCAACACTGCTTTCTCATTCATATTTTAACTCCTTCTTTCCTCATAGTGTCATCATACCTGTCCTTGCACAAAATTTCACCGCAATGCAAGATTCTCTTTAGATTTTTCATGCTGCTGAGAAAAAGGACACTCACCCCTTCCTCTATCATTCACTGTAACCTTTATTTGTGATTGTTCTTTTAAGTTGATTTACCTATTTTTGCTTTTTCCCTGTGTCAGATTAACCTAGACTTCCAAAGTGAGTCCACACTTTACGTATGTAAGAAAGATATTCAAAATACATACTAATAGATGATTAGTTCTTGACTAAAGTTGCCAGGCAATATAAGTATAATAATAATAGTGATAGCAGAGGTCCACTTGTCTGCCACATCAGTTATTGTTAATGAAACACTAGAGCATGAAAGTTGAGTCTAAGTAAGGTTACTATGTTTAGCATTGCTGGTCCCCAGGTAGATCATGAAAGTACTGTCAGAGCACAGAATAGTTCTTTGCCAGCAGAATTCCTGTGCATAACATGATGGAGGGATGTCACACTTCTCACAGAATCACAAAATGGTAGGGGATTGGAAGGGACCTCTGCAGGTCACCTAGTTCAACCTCCCGTGCAAAGCAGGATCATCTAGGGCAGGTTGCACAGGAACACATCCAGTTGGGTTTTCAAAGTCTCCAGAGGAGACTCCACAGCACTGTTCTAGTGCTCTGTCACCCACACAGAAAAAGTTTTTCCTCATGTTGAGGGGGAACTTCCTTCCATTTCAGTTTGCGCAGGTTTCACATCATTCTATCCCAGGGCACCACTGAAAAGAGACTGGACCCATTCCCTTGACACCCACCCTTCAAATATTTATAAATATTCATAATATCATTCTTTCTTTGTTAGCACAAGATCCAGCAGCACAGTTTTCTTCATTGGTTCCTCCACCAGCTGTGTCAAAAAGTTATCATCAGTGTTCTGCAGGAATGTCCTGAATGTGTGTGCCTCTACGTGTGGCCTTTCCAGCAAATATGTGGTGACTGTACTCCCCTATGAGCACCAGGGCATGTGATCTTGAGGCTACTTCCAGCTGTCTGTAGAAGGCCTTATCAACTTCCTTTTCTTGGTCTGGTGGCCTGTAGTAAACACCCACAGGTTCTCATCAAGATCCCATCCCAGCATTCTCAGGAGGCAGCTGGCTTTAGACCTGGAAGCTAGGAATTGCTCCCAAGGTTATCCCGGTTACATGCTAAGGCATGTCATTATGACTTAACTCTTCATTATGGCTTTGGAAGTGTTATTACTAATATCAAACTAGCAGAGATGGATAAAAGCTATAACGCCACAATGAAGGACACTTTTATTTACTAATGTTGCCCTAGTATTGGATTTTTTAGGGAAAATATATTTTTAAAAAAAAATCTACATTAAGTTTTTCAGTGCACTTTTCTGAAAAGGCATGAACAGAGCCAAGCTGAAATTAACTCCACTACGTATTTGCTGGGTTGCTCCTTTATATAAATGTTTGGTTGTAAAAAAAAAAATGATACAAGTAAATAGAGTTTACTTGCAAGAACGATTTAATCTTCTCAGAGCTTTTTCACAAGCTATTTAAGTGTTGTAAAAATGCAAAAGGAATTAACTTCAAATTCTCTTCCTGAGAAGTTTGGGGTATATACTGTATATTCTCTGTGTCTATGAATACTGAAACTCATTCAATAATTCTTTGAAATAAAAGGCATTTTTTCAATAACTTTCTGGTAATCGTCAATATTTTATCTTTTTTTATTATTATTGTTGTTATTAGAGAATACATCTATATGAAAAAGTAAAAATCAATATTTTGCATTCTATTCACTATTTTAAACTGGCAGTACCTGTTATATAAACACTAATCCTTTCACAGCTCTCTTATAAGCACATTCAGAAAACTTTGGTTTTGCATAGATTTGGTTTAATCTTCATATATATGTGATAAACATGCTAATCTAATAAAAAATCCATATTCTTTTCATATATTGGAGACTAGAATACTGTAACTTCAAAAATCTTGCTGTTTATCATTATTTTCCTAATTTTTTGGCTTTTACTTCAGTATATCCCCATGGAAACAGAGTTCATAGGTCACCCAAGACCACAAGTCCTCTCAGAACTGCAGGACTGTAATCAGCAACATGTTGAGAAATAAGTGACTGCGGCAAATCTCAAGTGAAATCTGAAGTGTACCATTTCAGAAACTAATTTTATCTGTATTGTGATTATGAAAGGGTTGACATTAAATATTCTGAAACTCTTTGAAAACTTTGTAAGTCCGCACAATGAAACATGAGGAGATGGCCTCTGCTTGTGTTACCTCCTTTCTCCCAGTGGACTAACTTAAATTTCACAGAACTCACATATACAGATACATATTTCACAAAATGAACAGTCAAAGGAAAAAACTAATTTATGATACTTTTTCCTTATTTTCTGTTCCCAGGTTCTTTTCATATTTTTTTCCTGTTTATAAAAATCAACCTTTATAATTACCTGATCTCAGTCTGAAAATATATCATGAAAGCAGAAAATACTTAGTTTCCTATGTGTTATGCAAAACACATCAGAAAGGGACTATAATTGCTGTATTTGTCACTGAACTGCTATTGCTCATCAAAGATCTGTACCTTGCTTTCAGTCTTCCTACAGCACATTCTGCCATTATTCTGCAATTGTCTCAGATAACTTACATTAAAATTGTTGTATACACTAGGATAAGTTCAACTAGCCATGGACACAGCAGAAATCAGGCCCCTCAGAATTACACAAGTAATGGAACATCAATAATCTCAATGTAAAATGGCTCCAAGTTTTTAAAAGCTCTAGGTCTTTTGAGATGGTGGCTTCCTGCACATTATCTGTGTATGCCCCAATAAACAAATAATATATCCCTAGTATTTCTTTAGAGTGCAAAGACCACCACATTATTCATATTCTATTTTGATATTTACTGCACATGAAGCAGATATCTGGAATATTTTCATATTATTACCAGCTGATAAACCTGAGAATACTAGCTCCTTCATGGGATACAGAAGGTTTCTTCCTGTTGTTACAATGCATTGTGAGGATCAGCTAGCATCAGTGGTATAAGAAATTTTCTGATGCTGAACATTTAGTTTCTCTTGCTTGTCCTGCAGCTTCATAACTTCATATACTCTGAGCAAGAGCAAGCAAAACTTTTTGGTCATTCCTACCTTCTCACTGAGGACATTCCAGTTTCTGCAGGTAGGGACATTATCTCTGCTGATGCTCATCCCATTTTTCCTAAGGAGAACAATTTCTGTCACTTCACATCCCCAGTAATCTGAGAATCACAAAAGGAGAGATAAAAGAGTGTTTTATAGATAAGGTAAGGTTTTACTTAGCATTCAGGTGATTTCTCAATATGCTGTGGAGAATCAGCATGGAGAACATAGGTCAGGCACGGTGTGCTGCAGCTGTTAAAATGATATGCTGTCCTGTGCATCACAAGCTCTGTCAGGTTCATACTGTATTGCTGAAATTTATCTGGGAAATTGCAAAGTTAGATGTACCACCAAAACAGCCATTGTTTTTCAAGATACGATACAGTCTACCCATCATTCACAAGTCACACTACACTAAGGTCAGCAGAAGAGTGTATACCAGTAAGCAAGAAACCAAGAAGTTAATTTTGTCTCTTCATTCAGAAGAGAGAATCCTGTGGCCAAAACAAGTGTGAGTCCTTTCTTCTGACAATCAGCACAGTCTGTCTCTTATGGATTCTGTTGTAACCAGTTTATCTGTATCCTACTATATTTCTTGGCAAAGTATTGGGCTGTACAGGTGGTGCAATGTTCTGTGTTACACAAGACAGAAAGAAGCATGCAACCTCACTCTCAGTCTATAATGTTGAATCAGTAATTTCTGTGTTTATGGGTGTTTAATAGGACCAGACAGCAAACTAATCTTTACAGGGCTCCAAAATTGAGGGAGATACAGTTTCTTAACACAACTAGTGTATCTCTTCTGTGCTAAGAACATTAGGCAGTCTGTTTCCCTAGAATTTCTCCATCTCACTCAGACATGTTTATTAGAGGCTCAGGAATGTCTGATTCAAAAAGATTCGTGCCCTCTTTACCAATAGCAGGAAAACATCCACCAGTGAGAGAATAATGTTCCTGTCCTATGCTTTGACCTAAACCCAGACTGTGCCAGATCTAGAATATTTCCTGTGTTTGGAAACCACTCGGAACCCTTTCCACAAGCTTGCTTGGGAAATGGCAGATTTAAGAATGGGCAGTAATTAACCAAGTCAAATTTCTTCTGTATTGATCACTGTAGTTTGTTTGAACTATATACTGTTAGCTGTTTTGGTGGGAAGAAGCATCACCTGTTTTAAGCTCACTAGTAAGGAAAGAGAGGGAGCGACAACACCTTCCTCAAATGTTACTTGTAGAAGCTCACTGACTTAGGAAATTTGGTTCCTTATGCTTCAAGCATGTTCCTGAATGTGGATGGTCTCTTCAGCAGATGGACTTTAGATATTTTCGGTGGACTGCAGGATTTCTAATTTAATTAATTTACTTATCCCCCACTTGAGGAATTATTCAACATCTTCCCTGAAAGCAGACTGAAAGTTTCTTCCTGAATGGAAAATTGTTTAGGCTTAGATAATATCTATACTGCACTAATTGCTTTTCCTTTAGCTTTACACATCCATCTTTCACCTACTTCTGGCACAGTACCTTAGAGAATCCACAGCTTCAACATTTTGATTTATAGATTGAGTCTATCTACAATGCAGTGCATTTTTTGAAACTGATATAATCCTTAACCCCAAATCAGTTACTTGTTAAGCCTTTTTTAGCTGAAGAAACCGTACTAGCAACGTGACTCTTCAAGAAAAAGGATGTGTACAGATAAATGGCTCTTATATGTAGAGATTTAATACAAGGTCGTGTTACAATAGGCAGAATACACAGACATATGACAGGAAATCCATAAGAAGAAGCAAGGAAAAGCATATTTAGACATTTTATTTGAGATGTTATGATAAAGATGGTGAAATCTCTTAAGATAATGACTCTCAATATGACTAAAAAGCTTAGTGATGCTGTGAACCTTTGACATTATATATACTTTGCCAAGAAATATAAGAGGATACAGATCAACTGTACACATTACCTTTGGTTGTGAAGCCTCTGATTTGTGGATATTTTGGATTTGAATGTACAGAATTTCTAACTGCTGGGGGGGGATTTCCACCCCCCCTTTTTAGAAGTTTCCTAATGAACTGAACAACCTACAAAAATACAAACCAAAAAGTTGACACTTTTTCTCAATGATTTTTAAGGTTTCTGTCACTGTAGCTGTTGCCTGAAAATATCCTGGTAGGATCTGAACATATATAACAGTAACACAGTCCCTGTGAGTTTTGTCGTTCAAACATGCACCCCAACATGCCTTCATGGTAATCAGAGCATGTTTCTTACCCTCTTGCTTCCCAAATTATTTCTCTCTCTGGCCTTTGCAGATGAAAAAGAGGTCCATGACACTAACCTTTGGGCATAGCAAGATATGTGCTGATGAGCTAGAGAACTGCTTTTTATGTATTCGTCACACTTTTGAGGGAAGAAAATTTATAACAGGTCGATCTGAAGCCACTTTATAGGTCAAATCCAAACAAAGTAATTTATCTATGTCATTCAAAATAAATACTGTACTTAATATTTGTAAATGCATAGAATGCGTTTAATCTGTCTATGCTAAACCTACATTAGAAAGTTTCTCATCCCACTGTCTTGCTTCTTTTGTCACGGACACAGTCAGGTTTTCCATCTCTGTGTATCAGGATGCATTTATAAGAGAAAATGCTTCCATGAGAAATGTCACGAGGAGAGGAGGCGTCCCAATAAGACCTTCCATTAGAGTCTTCTTTCAGAAGCCCAATGAAATACTTCTGTCTTAGTGGAACATATGATGCAATCTTTTGCAATCCGAGGACATTCTGACAGATATGGCCCTTCACTCTGAAACTCAGTCCTTCCTATTCTTCTACAGGAGTTGATCTGGCTACTTAGGGACCTGTTTTAATGTTCACAAGCTAGAATACAGGAAGTTCCACTTCAATGTGAGGAAAAACTTTTCTGTGAGGGTGACGGAGCACTGGAGCAACCACCTGAAGAGGTCGTATAGTCTCCTTCTCTAGACACTTTGGATATGTTCCTGTGTGGCCTGCCCTGAGTGATCCTGCTGTGTCAGAGGGGTTGGATTCTATGATCTCCAGAGTTCCCTTCCAACACCTACCATCATATGATCCTATGATTCACTTTTTTGAAATATCCAAGAATCTCATTAGTGGTTAAGAGCTATGGATGTCGTCTATCTGGACTTCTGTAAGGCCTTTGGCATTGTCCCCCACAACATCCTTCTCTAAATTGGAGCATTTGATAGATGGAATAATTGGCTGGATGGTCATATCCAGAGTGTGGTCAATGGCTCCCTGTCTGGATGGAGATAGGTGATAAGTGACATCCCTCAGGGGCCCATATCAGTACAGTTTAATATCTTCATCAATGACATAGAGAGCAGGATCTTGTTTTGTTCTGTGGGAATAGACATCTAGTTGACAAAATAGCCTGCCATGAATGTAGTGCTTGCTGATGGCAAATTTAGGGCACAAAACAGCTGTCAATTAAGCAAGTCTTTGGTTGTTAGGGAAGATTTATATAGAAAAGCCTTGTAATCCAGTGGGAAAAAAAAGTGTTTTAGAAACAAGCTGTTTCATAGTAATTGCTATTTGACAAAATTGTTTTGCAGTTCCATGAAACAGCTTTCATTCTTGTACTCCTCAACTTCTACTTGTTGGCACATTGTTTTTGACACAACACAGCATCAATAAGGAAGGTGCAGGTAAATGCTGAGGGGTAAAACCTAAGGTGAAAATTTATAATGTGAAAAGACAAAGCAGTCCAAATGATAAGATGTTCTTAACTTTTTACTGATTAGATCATTTGGACCAGACAAACTAGTTGAAAGTATCTCCATTTGTAGAGTCCACTATTTTCCTTTCTTGTGTTTTCCAGTCATTCTTTGACTAAAAATACCTTGCAAATAAATACTCTGTGCTAGCTTGCCTTTAGCACAAACAATTTAAGATTACTTTTCAGACAGAGTCATGGAAATTGAGAGATAAGCTACCTACATATACTTCAGGACACAGCTAAGTACAAAAGCATTTGTCATAGAGCAGCTGACACACTGCAGCATCACTCCTAACTTCAATTTCCAGTAATTTTTCTGCCAGTGATAACATTTATATTGCCCAAGAGCAGGTCATGCTGTATCTGGCTAATGAAGAACAGCATGTACCCACTCAAAGTATGGGCTCACTCAGCTCAAAGTGCTATTGTTATTCATGAATATGTATTCAATTATTTTTAGAAATACTGAATCATACAACTTTAATTAAACACATTTTTAAAATGCCATTTCTAAGTACAGTGAATGTGAGAGAAACTTGACTTATATGTTTTTTAAATAGAGAATAGCATTTCCCAAAATATTGTAACTAAGTTAAGCTTTAGAGACAATTTTACTGATTGTGACTCTCTATATAAGTAATACCCCCCCAACATCCATCTAGTGGCAATAATGTTAATTCCTGTGTTTATTACTGATGAGTATTTCACAAGCATTTGCTGCTATAAGTCAGTAGAAGACTACGTTGCAAGTGACAGTACCTCAAGTACCTCAATATATTCCTTATTTCAACTCCAGTAAGTCTCAGGAAAATTTATACCTGTATTTCATACAGTCAGAATGATACAAGTTAAATGAACAAGAAACAAGATTTGAAAGCCTCCTCTGCTCTCTCTAATATTGCACCCCTCTTTCTGAAAGGGAATGACATGCTTTTGCAGTGGATACTTCTGGGTTCTTTAAGGTTTACAGCTCTTCATCTCTGGCTACAATAGACAACTAAGAAGATGAGCTCCTTTAGATCTTCTCACTTAGGACTCATCACACTACAAGTGTCCCAGACTTCTACAGCTCATCCATTAGAAAACTGAAGATAATGACGCTTCTTTACTCTCCTGCATTGGATAGATACCTTAATGACTGTGGGTTGTTCAAATGCTAAAGTGATAGAAGCCACAAAATAAAATAGTAGCTGTTGGATGACAATGGGAATTCATACAACTCAAACTGTACCTGCACCAATCTTTGTATTCTACAGAGGACTGAGTTACTTTGGTGTACTTGGCTGAAATCCGGGATATGAGGTACATGCTGCATGTATTGGCTGCCATAGTTGTGACAGCAACAATAACAAAAGGAAACCAATATAAAATCAAATCAAATCAGATGTAAATCAAGCAACCAAAGGTCAAAAGCTGTCAGAAATGGCAGTAGTTTTCAGCAAGGAACACTAATGTCAAAATCTGCCTGGTCAGGACTTTGTGAACAGAAAGGGATTGTCCATGTAAAGCCCTCTAACTGTCTTGGTGGTTTGATGTTGAACTCGATCCATCTTAGTGCTATTGCTCTTTTATGGGTGACTGAAACTGGATATGGTATATTTTAATGTAGTTTGATGAGTCCTAAGCAGAGGGATAATCCCTTACCTTGGTGTATGGGATGAGCTTCTGTTAGTACAGCCCAGGAGATCTCTGGTGTTCTTTGCTGTCAGGGCACACTGCTGGCTCATATTAAGCTTGCAGCCTAGCAGGACTTTCAGGGCCTTTTCCACAGAGCTTCTCCCAGGCCAGTCTTGGGACTGTAACAAGGGCTTCCTCCTTCCCCGGGAGAAGAATTTGAATTTGTCCTTGTTTAATTTCATGGTAATTCCTGTCAGTCCATTCCTCCAATATGTCTGGTTATGTCTGCATGACAGCCCTGCACTACTGAGCCTAGTGACAAATCTCCAAATTTGGTGTCACCTGCGAACTTCACAAGAGTTCACTCTCACCTCCTCCAGAACATTGATGATGATGTTAAACAGGACATGTTCCAGGTCAGATTCGTGCTGTACTACATTTGTTATCAGCATTGAGGTAGCGTACAACCCATTACTCACCAGCCTTTGAGCCTGGTCCTGAAAACTGTTTTTAACTCCACGAACTGCACATCCAAATACACAACAATATTCTAACTCGGATGCAAGAGTATGGTGAGAGACAGTCCCAAAAATGTTGCTCAAGGTGTAAAAGATATCTACTGTATTCACATCAATAATTTTAAAAATAGTTAAAAATGTTAATTTCCAGTATAGAGTTATGAGATGTACCACAGATAGCAGAAGCCTTTTCTCAATGGGGTGAAGCTGCTTTCTTTAATTTTCTTTGCATTAGATTTCTAAGAGCTAGCTTAAAATTTGTTGCAAGCTAGGATCTTTCAAAGCAAAATCATAAATGGAGTATGAAATGGTGACACGGCAGTTCAGGTGGAAAAGCTGAGTTCTGTCATGGTATTGAATTAGATCATAAGTCCTAAACATGATGGATAGGCTGTTAGAATTCTGGACACATTATGAGCAGAAGGTCATTTCTTAAAATGGCATTCAACCCCCTCAGTTGCCCCCGTCATCTACTTTCTGGAAACCAGAAAAGCTTAATCTTAGAGATCACTGGTAATGTTTGCACTTCTGAGACAGAGAAAGTCTAACATGAAAATCAATTAAGGACAGAGGACCAGCTACTGAAATTCAAAAGAATGATGAGACATTTATTTCCAAACTAATCAAAGCTACAATGTACATCATTGTATATATGCCTTTCCAAACTTCTTACTGCAGGTAAAGAAGCATTTAACTACTGAAAGGCTTCAAGACTTACTGAATATAGACCTTAATACAGCTATATTTTTTTGACTGCACAACCCAGAACTTACAGGCTTTGGAAGTATAATACACCTGGACAACATTAATAATGTGTGTCAGTAACAGTAACTCTAAAAATTCTCATAAAAGACAAATAATGTGATGTAACACTACACACAGATGACATATTAAATTTTATTACCTAATTCTATCAGCATACAAAAGTACATACAAGTACCTGGAGGCAAACTAAATCTAACCATATCTGAAAGTGCAGATGTCAAGATTCTTCATTTTCCCAGACAAAATTAAATACTTTGAAATCCAGGATCCAAATAAATTAGAACAGTTAATATTCATAGTTGTGAAACCTACCCACCGACTGCAAGCTGTTACCTGGTGTTACGGAAAGACAGTGGTGGCAGTGCTTCATTTTACTATTAAGTCATTTGTACATATAATTTGAAGATGTGGAAAACAAACGTACAAATCTATCTCAGAATTTTCTTTTCCTGAGCAGCCTGAACACAATAACAGTGATGTCTTCTATAGAAGGGCCACCTGTTACTGTAAGCAGTTGGACACTGAACAAGCTGTCCTTCCAGCCCAGCACTCCTATTACAGAACTGAGCAACTTTTAATGAGAAGGTATTTTTAAATCCTTTAGATTGTCCACGGTTGGATTCCATCCAATGATTTTAGAACACTAGACTTTACTAATCCCAAGCTTTGCTTTGTTATTCCTAAAAATTATATTGATTTAGTTGGTAATTCTTGCGTATGAGTGCATGTGTGCATACAAGAACATATATTTATGGCTCTGATTGCCTCCATATAAACATATGAAACAGTAAAACTATGTTTGAGATATATTTTAAAAGAATTAGCACTATCTTTACCACCAAAAAAAAAAAATATGTTAAAAAAGGCAGTCATAGATCTTTATTATATCCAGATAGTTTGTTTCACCTCATCTGTAAGTCATCTAACATATTTGTGCTTCCTAATGGTAAAGAAAGAAAGAAAGAAAGACAGAAGGAACGATCCCTTCAACTATCTCCTTTTCTAAACCCAGAAGGTGTGAGACATTTCTCATTTCTAGAAAGAATACACAGCATAACACAGAACACATTCAATTCAGATTAATTGGAATATGTGGTTGTTAGATGGCAATCCAAGCATGAAAGCCTACAAATGTTTATTAAGATGTCAATGATAAATGTTAGCCTTCCAAAAAAATGATTAAAAAAAATTAGTATTTCAAAACAGGTAGACTCTAAATTACATTAACACAATAGAAACTTGATTGCCTTAGCACAATCTTGGAGCAGATTACTTTTCAAATTATATGTGGCATGAATACTGTAGACTGACGGGATTAAAAAGTGTGCATAATAAAAGCATTACAGTGAATAATTTATCTCACGTTTTCACATCAAAACTTCATATGCAACCAGACCCAAATTAATACAAGTAATTGTGGGCATAGCCAGTAAACTGTTGCTCCAGTGACTTCCTGACTTATCCACTTTGGAGATAATGATTCTTGCTTAAATCTATTTTGGAAAGGTACACATTTAAGTTACAAAAGTCCTTTATGGATTTCTTTATTTAAGAACACTTTGGTCACTCTGGATTTCATAATGAAGGAAGAAACAAGTTATGGACGTCTTGAGCATGAAGAAGTGGCAGTGCTTCAATTCAACCATCTCAGGACAGTGGTGCTAGAGTCTGCAGTCATCAAAAGACATACATAGTATATTCTCAGAATTTAGAAGGTATACTAGAAAACCCTCATTATATGCCACAGTTAATCAAGAATCATTATCTCCAAAGTGGAAAAGTCAGGAAGTCACTGGAACAACAGTTTACTGGCTATGTTCTCATGTTTGTGACACACACATTAGAGGTCACACTGTTCCTATTTTAGTTCACGAAAAATCATTAGTTAATTTGTTAATCACTTTCTATATAAAGAATCCAAATCCATGTCCAATTATGCTTTTTGTTTGTAACTGTCAGCTGAAACTCATGCTGAAGTAATCTGAGTCTACTTCTGCAAGACAAGATAAAGGATTTCTGTTACAACCTGATTCAAGCATTAAGCAGGAGGATGGATCAGGTGAGCTCAAGGTCCCTTTTTGTCTAAGGTATTATATGATTCTATACATTATCACAATGTACATTTGCTCTTTTGAGGATGCACCAAGCTGAAAGTCAGCCAAACTGGCAAATTTCTTTCCTCAGTGATACATTTTCTTGGATAATTTTCATGGTTTAACTCTGCTGGTAAATAAACACCATGCAGCTGCTCACACCCTCCTTCCCATCACCCCCACACCATCCTGTGGGATGGGAAGGAGAACTGTGAGATAAAATGGTGAAACTACATGGGTTTATATAAGGACAGTTTAACAGAACAACACAAAGAGAGAAGAAAACAACAGTAATACCAAAGAAATAATGTAAGCAAGTGATGGAAACCATGAGGCTCTACAATTACACAAGAGGCACTGTCCCTGGTCCAGTAGCTCCTGAAATCACATGCTGAAAACAGGCAAGCCCTTCCCAGGCCAGCCCCCTCTCTGTATAGGGGCATGATGTCAGTATGGTATCAAATATTCTGTTGTCTGGTTTGGTTGTTTACCCTGGCTGTGGTCCCTCCCAGCTGCTTGTGAAAATTAACCCTATCCTAGCCAAACACAGGACAATAATTAAATAAAAATTATACATAACTTTTAGGAGCAGGTGTGGAGATTAGGTTTAGTGTAAAAGAGTAAATATAAATTTGGGCACACACTGGGCATCTCTTAGGCTTCAGAAGAGGTTTCAGTCAGTAGGATGACTTTCTAATAATCAAGTGCTTGTGACACTGAAAGGTGAGAAGGGTGAAAGTCCTCCTTTCTTATATAGTTAAATGCTCTTTTACTTCATGGCAAGAAGCAAGAACAATTTAGGGATATTTACCCTCAAACATCCTAATAATCATACAGGTAGCGAATTAATCTGAAAGGCAGGAGACATAAACTTCTGTCTCTTTAAGAGATGGAAAATAATTGAAATTGAGTCCACATATCCACAGTAAGCAGTTTTCTGGAAAAGTACAGTCACTCTTCCAGGAAATATGCTGAGCTGGAGTAGTGTAGTCTGACACAGAGAAATACTTAAACTTTAGCAGTAGGAGCCATAAATCCAACTGCTTCCTACTGGCAAGCCCCGACATCCCTTTGCACATACTCTTTAACAGCTACTCAAGCACAATAGTAGTTTTCTACAGAAAAAAAAAAATGGTGGCCCAGTCCACCATGTACTCATGACTTCAGAAGCAGCTGAACTGGAGTTTGGGGACCCATGTTTTCTCCTTCAGCACTTAAGTTTTATTTATACATCTAATCACTGGTGCATAAAATGGGCCTAAATATATGGAAAGAATTAACATGAAGGCAGTAGAGAGGAAAAACTCACTACTCATTTTGATAGTAGTGAGAGGGTGTTTCTAAAAAGGAAATTTCTGTATATTTAATGAAGGAGAAATAGTTCCCAGTGAAAGGGTGACAGTTTTTCAATGCACAAGATACAAGAACTTGGCCTCGCTAGTTAAATACTCAGTCAAAATATCTGCTATAATCTCTGCATACCTCTGTCTTTTAAAATCTGTGTTGTTCTACTCTGGTAGAAAGAAATCTAAATTTTAAACTCTGCTCTAGTTTTCAACAGACTTACTCTAGCTCAAATTAATTGCTAGGAAGAACAGTTTGGCCTCCTTTTGGAATATGTTCCATTCCTTTCATCCTGAAAATAATTCCTAACTGAAGAACCACACTGGGGAGTGACAAAAATATGTAGGATTTCCTGGGCTTTGCAGGCTACACACAAGGAAAGAAGGATTATAGGTGGTGAGGAGAAGATGGCTTCCTCTTACAGTTTCTAGTACAGTTCCTAGTGCTGAGGGACTTGGTCTTCTGCAGATAAAGGCAGCCTTCCCTGAGGATGGAAAAGAGGGTTTTTTGCTCTAAGGCACTTCTCTCAGTTAAAGGGAGAAGAAAAGAAGAAAGAAACTAAAATCAATTTCTGGGTATCAGCCAAGGAAAGATATGCCGGAATCCATTAGGCTGAGAAGGTTTCATTGTGTAGCTGTTCTAAAAGATTAAGTAGCATGGCTGACTTCAGACTAAAGAACCTCAATTAGAATTACAACATTCATTGATGTGACTGACAACAGACTGCAGATTGTACTTTATAGGCCAATATAATATCCTGTCCTTATGTAAAGGTGACTCAAGAGGCCAACAGGCAGATAATAGTATTTAAATATTGGAATCTGTACTGCTGAAATAAAGTGGAATAAAACTGAAACTGCATTTGAAAATCAAAATATGAAAAAATAAGAATTTTCTTTTCCTCAGAGACATGTTTAAATTAAGGTGGCAGAGCTCAAAAGTCACAAATATTACTGCAGTTTTTCAGATAATAGCCTACAGTGCCAACTGGAAAAAAATATCTGTACTTTAATCTCTTCAGCCACATCTAAAGAAACAGTCTTTAAAATCAGTACAGTTTTCACATGATTTTCTTTCTGTCCTCTGATTTATATACAGGCCCAAAGAAAAACCCCCACACCTGAAAGTAAGGCCTCCATCTATACTAAAATCTCCACCAGTTTCCATGGGAAGAGCAGGGCACTTTGTTCAATGTATTTATGTACCTTTCTTCACAACAAAATAATAGGATGCTCTGTACAATCACACGTAGAAAATATGAGGCAGCAAGAGAAAATACTTTGTATCTAGACTATATCTCAGTCCAAGGAAGAAGCCACGGCTTATGATTCATATTCAGAGAGCTCAGGTCAGACAAGACTAGGTCACCTCATCTGATTCTCTGTATCATAGGACACTATATTTGAGGTCTTCAAATTTAAGTTGTCATTCAACTCGGAATTTTATTTTTTTTTGTGAAGCTTCAAATTTTTTATTCTGTGGAGGGTAGAACTGCAGTATTCCAGCATCAGTCACACCAATAATGCATACAGAAGCAAACAATCATTGCTATTCTTCTTGTATTTAAATAGCCAAAAATTTGGTTTGCATTTGCTGCCATAGTATCATCCCAAAAGTTCATATAAAGATAACTGATCATGAATTCTCTCAGGTTTACCAACTAGAGACTGTATTGTGCATGTATCAATCTTACTCCCTGACTGGCTTCAGGACACTGACTGAGTGTATGAAATAACACTTTATATGAAAGGACCTATGTTACTAAGTGATGCAGGCGACTACTTTCCTTATTTTCTCTCCCATCCACTTTAAATAATCCCATAATGTTAGATATTTAGAACCTATTTCCAAGTCACTGATAGAAATGTTGAAAAGAAATACAACCCTTTCAACAATGAATCTCAAAAACTGTTTTGAGATCTACCAGTCGGTTCCCAGTATTTATTGATGTTTGATCTGTCAATATTGAAGAGCAGTAATATTTTTAAAAAGGATTTTATGCATAATCAATTAACTCTTCATAAAATTTTAGTTATTATAACTGTGCCATTATTTTTATTGAGAGCCTTCTCAAAATTCACAATTGACACTTCAGTGTCCTTCTTGTAGTGAGGCACCAAAAACTGAACACAGTATTCAAAGTGTGGCCTTGTCAGAAATGAGTACAAAGGGACAATCACTTCCCTAGTCCTGCTGGCCACATGAGCACACTGCTAGGTCATATTCAGCTGCCTATCAACCAATACCCTCAGGTCCTTTCCTGCCAGGCAGCTTTCCAGCTACTCATCCCCAAGCCTGTAGTGTTGCATGGGGTTGTTGTGACCCAAGTGCAGGACCTGGCACTTCGCACTGTTGAACCTCACAGAACTGGCCTCAACCCCTTGACCCAGCCTGTCCAGATCCCTCTGTAAAGCCTGCCTACCTTCAAGCAGATCAATGATTGCACCCAATTTGGTGTTCTTGATCCCTTCACCCAGATCATTGATAAAGATATGAAACAGAACAGGCTCCAATACAGAGCCCTGGGGAACACCACTTGTGACTGGCCACCAACTGGATTTGTCTTCATTCACCGCAACACCTTGGGCTCAGACATCCAGCCAGTTTTTTATCCAGCAAAGCATACACATTTGCCCAAGCTATAAGCAGCCAGTTTCTACAGGAGAATGCTGTGGGAAACAGTGTCAAAAGCTTTACTGAAGTCCAGGTTGACAGCATCTACAGCCTTTCCCTTATTGACTAAGCAGGTCACCTTGTCACAGAAGGAGATCAGCTTAGTCAAGCAGGATCTGCCTTTCACAAACCCACACTGACTGGGCCTGATCACCTGGTTGTCCTGTATGTGCCACATGATGGCACTCAAGATGTCAAGATGATCTTCTCCGTAACCTTCCTTGGCACCAAGGACAGACTGAGAGACCTGTAGTTCCATGGATCCTCCTTCTGGCCCTTCTTGTATATGGGTATCAAAGTTTCTAACCTCCAGTCAACTGCAATATCCTCGGTGAGCCAGAACTGCTGATAAATGTTGGAAAGTGGCTTGAAAGTGGAAAGCTTCTGCCAGCTCCCTCAGTACCCTTGGGTGGATCCCACCTTGCTCCATAGTCTCATGTGCATCTAAGTGGTATAGTAGGTCACTGACCATTTCTTCTTGGATTATGGGAACTTCATTCTTCTCCCTGTACCTGTCTTCCAGCTCAGAGGGTTGGGCACTCAGAGAACATCTGGCCTTACTGCTAAAGATGGAGGCAAAGAAGTTTTTCAGTACCTCAGCCTTTTTCTCATCCTTGGTCACTATGCTTTCCTCTACATCCAATAGAGGATAAACATTCTTCTCAGTCGTCCTATTGCTGTTAATATATTTATAGAAACATTTTTGTATTGTCTTTTAGGGCACTAGTCATCTTCAGTTCTAGCTGGACTTTGGCTCTTCTAATTTTCTCGCTGCCTAGACTCACAAAGTCTTTGTAGTCTTCCTGTGTGTCCTGCCCTTTCTTCAATAGGCCATAGACATTTCTTCCTGATTTCCACACAAAGCTGTTTGTTTAGCCATGATGGCTTTCCTCCCCACTGGTTCAGCTTATGGCACATGACGATGGTCAGCTCCTGAGCCTTTAAGACTTTTGTCTTGAAGTATGCCCAGACTTCCTGGACTCCACTGCCCTTCAAGACAGCCTCCCAAGGGACTCTGTCAATCAATCTCCTAGTCAGGTCAAAGTTTGCCCTCTGAAGTCCAAGGTGTCAATTCTACTGAACCCCATCCTTACTTCTCCAAGAATTGAAAACTAGCATTTCATGATCACACATTATGGAGTAATTGTATTCTAATCTTTTCTTATCTAAACACTATAGCAGCTTCTCTCTTATTTTACCTCAAGACTAAGAGGACTTCAGTTGGCTTATAAAAATATTTACATTATCAGTGTATCTCCTTGAACACTGATCTAATGCCTTATAATCTTCAGTAGCCACTCAAATATTCAGAAGTCAGAGAGGTTTTTGGAATAGTAGGTACAAGTTTCCAGACCTAGTAGTATTTAGTTATTAATCAGTTTAGACAGAAATCCTCTACAGTCACTGAGATATCACTCACTGACTATACAGAAAACAGTTACATTTAAAGAAGTGTTTACTGCATATGGTGGTGCCTTGTATATAAGTAAATGTAACACATAAAAATGATCATCACTGGTCACTCAGCTTTCCTAACTAAGGTATATATCTGCCTCAGCCTTCTTACCCTTTCATTACAGACTTACCTTTCAAAGTTTATTTTTCCAGAAGCATCCATCCCTTTCAACATCAAATATAAGCTCAAAGAAAGAGAAGAAGGGAAATTCAAATACATTTTCCTGAAATTAGACTGTCTTCCCAAAAATTATCAGTGAACTTCACAAAACAGGTACATGTGAATATCCCCATTTCAGTGCATAGCAGTTCTCTTAGTTTCACTGCAACATAATGTTGGACTCTGTTGGAGGCACAAAACTCTCGGAAAGTACAGAGCTCAACACTGTTGATAAACATCTGGTGACTAGGATAGACAATGGAGGCTGGTTGTAGATCCAGTGGTCTGTGTTCTCATGGCACCAAGGAGGAGTGTGGAATGCAGTGAAGGCTGCTGATCCTATTCTCACGCTTAACACAGCAGTTATCTGCTCCTTGCAGAAGTTACCAAGGAAGTCGTCAATGTTTTGTGCCACTGCTAAATGGTGACCACCAGGAGCAATGGCTTGACCACAGTCCCAGCCCCACACTATGCTCAATAGTAGTGAACAAGGTATAAATATTGTTCTATTTTGGACCTAATCTGTGGGAAGTTGTAGGGGCAAATGGATGGGTTTGTTCTGTTCTCCCTCCCCAGAGGGTACACCTGTTGGTAAGATTTGTGGCCTTGGCAATGCCAAGTGGCTTTCCCCAGGAGATTCCAATTGTGATTAGAATTGCATGTTCAGCGTTATATAGCGATTCTGCAGCTTAGAGCATTTATCAATGGCTACCTTACAGAAACTGTATACACTGCAAGTGTAAATAAATTGTAAACTGTATTGTTCATGCACCCAGCTGCTTCTTGTGAATACAACTGGGCCTACAGCATAAAGGCTGTTTGTGCATCTGATGTTGGACCTATAGTTATGGCAAATCGTGCTGTTCATGCACCCGACTGCTTCTTTTGAAAGCAACCGGACCTACAGTGGATGGGCTGTTCATGAATCCGGTGTCACACGTACAGCCACAAATATTACATTGTCATAACTGTTAGGTAAGTCCAGCTATCCCCTAGCCCCTCTAATCTCTGAGGACCTGCTAGAGTGCAAAGGGATTCATCTCTTACCAAATTATTCACTGCATGCAACACATGTATGATCATGTGTGTTTCCCTTAGGGCAGGTGGTTGTGTTCCAGTGTTCCTGGGCTCCAAAGCAGAGCTTATCCCCATCACATAATACAGCCACTTCCAAACAGCAGTCTGGGGAGAAGCTGTTAATTTGTGGTGCTGTTGAGGTCTGTGATTACATACATTTATAGAGAAAATAATATGGGGAAAAGGACGACAAATGAGCAAAACTGCAATTTGTTATGCTTCTGTCCCATGTCCAGGTTTGAAAAAGGAACAGTTGATTTCAGCCTGAGAAGAAGCCATTCCTATGATACAGCTATCATGATGACCACAATAAAAACCAGATTTTTAAGCCAACAAAAGAGAATCTTCAGCAAATAGGAACATCAGGGAATGTCTCATACACTTTGTGGCAGGTACCATTCAGAAGCCATATGCTATGCACAAATAAGTGCAACAAAAGCCCAATGTTTTTAAATCAGTGGGCAAAAAATGCCCAAAATATCTCTTTTTGCACTGAGACAGTAAGAAAGACAAAAATAATTATGAGTCATCACTGAAATATCCCTGCCACTGTGAGAAGCCAGATAAGGGGCAGAATGTAGGAGAGTTACTAGTAAGCTTGTGCAAGTGTAGCCCATAGCAAGATAAAACTGTTCCAAACCACAAATATTCTGTAATACATAAGCAGAAGTTTGAGTCCTTTGCAATACTTGGCAGAAATAATGCTAACTATAAATTCTATAGTACTGAAGCTGAAAAAATGCCTTTGGTTCTGTAGAAAGACAGTGACTTGAAAGACAGTGACTTAAAAGACATATACTAAACCAGAAATTCATTTCCATTCCCCCACAAAACTGGTGGCATTTTTACTACTTTCAAGTTGTAAGACAGTGCAAATAAATTTTACATTTCTGCTGATATATTTACTTTTGTGTAAAAAATAAAAAAAAGTTGTTCTCCTAGTAACCAGAATAGTGTTGGTCCTAAACTCTAGTATATTGGCAGGAGTGATAAAATTGCACTGTTTTACTGGCGTTTGTTTTTTTCTGATTAAATAAACTTGATTTTTAAATAATGTAAGCATGGCAGGTGGTATCAGATTAAAATAGAATATTGTCTTGCTAAACTGCAACACAATTTCTAGGTTTTTTTCTCTTTCAGCAGTGTCCCTTGTACACATGTAACTGCCAGAATCTAGAACAGCAACTAGTTTTGATTTAAAGGTCTTTAAAGAGGAAGGGAAAATCTCAGATTTTGGCCTTCATTTTGGTTCCTTATTGAGGAAACATATCTTTCTCATCAATTCTGCACTGTGAAAAAGAGATCAAAAGACATAAAACTGTGAACTATGCATAACAGACACTGAAGATTCCTCATCCATTTGAAAGTGTTTATTAAGGCAGATGTAAAACCAACTTATGCCTGGACGCCAGGAGGTTGACCAGTCAACATCTATGACCCTCTATACAGATACAGTTTCAAAATTAGAACCAAAGACAGGTATTCTTGAAGAGCTTTTTAAAAACCCAGCTCTTATAGGTTATTAGGAAAAGGCTACTAAATTAAGTCACTGAGAGAATTTTTACAAGTAGTAAGAAATTCACCATGTGAAAACATTTTTGTTTCAAGAAGGCTTTTACTGGATTTAAAAAAAAAAAACAAAAACCCATAAATGGTTTCAAGCTTTTAAAGAGAAAATTGTAATACTCATGATGGAATGGATGAGCAGCCTGAACTCTTCTCTCCCATTGCCAAACTCAGAAACCACAATTCTCTGGCTACCTGGCAATTGACTTATAGTTGCTGACTAAGTATTTTATGCTATGTGGGATAAGGGACCTATATATTTTGAAGATTCATCTGCTGAAGCAACAAAACTGAAAATTCACTCCTAACACATGTCTCTGAATGATACTGCTCTTGGAAGGAAATCTTGATAGCCTTAGAAATCTGTCCCCTTGAGTGAGGTTAGAGAGGAAAAGCTATCTAGAGAATAAGCAGGAGAATCTGGCGTTGATTTATTGCCTTATAGAGATGATTTATTTATTCTGATTTCCAGTTGAATCTCAGCATTAGAGAGCAACACAGTGCAATAATTGAAAATGCAAACTTTAAAGGATACTATTTGGGCAAACCTTAGTAGCCAGCCCTAAAAATATTCCTAAAACACGTGCTAAAAGAGAGATTTCAGGAGATCATCTTACCCACCATCTTGAACCAAGACATTTTTACATCATAGCTGGCAGCATGCATGTTTTGCCTATTTTTTCAGAATAGTCATCATTTCTGTATATAATTCACTATGAAGAATTAGAAGGTTCTCTCCAATGTCTCCAAAATCTCCTTTATGATTTGAGTTCATTACTTCTCATCGTATTCCTAATGACAAGTTTAAATTGCAGAAAGGGAGAGTTGATTGCACTAATTTATGTTAGATGGAAGTTTTGTACTTGGCACCAAGTGAGAAATTACAACTGGGTCTTTGACAGAGTTCTGTCTGATATCCTCTGTGAAAGAAAGGAACTTTTTTATTTTCTCACATACTTGCTAATAGAGATAAAAGAGGTAATAATAATAAAACTCAAAACATCCTAGCCATTTACTGCACTGATTTGATACGAAATAGCTGCAATATGAAACTTCCATTGCTTTTCTGCTACTCTAACCCTCTATTTTATGGTGTCTGTTACACAGATATCCCCAGGCATTCTACATAAGAACATAATTAAAACAAACATTACACTGAGTAAGCTTTTACGAAGTATCCTTTTACTATCAGTTACTTCTAGCAAAAAAAAAAAAAACAACAAACACAAAACAAACCAAAAAACCACCACTGTTGATATATATTCAAAAGGTTTACTGGGAAGAAGAACCCAGGGAACAGTTAGAAGTTATAAACCAAATGAGCACGATGTACTAATACTCAACATTCACCATGGGACAAAGCCACTGACAAATCTGATGCATGAACAATATTTGCATATTAATTCCTGAAGAAATTGAAAGACAGTGAAGCTGAACTCTAACAAGAGATTCAGCATGTGGCATAAGATTAACTTACATGAACATGAATGCTGCAGTATTCTTAACAACTTAGGAGAAAGAGCTAGGCTAAATTCAGAAGACAACTAAGGGAGATGCTAATCCATTTTGATCTTTTTTAATTGGCTTATTTGCCAATTCTGTTGGCAATATACCTTCCCCAAAATTACATTAACTGGTGTGAAGAAAAATAGATTTGAAATAAAACAGGCATTACAGAAGAACTCTGTACCCTTAACAAAAATTCTGCTTATTTACAGAACCATTTAATGTAACCCAAAAATCTTTTTAGCAGCCCAGTGAACACACTCCAAAGAGACTGAGAAAACTGGGTCATTTTATATTCCAAATATTCCAGTTTTAAACCTGTATTACTTAAAATTCTGTTAAGATAGGCACACATTAGAACAAATGCAGTTGTAAATTCATCATAATTCTTTTCTTTTTGAGGGGTGTGTTTTCTGTATTTGTTCTAAAAGAGGCTACCAGTTTAATCTCCATCTTATATAATGTCTTTATCCCTTTACCCTTCCTCTCATGAGACAAAAATAGATCTTCCTCTTAAAAAAGAGGAATTTATATTTTTAAAATGGTTGAAGTATTCTAAAATCGCTTTGAAACTGAGATAACCAGCTTGATATAATTAGGACTACCCTATAAAACTGATTAAAGCTCAGGTTCATAATAAAGGAATTCTATATAGATGAAAACCAAACAAATAAATGAACCCCAAACAGTTACTACACAAATGTTCACTGCCTAAACTTTGTATAAGTCCATATGGTTATTACCAATCTCCATTATATAGAAGCAAACAAACAAAAAAAACCCCAAAAACCTCAATTTTGCTAGCTGTCCAAAACAGATAACCTATACTTGAAGCAATATAGAATATCAGTATAATTTTGTTGTCAATTGTCCAGATCCCTTGAAAGTGGCCCAATACCAAGAAGAAAAGAAGAAAAATCGAAGAACAAATTAAAACCAAGAATTGTAATATAACAAAGCACATAAAGAATAGGGGAAAAAAACACCCAAAACAAAACAAAAAACCAAACAAAACAAACAAAAAAAAACCCAAAACAAAACAAAAAAAACAAACCAAAAACCAACCCACAACTTCATATATTCATATCTTCAAGATTTAAAAGAATCCCACTTTCTCTGAACTTTCATCTTATCTCTTTCTGAATATTATCTTCCCTCACTTACATACCTCCAATAATATTAAACGATCTGACATGTAGAAAGAGCAGTCACATCTAGTAAAAAGCAGTAAAATTTTTACCTTTGCAAAACTAATATACTGATGACCTGATGGCTTCCAGTTTGAATTACTGAATTGCCTCATAGCCTTCAAAACAAAATAATGGCATTTATTTGTTATAGCAGTTCCCACAGATCCTGAAACACTTCTAGAACTTAAAAAAAAAAAAAAAAAATAAAAAAAAAGAGAGAGAGAACTTAAAAGCCCAAGGAATCTTTCAGCTCAGTGACATTTTAAACTAAGTTATTTAATTTCTAAATCTCTTAAAAGGCAACTCAACCTTAACTAGTTGCATAGCTACTAGAAAACTAATATATAATGGAAGTTTTAATCCTCAGACTTGGCAGACTTCCTGGACAATAATGAATCATGAAACTCCAAGATTTCTTTAAAAGAAGATATTAGAGTTGACCTCTAAGTTGATGCCTTCTATTCACACAATACTGGAATTAAAAGCTGTTCATGGTCTAATTATTTAAGCTGTGTTTGGCAGAGAAATATTACCTTCTTTGTTCTTAACAGAGAAATTCTTCCCCTTCTCTCTCAAATACAATGAAATAATCCTGTAAATAAATACAAATGAGGAATAGCAATGGCAAGATTTCATTCAGAACAGTGATGGGCTTGCAAAGTTCAAGATCTTTCAACTAACTTGGTAAAAAAGGACAACAGTATGATGTTTATTTAGGAGCAACAGAGATTTAAAATCAGAATATACAGGAAGAAAACAGGTCTGTCTCCATTGTCAGGCATTTCTTCCCCTACAGTAAAACTAATACAGAGCATTTTTGGAACTGAAATCATGTAAAGACATTTCTCTCAATACTGCACATTGTTTTCAAGGTTTTTGTCCTAGGATTTCTCATTTTTAGTCTCTTGGTTTTAGTTTGCCTGACTTTTATTTAGTGTGTACATTCTGTTGGTCATGGAATATAAATAAAGATGCCATGAGCAGCAGACATCCGATACTATGAGCCAGACCAGTGTCCACAAAACAATATTTCAAATTCAAATGGAAAAATTAATAACTTGATGTAGGCAATAACGAAGTCTGCCTGGAGACCTACATCTGAGGAAAAAAAAATGTACAGAATGATGATTGTTTATGCCTTTACTAACATGGTCAGGTATTGCTATTAATTTGTTCTCATCATGAGAATGTCTATCAATATTTCTTTTTTTTTATATGTTTCTGGTCTTCTTTCCAGCTATAGGAACAACCTGAAGGAAATGGAAGTCACACAAACTCCGTATCAATGCCTATATAAACACTGGAGATGCTTAGTTGTCCATGCATTCATAGACCCTGTAAAAGTTATTGTACTGTCATTACCTTTTCTTCTTCCCTCAGTGTTGAATCGTGTGGTTAATGGACTACCCATTTGAAAAAAAAGATGACCAATGTTATGCACATCAGAAACATGCTCACAGTTGTGATTTAGCTTAGGAAATGTAAATGTGGTATTTGCCTCCTCAAATTAGTAAGGATTTTACATCTGACTTTGATCACATTGATATTTTGCTCACAGAAAAGGTCTCTTGAAGTGCTCTATCTAAAGATTCAGAATTGCAAGTATGCCTTGCTATAGGACTGTAAAACGGCAAATGTGAACCATAGTGAGGTGCAAATTTTAATCCAGCCACTTCTTAAAGCCCTATTCCTAATTCTATTTCTTATACTGGACAGGTGTGGTGGGTTTACCCTGGCTGGGCACCAGGTGCCCACCAAGCCCTTCTATCACTCCCCCCCCGACCCCCTTCAGCACGGCACGCAGCGAGAGAATAAGACGCAAAGCAAAGGGGTGTGGGTTATGACAGATAAGATGTTATTCTCTACTTTCTGTCCGCAGGCGATGTCGGGCCGAGTCCAGGAAGCAGGGCTCCAGAACATGTAGCAGTTGCTCAGAAGACAAGCCAAATGCCCCCCACATCCTCCTCCTGCCCTCTCCCTTTATAGTTGGGCTGACATCATATGGTATGGAATATCCCACTGGTCAGCTCAGGTCGGCTGTATCCCCTCCCCCATCTTGCCCCCCCAGCCTCTGGTGTCGTGTGAGCACTGGCAGTCATAACACGGGTGTGTTACCAACACCCTCCAGCTCCCAGTACTGCAGCTTCTGGATCCAGATCTTCTGGATCACATGGTAGAGCGGGCTCACAATAAGACTGTAATCTGGAATATGCATTCTCCAGAAACCCACAGCGCCCAGGAAAGCCTGTGTCTCAGTTTTGCTGGTTGCTGGAGGCTTTGCTCTTATCTTGTTGATCATGTCCATCAGGATGTGTAGACACCCATCCTGCCGTTTTATTCCAAAGAACTGGATTTCCTGCACAGGCCCCTTCACCTTGCTTCGCTTTATAGCAAAACCTCCAGGAGGATTTCAATTATTTTCTTCCCTTTCTTGAAAACTTCTTCCGCTGTGTTGCCCCATATAATGATGTCATCAATGTACTGGAGGTGCTCTGGAGCCACACCATCCTCCAGCAAAATATGGATCAGTCCATGGCAGATGGTGAAGAACCAAAATATGCTAACTGGGGATAATGGAAGTTTTCAGATGCTGAATCTGCAGCTTTTCAAAAACACAACAACAAAAGATGCGTTTTGAAAGTGGAAGAGATGTTTTTGTAATACTGACTGTAATTATTAATATTATTGTAGTCATAATAGCATTTTTAAATTAGACATTTTCATACTAGAGGTAATTTTGCATCTTTCCTGGCTTCCTGTCTTGAATGTTATTCTGCAAAAAAAATTTAATATAAAAATGACAAACCTGTATCATTCTTTCTCAGTGAATAGCTGGACAGCCACCTGAAAATGTGTAACAAAATTGATTATTCTTGTTTTCCATTTATAATGATAAAGGTAATCTTCCAACATAGCAGTGGCTTCATTATTGTCCCTTATTGAAGCAGTTCAGTATAATATAAACGTGTCACATCCTTTCTGAAAGGGTATGTATCAACAATTTGTATCACCCAGTATGCATAATGAGCAGTTAGAGTTCATCAGCTCAACAGAAACACATGTCATTAGGAAGTCAACTGGTGTAATAACTCCAGTACGTCTTCTGTAAGGCTATGGTTCTACATGTAATACGTGTATAACAGATCGCCACATCTTTTCTCTCATATATACATCTTCATTATAAGCTACAGTTTACGCCCATATTTAAAATGTCAAACAGATTTTAAAAATAACCCTTTTTTCTGTTTTCTATCTTGACATTTTGAAAATTATAGGGAAAAATAATTTAATAAAGTCATGGTCAGCCACAAAAACATGGACAAGGCAGAGATAACGTTAACATCCAGCAAAATATGAGAGATTAATATCTCATTCATACTAATTTTATATGAATATGCAGAATGCAGAAGGATAATAACGTTGATTAAAAAGATACTAAAAATGTTAGAATTTTTCACTGGTTCATAACCCACAGAGATGTCATTTTCAATAACAAAATTACATCATGAAATCAAGTTAATAAAAAGTCATTTATTGCTGATTTTAGCTTGGATAAAATCTGACTGATATTCTTTGAAAAGTTATAAGACAAAATACGAAAGGTTTCAGGGTACTTCTATGGGTGATATTGAAATCAAAATGAAAACCTATATATTACTTTAAGAGGTAAAACATGAAAAGCCAAAGTTTTACCTTCTAGATATTGTCAGTTCTAAGTAAATTTTATAATCCTTTATATAAAAAATATTTATAATGAAAACAAAGTAATTGCACTCTGTTCTTCATCTCATAACATTAAGACCATAGTAAAACTCAGCTTCCTTCAATAAGGTGTTTCTTGGTGTGGTTATGTTATTCTGATTTTGCCCTATCTGGCAGCTATTCATCAGGGCAATCAATGGTACACCTACTCAAAGCAAAATTATCTCTAAGTACCATATAGGACTGCCATTTGGAGACATGTTCTTCGGAGAGACGGGAGAGAAAGCCTTGATAATTCCTGCATCTTTCTTCTCACACTGTCAGATCTATCTTTCTATAAAGGAACAGAATAAAACCCTACCATGACAGTCAGCTGTAATTCTCTGAAGTAGCCAGAGAAGAACTAGGGAGACCTTGCCATGGCAGAGCTTGTAATATGTTCAGATTTATTCCATTTCTGATATCAAAGACAATATAGAACTCCCATATTTCAGGTTATAAAACCATCTCACAAGCCTTCTTTTTTAGAAAAGCAGGTAGTTTTGGCCATCCCCATTAGCAACACTTGCCAACTGACCTTATGTCACCACCCAGTCAAGGTTAATTTGCTTATGGCTCTCTAAAGTTGCTGTGAAGGCAAAAGGACAAATCCATGTGAGTTTGATAGAAGTTGCTTTTGGGTATGCCCTGTAGGTCAGCTCAGAGCAGCCATGTAGTTCATAAATTCTTTGACTCCTCTAGTCCTTCATCACCCTAATTTCCCAAATAAGCTAACAGTATAAGCCATATTTGACTTGACATCCATGTCCAGTTACCTCTATGAATGCAAATCACCTATTTCTACTGCAGTTTCAAAACAAAAATCCACAACACATATGCAAAACAAAACAAAACAAAACAAAAATCCATAGATAAACAGAAGCAAAAGCCATAGAACTTTATTTTGCATCTTATTTACATCTTCAAAACTTCCACTGGCTTCTACAGCCTCCTTCTCCCCAGTTAAACCTATCTATGGTTAGATAAAGCAGAAGCAAACAGACCTAACATAGCATGACTCCCCTCTATGGTTCAAAGGCAGTCTGTCAGATGGAATGATATCCACAGCAGTTGTCTCACCTGGTCTTTCAAAAGACCTCTTCCTTCTCTGTCTCTATATTAAGGTCCAATATCCTCTTCGGACTGAACTATTGGCTTGAAAATAGTGACTCAGCCTACCTGTGAAGAATCTGATGGCTGGTTTCTTCTTACTGTTACCAGTACACTGTTATCTAAAATCATCAAAAGTATATGTGACACTTACAAAGTTAGTACTGATACTTTCTTATCAATATAAATTAAAAGAGATCCTTCATAAAACATAATTGCCCTTGAAAGAGGGATTCTGTTTATCTGATAGTTCAAAATGTACTCAAGTTGAATAGGTCATCAAAAATTATGTTTGAAGAATAATTTTTAAATGTATATTTTATTTTTAAATTTTTAAATTACAAGTAAATGAAAATTCATGTCATATATAAAAACAAGAGTAAAGGAAAAAGAGCAAATAACATAGAGATGATAGGATTTTTCTGTTTTAAGTATTAAAAACTTATTACTTCCTTGAATATTACCCAATTGCAATCCATTTCCCAATTGAAGATTATTAATGAAACAGCATACAGGAAAACACTTGATGGATGAAGTGTCTTTAACAGGCAAACAATTCTATCATTTCATGATCTTGAGTAGGTGGAAGAATAAACATTTTAATTATCCCTACTGAGTTATATCATTAAACAAGTTAACATAAATGCATACTTGATGAAGAAGTAACGGAAAATATACAGAAAAGTTTCCACACAAAGTAAAACCGGAAAATGAATACATTAGTGAAAGAGTCAGACAGGTTTACAAGAAACATTCAAAACTCTGTTTAAGAAGTTCATTATATTCAAACAGAGTCGAGTGGTCAACCTGTCACTTTTTTAGATAAAGTTGAAAAATGTCTGTGATTGATTAAGCTGAGAAAGGTGGTAGAAAGAAGTGCATCAAACTTGAGGGCAATGAAAGGACACAGATAGTTCTGAATGCTCTTTGTTCACAGCAGATTAAATGCACCTCACCTTCTGAGACAGTATCCAGACCATAACATGCTTCATGTTCTTAGAATGTTTCTTTTATTTTGTTCTGAATTAGAATTCATCAGACTTCTTATCACTCCAGAAATAAAGAGGTAAGGACCATAAGAATATCTGACAGTCAAACAGATTAATATGTCCCCCACAAAACACATTCAGAGAAGTCTGTACATGAACAGAACTGTGTATGCCAGTATACATCTATACTGTACGTTCATTCAAGTCAAATATCAAAGAATGAACTTAAAAGTGACACAGACCTTCCTGCTGATATAAACTGTAAACAGAACTTTTTGTGCTAAATGTCTGTTATAATGTGAGGTCTGGGGAAAATGCTTCATGTTGTTTATTACTTCAGTTTTTGCAGGTCACAAAGATACCTAAAGATCTGTATTGCAGCTTCTTGATGTTTCTACTTCTTGTACAATAGCATGTTGCTCTTAGAATATTAGAGAGGATAAGCTTACACCTAAAGAGTAAGATGTCTTACTGCAACTGACTTTTTAGAAAATTAAGAGTTAGCTCTTAAAGATAAGTTTTAGGCTTCCTGGGGACAAGAAAAAAAAGTCTCACGTCTGTAAAGGTGAAAAGAATAGCTAGCATATTTGTAAGATCACTGTTTGTCATGGTCAAAGGCATAAATGAACCCCACCTATCCATGCCCATACAGATTTGGTCCTTCCTGCTTATATTCACAAGCCCCTGTGTTCTCCAAGCTACAGGAGTGTGTCAAGGCCCTGTGATCTCAAATCCCATTATGTTTGGAAAATGGAGCACAGAATAATTACTCCCTATCATAGCCGTGATAGCAACCTTCTGCATACATGGCTGTTGTGTTTTATCATGTCCATTCATCAAGTTAATTAGGATGCTCAAAAACATTACACTCACCACCCCCAGCCAAGATTTTTTCAGCCCTCTCCTAAATGGAGGTGTGAGGAAATCTAGTCTGTTTCTACTCTACAATGGTAGAGATCAGAGGTGCATCCATATGCAAGCGTCCAATATCACATAGAATAAGCATGCTAAGTGTCCTGGTTTGAGCTAGAAGAGAATTCTGTTCAGTGATTTAACTTATCAGCTCAGTCTCTTCTAACTAACTGCACTTTCTGAAGTTAATGCCAGATTTCTGCAGTCTCTGCTTCCAGCAGTGATAATTCTTGATGTTCATAGTTACTACTAAGGACTGGATGGCAGAAAGGCCCTTGCTTACACTTGCTCCTGTGCAGACCAAGGTCACTGCAAAATCTTGTGTACCATGTTGGGGTGCTACAAGCAAGAGGTCACATCTACAGGGAGGAGTGGACAGGAGAGGTGACCCTCAACTGACCAATTTGATTCCATAGATGTCATATTTGGTATAAAGCTGAGGGATCACGTGGGTCAAACTCTCTTCTTCAATGCCCATCATCCAAGGAGGACTCTGGCCATTCTGCCTTTGATCTCAATCCATTCATTCCTGAATCCATTTCTAGAATCCAGTCCCAGAATCCAGTTCCCATCTACCACTAAGTCCAGTCCGGGACTTACCAATGTCTGCTCCGTATCATCAGTGGTGATGGTGACATAATTGCCATTGGGGAGCTTGGTTTTGATATTAGGTTTGTATATATTGGTGTGTATTTCATTTTATTGTTGCTGTTTCATTAAAGCTTTTTAGTTGAGGTTTTTTTTTTTCACAATCCATATGTCTCTCTCCCTTATCCACCTTCTCTTCCTCACTGCAAAGAGAGAGGGTTTAATAAAGAGCATCTGTCATTCATCTACTGTCCATCTCAGCCCTAACCCTCAATAGAGGAACTATAACATACAGGAGCTGAGCTGTTGCTGAAGCTCTATATTGAGGCTGGTCAGAGGGATTGTCACAATCCCTAAAGCTCAGTTGCACCACCTAGTCAGAGTGCTAAGTGGAGCAGGTCGAAGTTGATGATACGTGTGTATGTGTGAATATGAATGAGAAGGTGTCCTCTGACATCACATTTCACTCACTTGGTCTGCCTAATAAATCAAACTTAACAGGGTCATTTTGTTGCACCACTTTTTTTTTTCACCATCTTTTCATATCACCACTGAAGTCGGACCGAATTAGAATTGGTACTACGAGAACCAGGCTCCCTTGGAGTCTACCATTAAACCTATCAATCTGTGTTTATAAGAAAACTATGAAGCCTCTGGTTTGGAGATATAAAAATCTGTCTAGCCTCTGTGTCTTTGCTGTTACTGTACAGTGGTGTACCACAATACTAGTCACTCGAGTAACCTCAGTGACTTACGTCAGGTCTGGAAGGGAAAAATACCTACTTAACATTGTGTTAGTGAAGCACAGAGTAACAAAACTTCACCTCAATCTTCATCACTCCTGACACACAATAAGGCCTATGCTGATGCTGATGGAGTGACCTGAGCATTCTTCAGAAAATTCACATTGTGCAGGGGAAGGAGAAGAACACACAAAGGCAAATTGAGACCTAAAAAGATGGGGAACATGAATTGATTGCTCTTTGTGGCAATCACTAAAAGTAGCCATTAGCTCCTGTTAGCTTGTGCTGGAAGTGAGAAAAGCATTCTAAAGATGCCATGCATTCTTCACAGTTCAACATTAAAACTGAAGTGAAGGCTTTTGTTGAATGTGGAGACATCTCCTGTACAGATATTTGTGGAGCATACAACATCCTAAATTAAATCTGAGAAAGGCACTTTACTAGTTTTTGAATGCTTAATACCCATGGCACAAAATTGCTGTGAAATAAATGATTGTTTCAGTTAATTTTCACACTGAAAAATATAACCAATAATTTAATTCCACAAAAACCAAAAAAGTCTAATAAATTGGTATGCCATTAGTTGTTTGACTCCACACTTGCAGATTTTAAAAAGGTAAAAAAAGTTTCAGACTGATGATCAAAAATCAATCTTCTTTAGTTAAAAGTCCAAAATAAAAGACTGGCTTCTTTTTTTTTTTTACCCTTCTTATTATGTGCCTGAAGTTGAGATATACTCTTTCATTATAATTTTCTTTATGGCACAAAGTATTGTTGGGCACAGCACAACAGTTAGAAACGTTCTGTCCTCAGGCATCCATGGGGAACTCTTACTGTTGTTGATGGGCTGTGAGAGATGCATAGGACATCAGATTCAGAAGCTGAGATTTTGCCTCCAGATTTTTTTTAAAAGACAGCTTATTTTGCTTTTGTGGTTTGTGATGCTGTATATGAGGCTGGACACTGACCTTCCACTGATCACCATTCAAAAAGGCCATTTGCATCTTGCTGAAAACTGTAAGGTCAGCAGAACCAATAAGACCTAGAAACACAGTAATGCCTGATGACTAAGAAGTACCCTAAAGCAAAGACTGACAGTAAAATGGATTTAATCTTTTAATTAAAAAAAAGACAGACTGTGGTCAGGGCTGGTGAGTCTCTCAAACTAAGAAGCAGTAAAGCATAATCATCACACAAATGTCCACTTTGAGTGAGAGCGATATTAGCTCTAAAGATTAGTCCCTTGAAAACAAATGGGTGAGGAAAAAATCACTGCTTTGAAAACAATGTACGTGTATCTTACATAGAAGTGTATGTAGCTTACAGTAAGTAGATACCCAGACCCAAATTACAGGGAACTGTAAATCAAAACAAAATCAATACACCTCAGAAGCTAGCATGGAATAAAACAAAAGTTTAAAAAAAACCAAAGAACAAAACAAACAAACAAACAAAAAAAAAACCCACCAAAAAAAAAGCAAAAAAAAACCCCAAAAAACAAAAGCTTTGGAAAACCTGAAGGAATGTAAGAAAATTTCCATCTGTCCATAAAAAAAAAAAAAAAGAAAATCTTTCGGAACAATAAAAGCTACTCAGAAATAGTTCTGTCCAAAGTATGTATTAAATGATAGGTGTCCCTGAAAAGAAGAATAGAACCACTTTGGTCTTCTAAATCAATGTATTGCTACTTTATCCTAAGCCAGTTTGGTTTTTGAAATGGCTATATACACTTTTGACAGAATGAGAAACATTATTTCTCATTGTTCTCTGAGATTTGATTTTAATTCCAGCTCTCCAAGATGCATCTTTGCTTTGCTAAATACTCTGAACTTGGAAGGACAACATACTACTTAATAAAATAAACCAAATCTTGATTTACAGCTGTGACAGGAAATATGAGGAGGACTCTGGATTCTTTATCAGACTGTCAGGATATAGTGTTTATTGTTTTTATTTGCCAGTTGAAGGGTGACCAGCTTGCTCTACATTTTGAAGTGATACAGTATCAGAGAGGCTGTGAAATCACCTTCTCTGGAGACTTTCAAAACACATCTGGACATAGTCCTGAGCAACCTGGTCTAGGTGAAACTGCCTTGGCAGTGGAGTTGGACTAAATGATTTGGAAAGCTGCTCAGCAGAGAGGGGCCTGGGAGTGTTGACTGACATCTGGCTGAGCATGAGCCAGCAGTGTGCTCAGGTGGCCAAGAAGGCCAATGGCATCCTGGCCTGGATCAGAAACGGTGTGACCAGTAGGAGCAGGGAAGTGATTCTACACCTGTACTCGGCACTGGTGAGTCCGTATCTTGAGTGCTGTGGTCAGTTTTTGTCCCCTCACTACAAAAAGGACATCAAGGTGCTGGAGCAGGTCCAAAGAAGGGCAGCAAAGCTGGTGGAGGGCCTGGACACAAATCTTAAGAGGAATGACTGAGAAAGTTGGAGGTGTTTAGCTTGGAGAAAAGGAGGCTGAGGGGAGACCTTCTCAGTCTCTACAGCTACCTGAAAGGAGGCAGTAGAAAGGTGGGGGTCAGTTTGTTCTCCCAAGTAACAAGTGATAAGACAAGAAGAAATGGCCTTAAGTTACACCAAGGGAAGTTTAGATTGGATATTAGGAAGAATTTCTTTACTAAACAGGTTGTCATTCACTGGAACAGCTTGCCCAGGGAAGTGGTTGAGTCCCCCTCCCCGGAGGAGTTTAAGTGTTGTGTAGGTGTGGTGCTGAGGGATATGGTTTAGTCAAGGTTTTCTCAGTGTTAATGATTAGATGATCTTAAGGGTCTTTTCCTACCTAGGAAATTCTGTGAATTTGTGATAGTATTTCACAAACTGCATTTTAGTTCTTTTGGGTTTTTTTCATTTCTGTCACTTTCGTATAATGGAATCGTAAAATATTTAATTTGAATAAATACAAAAATATGACTCATGATTTGCATATTAAAGGTAGGCCTTAGCCAGAAATTAAATAGAAAACTCTAACTTTTAAGTTAAATAGAAAACAGAATCCCATTGGTTATGCAAGGGGAAAAAAATTAGCAGTTTTACTCATTTATCTAAAGTATGTTATAAGGGTAAACAAAGCAATTTTGAAGAATTATTCCCCTTGCTAAGTCAGAGAGAATAAATGATCAGCTAGTAATTGCAGAGATAATTTAATTTGCACCTCAGAACTATAGTTGCAGCTCAGGTAGAAAGACTTTTGTCATGTTTATATTTATGCTATATAAAAATATTTTAACTAAAATACTTTATAAATAACCTTATATAAACTTGAACTGTTTCCACAGATTGAAAGGGGTTGATGCATATGCTTTCATTTTCTACCATCTCCTTGGGATCAAAATGCTATCACATAATTCAAAATATACAATGATACTGCATATATATGGGTGGGGGGATGGCCCTTGCATCATTTGTCATCCAGTAGAAACAAATGCAAAACTGAAATTCAAAGTTTTAAGGTCTTAATGACCTGACATCCCAGAGGCTCAGTCCACATATTATGCAACCTAAGTCGCCCAGCCCAAAGAAGATTCTGATCTGGATCTATTCTTTGAGGTATGAACTGGCCAATGCTTATTTGAAAGTTTAAAGAAAAGGAATTCTGGATTTATAAATATCCTGAACAGTCATAGAAAAGGAACAGACAAAGTGGAGGAATATGCATTTTCATTCTTGATATCTGAAACGGCATTCATAACTAGCCAAATGGAATTTTTATAACTACTGGTCACCATTTACATGTTTTGACTTCACAAGATGAGCAATATATAAACATGTATATTGCTGATAGCTTTTTCAAAATGTTTTGAATTCTGCTTTTGAGCATGTGTTCTCAAAAACATGCTTTTTCGTTTTTTTTACTTGGTTTGTAGAGCTTAAAACTCAAAATTCTTCAGTTCTGATGTGCCACAGGACTAATATCTGATAGGCAAAATTTCCTGTGCTTTCAAGATTGATCCTGCGAATACATACACAGATAATTATGCACAACAAACCTGCTTGTGCATAATTTAAATATATGCATAACCATTTGCAAGTTCTGGGCTTTAGGCGGTGCCACAAAATAGCTTGCAATGTATATGAACTGTTCACATATTCCTCATACAAATACAAACTTTTTCCATTAGCCTATTTGGAACCAATTTGTAAATAGATGGTTTGTCAGAAGTATCAACCAGAAATTAGCTCTGTCAGGTGAGGCAAGCAATTAATCCAGCAAGTCATTGCTCTTTGTGAATGTTTTCTGATAACACAGCACATTTTTAAGACATGACTCACGGCAATTTATTAACTCTATCAAAAGGGAAATATTTGTGTAGCTGACCTTGTTAAACAATTTGGTCACAAAACACTGGTAGGAAAAAAAAGAAAAAGAAAGATGCAAGTAAATGAAAAGCAGGCATCACTCCCCTTTCTGGTTTAGATCAAGATTCTCAGGATGTAGAAGAGATGTCATTCAGTATGAAGCCAGAAACAGATTTTCTGAGGCAGACAGATCTCCTCTTTCCACTCCCCCACCCGAACAATTTGCACTGTAGCATTACCTCTTTACAGACACTATAGTAATGGCTGCTGACTGCATCTCCTCTTCTATCCATATTAGAGTTTCAGTCAAGCTTGAAGGTTAAAATAAGCCAGGCTTTCAGAGCCATTTATATCTAAAAGGAAAATTAAGGACAGCTAATTTATCCTTTTATTTTCTTTTGGCCTTATCTCACTAAAATAACAAATGTTCTTGCCATCTGCAAATATTTAACAGAAAATATATATCTATAGCTTGGTTACAAAAATATACTGTTGGTATTCTCTAAGGAATCAAAATAAATTACATTTAACTCCCAACGTACATGGAATTTCAAAAGGATGGGAATAATAATCTGCACGGATTTCCAAAACTGAATACAAAATGATTTTAACAATCTATGTATGTCCTTGTGTAGTTCATGCAATAAAAAATGAGCTCTGTTGCATGATTTTGTACCATTGTACCTAATGAACCATTAATGATTCAGCATAAAATAATTCTGACAATCAAATAGTTCAGGATGGATATAAGACCTGTAATTTTGAGAACAGAACTAAGAGACAAGAAATTTTAAGTGTGAGTCTTAGCTTCAGCTTCTTGTTTTCTCTATGTATTGTGTACTCTAAATTACAATCTTTTTACAAGGATTAACTAATTAATTTTTTGTTTTATATAAAAAAAAAGGCATGGAGACCAGAAGCATCATAACAATAATTTTTTTAAATATCATCAGTTGTGTTGTTCGTATCAAGTCACAGAATCGTGGCACTATTGCCTTTATGGGACCTCTTTAAGATATCTAGGGTAGCCTTTTACTCTTAGCAGGACCATTGCCAACTTTAGAGCAGGCTAAATGTGGATATGCCCAGCTGAATTTTGGAAATCTCTCAGTATGGAGATTCCACAACCTCCCCTGGGGAAGCCATTCTAGTGTTTCACTACTCTTAGGGTGAAGAAGATTTTCCTAATGCATAATCTGAATCTCCCAAGTTGCAATTTGTGGTCACTACTCATTCTTATAGCACCTGCTACTACCAAGAATTTGGCTTTGTCATTCTAACTCCTTCACATGGTTGCAAATTGCTACTACATTGTCCCTTAGCTTTCTATTCAAACTAAACAAATCTTGCTCTCTCCATCTCCGCTTAAACAGAACATGTGCTCTAGGGCTCTGATTGTCTTTCCAACACTCTGAGCTTTCCCACATTTCTATGCATCACTTTTGAACAGGTGTCCTGGTTTGAGCTATAACAGAATTCCATTCAGTGATTTAACTTTTCAGCTCAGTCTCTTCTAACTAACTGCACTTTCTGAAGTTAATGCCAGATTTTTGCAGACAGTCTCTGCTTCTAGCAGTGATAATTCTTGATGTTCATAGTTACTACTAAGGACTGGATGGCAGAAAGGTCCTTGCTTACACTTGCTCCTGTGAAGACCAAGGTCACTGCAAAATCTTGTGTACCATGTTGGGGTGCTACAAGCAAGAGGTTACACCTGTGGGGAGGAGTGGACAGGAGACGTGACCCTTAACTGACCAATTTGATGTCATATTTGGTATAAAGCTGAGGGATCATGTGGGTCAAACTCTCTTCTTCAATGCCCATCATCCAAGGAGGACTCTGGCCATTCTGCCTTTGATCTCAATCCATTCATTCCTGAATCCGTTTCTAGAATCCAGCTTCTCAATCTTGTTCCTATCTTCCACTGAGTCCAGTTTGGAGTTTTCCCAGTGGCTGCCCTACAGTATCAGTGGTGACAGTCACATAATTGTCATCAGAGGATTGGGTCTAGTATTGGGTTTGTATATATTTGCATATATTTCATTTCATTGTTACTGTTTCATTAAAGCTGTTAAGTTTTATTTTCCAAACAATGAGTCTCTCTCCCTTATTCCCTTTCTCTTCTGATTTGGGAAGAGAGAGGGTTTAATAGAGAGTACCTCTCCAGCTAGTAATCAGACCAGCCCTAACTCTTGACAGCAGGACATCCAAAACCAGAGTATTCCAGAATTTTATAAGGATTCTGTTAAACCAAACTTCAAGTTTTAAGTACTCTCTGGAGTGCAGCTTTAAGATTAGGTATGTCCTAATTAGATATACAATTAGGTATATTCTCTGAGAGTATCATTCATAAATTTGCCAAGCATGTATTTTATCTCATCATCCAGGTCACTGGTGAAAACTTTGCACTATGCTGGTCCTAGTATCAGCTCCTGGAGCACTCTCCTTTCTGCTTACTATCTCTCAACAGGATACCAACCTGTTGAATTCAGTGTCCAGCCAATTTTCAATCCATCCAGCAGTCGACTCATCCAGACATAATTTCTCAAGGCTAAGCCCATTAGCAACAATGTTAGCACCTCTGTGATAACATAGTTAAGAAGGGGGAAAACTACACAACAGCAATCAGAGGAGAGGAGTGAGACTATGTTACAGAAACAATTTTCCAGACACCAAGGTCAGTAAAGAAGGAGGTGTAGGAGGTGCTTCAGGTGCCAGAGCAGAGATTCCCCTGCAGCCTGTGGTGAAGGCCATGGTGAGGCAGGCTGCCCCCATGCATTCCCTGGAGTTTAGCAGTGGAGCAGATATCTGCCTGCAGCCCATAGAGGACCTCATGCTGAAACTGTGATCCCATGGGAAGCCTGTGCTGGAGCAGTCTCCTGACAGGCCCAGTGGAACCATGGAGAGGAGCCTGTGCTGGATCAGGTTTGTTGGCAGGACTTGTGATCCCACAAAGGACACAGAAGCAGTCTCTTCCCAAAGGACTATGCCCTGTGTCAGGTACCCATGCTGGAGCAGTTCATGAAGAACTGCAACCTGTGGGAAGGACTCACATTGGAGAAGTTTGTGGAGGACTGTCTTCCACGAGATGGATAAGAGTGTGAGGAGTCCTCCCGCATGAGGAGGAAAAAGAGGCAGTAACAACGTGAGACAAACTGACTGCAACTCACATGCCCCATCTTCCTGCTCTGCTGGAGGGGGGAAGGTAGAGAAAATTGGGGGTGAAGTTGAGCTTTGGAAGAGCTGAAAGGTGAGGGCAAGGTGTTTCAAGGTTTTATTTTCTTTTTTGTTATCTTACTCTGGTTAAATTGGTAATAAATTATGGTAATTTCTCCAAGCTGAGTCTGTTTTGCCTGTGATGGTAATTCTTGAATGATCTCTGTGTTATCCTGACTCACAAATATTTTTTAAAGTTTCTGTCCTCTGTCCAGCTAATGAGGAGAAAGATAGAGTGGCTTTGGTGGGCACCTGGAAGCCATCCAGGATCAACCCACCAGAACTCTACTCAAGGCTAGCAGAAGGAACATGCTATGGTATTTAGAAACACCATTATTCTATCCCAAAAAGCCAGTGCACCACAAAATTAGCACCTGAGAGTCAGCTCAGGGATCACAAGGTTACAGCATCATACTTTATATCTAACCTTACTGTAATGGTCACTTAGCTCCAACCTTTTTCCCCTCTGCACCTCAATACACTACAGTATGTATATGGGTGGAAGGAACCTCTTGACGGTGAGAGGTTGTTGCAATTCCTTAGAGCTCTACAGTGTTGTCTCTGAGTTGCTGTATGAGGACTAAATTTCTCTTTGCTACAGAATTGCTCTCAGCAAATTACAGCCTCTTCAATGTCCTGCACAGGCATGTACTGAAGATCATTAAAAAAAACCCGAAAAAACCCAAACCAAACCAACCAAACAAACAACAGAAAAAACCCACACAAACAAAACACAAACAAAGAACCCCAAACAAGCAAACATCCAACAAAAAAACCCAACCAAGCAAACAAAAAACCCAAACCAAAACCAAAGAAACACTACTACTTTTTGCAGAGGAAAGTAACATAAAGAAACAGATATCTACTAATTACGTTTCCCAGACATATTTCTTACTTTTCTAAGATCTCAGATTACAAAGAACACTCTATGCACTTCAGGTTATAGTCTTAGCAAGGCTAAAGGTATTTATATGACACAATGAGCATCCATGTCCAAAATACGTCCCTTAAAATTCACCATCTAAACCTGGAGGCCTGCAAGTTATCTTATAGCTGTCAGGACTCTGAATTTCTGCTACTGGGCAATTACAGAACTAGTTAGAGACTGTGCATGCTTAGTATATGTCTTGCTGAGTTCAGTCGAGATTCACATAGAAGGAATTCCCCACATAGCTTAACTCTGGTGTCCAAAGCCTATCAGTAGTGTTTAGAAAATTTCAAGCTGTCCCACAAAACATGGTCAAAAGGGAACACTACTCTGCTTTTCACCTTCTACTGCCAAATAGAGCACTTATTCAGAAGCTGGAAGAACTGTCTTGAAAGTTCTTCTGTCTGGATATATATCTTTCTCTTAGAAATGTAGACTAAGCACAGGTCTTTACATTATCCTGTGGGAAAATAATGGAAGATTGGCAAGGAGGATGGTAAACACGCTGAAGTGACTTGCATCTGAGGTGTCAAAAACCACATATATCATACTAGTAATTGTTTAGCCTTGTGTGTTTTACAAGTAAAACATCTGCATCTAGATAATATAGGCCTGTGATAGACTTAGAGGCTCCCTATTGAACATGCTTGAGATTCCTGCCCTTCTGTGGGAAAATCAAAGTACAGTGGTACACTATACGTGTATGAATCCCTGACACACAAGCAAAAGCAGTATGTTTGGTGATCTTCTAGAATGGACCAAGCTCCACAGTGTCTGCATCCCTGCTTGTGTGCCTTTGCATTGGTGCCGTTTCAGGGATCCCCCATTTGGTGAGGTAATGAAAATAAATTTACTCTTTGCATTTCATCCCATTCTTGTCCCTGCATCCTGCCTGTGCTGGCTCACACATAGCCTTCTGATACTCATAACATGTTATCACTTTGTCATCATGAATACCCTGTCTACACATCTGACATTCCCAAAGCAATGTACAGGGAGAGAGGGCACCTAACTTGGGGACTGAATCCCAGAACATAAGAAGGCATTGAAATATTAGTTTAAAATTTTCAATGGTGCAGGACCAGCACAAAAGAAGATTATGAATAGTAGAAGACTGTGAAGGTGCCCTAAACATATTTGAAAGTCTGATCATAAGATGTGTGTGCTGGACAGATGAATGAAGCCTGCAATTCTCCTGCTTGTGCTGTTAACTGCCTCACCTCCAAAGTTCTCATTGCTTCAGATTCTTAAATGTAAATTAGAGACCAGAAAAGAAAGAGAAAAATGCAGCGGGCTTATAAGTGAGGTTTTTTGTTGACATCATTCCATAAGAAAAGTTTGTGGAGAAAAACAGTTTTGCAACAGAGTATATACAACTCTCATGAGTAAATCTGACACAGAACAGCACTTGATCATCTCACATAGTTTGGTTCCAAATATTAGAAGTTATGACAGCCCCCATAAACCAGGAAAATTCACTGTGTGGTTTCCTCCAGATTATAGAGCTTCATTTCTACATTTCACCTATTGACCCGTTCATTCGTTGCTGTCAGTGACCTTTGATTATATAGTGCACACATGATTTGGAACTAGAAAATCAATTCCAAGAACTCATATCCTCTTTTCACATAGTGGGTGAAATTATTTATTTTTACATAAATCTACAATGAAATCAGGAAAATACTAGTTGTAAGTAGAAAAAAGAAAAAAAGTCATAAGTAGATGAGTATCAAAGAGACTTTGTGTTATTAATATATTCAACTGTAAAAATGTGAGAAGGAGACTGAATCTAAATCTTTGACTGTAATTGTCTGGCTGATAAATTACACAAACACAGACACGGCCAAATGACCCCACAGATAATTCGTGCTCGGTACCAAGTCAATATATAAATCTGTGGTCCATCACATTTCTTCTCTCAGGAACTTCATGTTTGTAATTCTGTTATAAATCTTGCTTGCTTCTCTCAGTATCTTAAGGCCTCTTATTTCATGATGGTTAAACCAAGGACTGTCATGACCTTAACATTCACAACCAGTTTTCTCTAAGTTGGACAGATATGGATTCAACTTGTGGACTGCTTGATGGATAAGGAATTGGCTGGATAGTCACATCCAGAGAGCAGTGGTCAATGACTTGATGTCCAGATGGAGATGGGTGACAAGTCGTGTTGCTCAGGGGTCCACGCTGGGACCAGTGCTGTTAAATAACTTCATCAATGATGTAGACAGTGGGATTGACTGCACCATCAGCAAGTTTGCAGGTGATACCAAGCTGAATAGCATGGTTGATATGCCAGAAGGACAGGATGCCATCCAGAGGGACCAGATGGCTGGAGAGGTTGGTACAGGTAAACCTCATGAGGCTCAATAAGATCAAGTGCAAGGTTCTGCACCTAGGTTGGCCAGTCCTCATTATCAATACAGGCTGGGGGATGAGTTGATAGAATGAAGACCTGAGGAAAAGGACTTGGGGATATTGGTGTACAAAAAGCTTGACATGAGCCAACCATGCACACTTGCAGCCCAGAAAGCCAATTGCATCCTGGGCTGCATCAAAAGAAGTGTGGACAACAGATTGAAAGAGATGATTCTGCTACTCTACTCCGGCACTCCGAGACCACACCTGGAGTGCTGTGTCCAGCTCTGGAGCTCTCAACACAAGAAGGAAATGGACCCAATGGACCAGGCCAAGAGGAGAGCCACAAAGATGATCAGAGGGCTGCAGCACCTCTCCTGTGATGACAGGCCGAGAGAGTTGGGGTAGTTCAACCTGGGGAAGACAAGGCTCCAGGAAGACTTTATAGCAGCCTTCCAGTACCTGAAGGGGGCCTACAAGAAAGTTGGGGAGGGACTGTTTACAAAGGCACGTAGCAATAGGGTGAGGGGCTTCCTGAGATGTTTTACCAGCTTCATTGTGTTTCCCTGAACTCAGTCCAGCACATCAATGTATTTTTTATTCTGTTGAGCCCAAAACTGAACACAGTACTCGAGATGCAGCCTCAGCAGAACTGAATACAGGGGAACAATGACTTCTCTACTCCTGCTGGACACACTGGTTTTGATACAGGCCAGGATGTTGTTGACCTTCTTGGCCACCTGGGCACACTGCTGACTCATGTTCAGCCGGCCATCCACCAGCACCCCCAGGTCCTTTTCCTCTGAGCAGCTTTCCAGACACTCCTCCCCAGGCCTGTAGCCTCCCCAAGCCAGGCCAGTCTCTTCCCTACCACTTCATCTTATAGCACTTGGTGACAGCTGCTCCAGTCCTTTTGAGATTTTCATCCTGAATATCGTCTAGTCTTCCTGGACCCCTTGTCCTTCAGAACTGTGTCCCAAGGCACTCTCTTAACCAATGTCCTGAACAGGCCAAAGTCTGCCCTTTGAAAGTCCGTGGTGTACGTTTTGCTAACCCCACTCCTTACTTCACTAGGGATCGAAAACTTAATCATTTCGTGGTCACTAAGCCCAAGACGGCCTCCAGCCACCACATCTCCCACCAGTCCTTCCCTGTTAGTAAACAGAAGGTCTAGCGAGGCATCTCCCCAGTAGGCTCACTTACCAGCTGTGTCAGGAAGTTATTTTCCCTACACTCGAGGAATGTCCTAGCCTGTCTCCTCTCTGATACATTTCCAGCAGACGTCCGGCAGACTGAAGTCCCCCACCAGAATAAGGGCTAGAAACTGTGAGATCTCTGCCAGACACTTGTGGAATGTTTCATCTGACTCCTGATCCTAGTTAGGTGATCTGTAGCAGACACCCAACAGGATATCTGCCTTATTAACCTTCCCTCTCACCCTTACCCATAAACACTCAACCTTACCATCACTATCATCAAGCTCTATACAGTCAAAACATTCCCTAACATATAGAGCCACCCCATCGCCTCTCCTTTCATGTCTATCCCTTCTGAAGAGCTTGTAGCCATTCACTGTAGCATTTCAGTTATGACAGTCATCCCACCATGTTTCTGTGATGGCAGCTATGTCATAGCTGTCCTGACACACAATGGCTCTCAGCTCCCCCTGTTTGTTGCCCATGCTGCATACATTGGTGTAGATGTACATGAGCTGGGCTATCGATTTCTCCCCTAACATTGCCATGCCATCCCTAGGCTCATCCCTAGTGGGCTGGTTTTATCCTCTTCCCCCTACAAACCTGGTTTAAAGCCCTCTCAATGAGACCTGCCAACTGCTGGCCAAGAATCCTTTTCCCCCCTGTGGATAGTTCCACTCTATCTGTCGCCAGCAGGCTCAGTGCCATGTAAACATCCCCGTGATCAAAGAAACCAGAATTCACCAGATGGAACCATGGGTGTATCACGTGGTACTTTCCTGTTCTTTTCAGTGTTCCTGGCCACTCATGCTCCTGATCCCTCCACTATTTGGCCCAGCACCCTGAAGTCCCTTTTTACCACCTTAGGACTTCTCTTGACAATCTCATCACTGCCCACCCACATGATCAGGAGCAGAGAGCTATCAGAGGGTTGTATCGGACCTGGGAGCTTCCTGGTTACATCTCTGACCCAGGCCCCAGGGAGGCAGCACTTCCCTGTGGGATGGGTCTGGCCAGCATACAGAGACTTCTTTTCTCCTCAGAAGGAAGTCCCCTATGACAATTACCCTCCTTTCATTTTTTTTTTAGGAACAGTCCTAATGTGCTGGGCTGACCCAGCAACTCCCTGGATGGACCTTTATCAACATCCTCATTTGCCTGGTCCTCTGGTTCAAGAGCCCCATATCTATTGTGTAGAGGCAATTGGGAAGGCAGGGAGACCAGGTAGGCATTTGCCTGCCACCTCAAGCAGAGACCAGTTTCCATTCACCCCTGTCTCTTAGGTCCCCTCTTTCTGCATGGTGACAGGAGGGCAGGGAATCCTGTGCTCCTTGTGGAACCTCCAGCTGCTGCCTTTGCTTCAGAGTAAGGCTACACTGATCTATCTCCCTCTCATACTCCCTCATATTTCTCAATCTCTCCACCTCCTCTTTCTGCTCTGCCACCAGGCTGAGCAGATCATTCCCCTGGTCACAGTGCACACAGGGTAAGAACGACAGGCTCAGATAATCCATGCAGGAGCCTGGGACCTGAAGAGCTGTGTGCCTCTGAGGCAGCTCTGTCTGGGTCACCACATTCTTTTTTGGCCATGGTTTTAGCCTGACTGGAAACCATGACTGAGCTTTCTTCTGGGAGGGGGATGACTTCTGGTTGACCCAGCCTCTGCCTGCCTACCTTGCCTGCCTGTCCACGCACACTGCCACACCAACTGCTGCACCGCACGCTCCTGGTCACTCATGCTCACCAGGACCTCGTGTTCTAGGCAGGGGTGTCATCCATTGCTCTCTCAAGGCACAGATCTCGCCTGTGGCTCTCACGAGGGTTGCTGCCTCATCAGGTGTCCCCCCACTCCCCTCTCATTTCCCTACCAGAGGGAAACCTTCAGGGCACAAAAAGCTAAAGAAACCCCTGTTAGCTGAGATCTGCTGCTCTGCTGCAGATCAGCTCTGCTCCTCTCCACAGACTCCTTCCAACCTCATCCATTACGTATGTGATATGCAGTCAAATATTTCAAATACATTTAAACCAGTGATTCCCATCTTTTACTCAGGCTGTGACCAAGGCCTTGGTCGAGCTTCCTTGTAGTTCTTAATCTTACAATCAATTTATTCTAGCTTTTGTTATTACTCAGGCTGTCCTGTTTCTCACAGAAAACACATGAAGAGAAGGGTTGGACAAATGCCTGAAGTATCAATAATTGCAGTCTTACAAATCAATTCTCACTTTGATCACTGGGGAAGCAAACCAAGCACCTGGGTATTCAACCACAAATTTGAGACAGAACATCAATTAGAATTAGGCAAATATTCATCTGTGCTGCTATCAGATACAAGTACTATGGTACAGAAGACTTTTCCTCCCCAAAAGCACATCTTTGCATCTTGTATCATAGATATTCTTGTAATCAGTGCATTTTTCTTTGTGATTCTTTTAAATGAACAGCTACTGAAATCTGAATTGAGTGGTAGTCCTATTTAGATAAACATATTTAAAAAATATGTGGACCACCAATTTCTTAATCAGTGCATTTTTCATATTCTAAAATGTATCACGTTTTATAAATGAGAATAGGACTATTTTTGTCAGTGGTATGTCCTAGTGCAGTTTTAGAGTTCTGGATGGCAAGTTAGATTTGAAGCAATTGCTGCTGTTCTAATAGAAAGCGAAGCCTTTCCACTACCCATGGGGGAGGCTATGAACCGCCTAGGAAAAGATTCTGCAAAGATGTGAATATTGTGCCTTCCATAAACAGTAGTGAGAGAAAACCCATAGAAGTCCTTGAATTAAAACCTCACATTTTCTCATGAAAGACTATAAAAGATCAATATTTCATCAGAGAGAAAGAGGGAGTATGATCTGATTGATGCTGATGTATATGGAGACAAAATGAACCAAAGCCTCAATCTTCAAACTACGTAATACAGAAATAGGCAAAACATTTTAACACGAAGAATAATTAATGGTTGGAGCAACTTCAAAAAACAAGGATGGGGTTTCTGTGCTTGGTATATTTAGGTTAAGTTCAGACACTGTTCTGAAGGTATACTGAAGTTTGCATACCAATTAATTAAAGGAACACTCAGAGTATACAGATTGGAGCTAGTTGGTCAAGATAAGTACAACAGTACTGTCTGCCTTTATAATCAATGACTACGGGAACTCTCATGCATTTAATTGAAGGTTGAGAGTATTTAACATCTTAGAAGAAATACAACTCTAATTGGTTTTTCAGCAAACAATGTGTTCAGGGTTTCTTGGTAAATACTGTTGGACTAGCAAGGTGAAAACTTGTGCTCAACAGAGTAAGTGACAAATCTGCCACAGAATTTCACTGGGTTAGTAGTATTTGTCACTGAAAAAGAAAAAAAATCCAACTGCCTTTGACTGTTTCCCCTAACCTCCAAAAAGAGTTAATGTAGTTATTATTAATAAAATACAAACTGTATTAAAATAGCACACTAAAATGGCAATGCAGGTTTTTGCCAAATCCTGCAAGATATCAGTTTGTTGACAGTGCTGAGAGTCCAGTTTTGTTTATTAAAACTTTTTGTACCTCATAAACTGTATTCACTATTAATACTTGGCTCAGAAATTGGAGACAATATTAAAAAAACTAACGCAAGTAAGAAAAAAAAAATACATAATTTAAAATAAATTATCAATGTTAAATGAAAATTTGAAGCATTTCCAGACTTCCAAAAGTTTTCAGGGGCATTAACAAAACTATTTCTCAGTCGGAATGTTCCTAGTACTTCCTCTCTGCTGCTAGGTTCTTTCATTTAGATCCATTTACATATCTCTTCACAGAATTATAGAATAACAGATGGGTGGGGGTTGGAAGGGACCTCTGGAGATCATCAATTGCCTTATAGTATATCTGCCATTTTGAAAGCATATCCATTTTCCATCTTCTTTTACAGAAAACTTAAGAGAAATAGTAATGTTGACATTTCTGTCCGGTTCTGTCATGTTATGAATTTATTCTATTTAATACTAATGGTTTCTCTCAAGCACTGCCTTTCTAAGGCATCTAGAGGCCTATCTATTGCTATAGTGGATTTCAAGATTTCATTTCCATAAACTGAGACAAATAAACAATTTAACTAAACACCTATATGGGGTTTACATTTTTCAATTATTAACTCTTCATTTATACTTTAAAAAAAAAACAAAAAACAAACAGTTTTAATGTCAACTTGCAATGTGATCTTCTGGGCAATTCTTTTTAATCATATATTGCTACCAACTATATGACTTGACTCTCCCTGTGTCCTTTAGTCATCTTTGTGATAGGATCTGTTGCAGGACTTTACTGAAGAACTTTTTTTTTGTAACTGATCATTTATCCTGTCTTCTGTGGGATGAGAAGAATGTGTGGTCTTTATTTGCACGGTACCTGAACTGCCATGCAGAATAGCCAAGTGTTGTCTCTTCTTTCATCTTTTTAACACCCCCCCCCCTTTTTTTTTTTGTTTCCCCCCTTCCATGGAAACGCACTGGCAGTACTAAATAAGAGAATGGAATAACAAATAATGGAATGCCTTAATATTTGACAATTAAGTCTATGTTAAACCTCTCATTCAAGGCTGCACTTGTTTGAACTGTGAATGCTGAATCTTGGAGAAAACATTCATCATGAAAAAATAGCTTTTCAAAGGACTCCAGCTTTTAAAAATTTTATTTTTTTTTACAGCAGGAGAAACTCCTTTTATTACGCTCACATAAATCATTTGAAAAGATCCTCTTCCAATTTTCCCACTAAAAATAATCACTTTTGATGAAGAGCAATCAGGTGAAAATACTAGGTGAGAAGTCATTTTTGGGAGGTCATAAAGCACTGGAAAAGCTTTGAACAAAACTGTTGTCTGCCCCGTAATTATAGCACTCTGAAAACAATGTATTACTAAAATAAACCTCACTGCCAAATTGTGAGACAAACTTGTTACACTGCTGCTGAAATTATTCTTTGTTCAATGCCAGTAAATACAACATTTTGCTTTCAGCACCCACACACAGCTACTCAGAAGAGAAAGCACACATAACTGCACTTGTACAATTAACCAGTCAGACAGATTGTGAGAAAATGTTCAGCTCTGCCAGCTTACCAAAATGGCATTATAAATATGCCTAATACCTGACCTCCTTCTACAACATGATCACCAGCTTAGTGGATGAGGGAAAGGCTGTGGGTGTTGTCTATCTGGACTTTAGTAAAATCTCTGACACCATCTCCCACAGCATTCTCCTGGAGAAACTGGCTGCTCGTGGCTTGGATGGGCAAACGCTTCGCTGGATAAAAAACTGGCTGTATGGCTGAGCCCCAAGAGTGGTGGTGAATGGAGTTAAATCCACTTGGCAGACAGTCAGGAGTGGTGTCCCCCAGGGCTCAGTGCTGGGGCCTGTTCTGTTCAATATTTTATCACTGACCTGGATGAGGGGATCGAGGCATCCTCAGCAGGTTTGCAGACGACACCAGGATGGGTGGAAGTGTCAGTCTGCTCAAGGGTAGGGGGCTCTGCAGAGGGATCTGGACAGACTAGACAGTCTGGACCAAGGACAATAGTATGAATTTCAACAAGGCCAAATGCCAGGTTCTGCTCTTTATTTACAACAACCCCCATCAGTGCTACAGGAGTGGGGAGGAGTGTCTGGAAAGGCGCTCAACAGAGAGGGGCCTGGGAGTGTTGACTGACAGCTGGCTGAACATGAGCCAGGAGAGAGCCCAGGTGGCCAAGAAGGCCAACAGCATCCTGGCCTGTGTCAGGACTGGTATGGACCAGGGAAGCGATCATGCCCCACTCAGCACTGGTGAGACCACATCTATAGTACTGCGTTAAGTTCCGGGTCCCTCACTACAAGAAGAATACTGAGGCACTAGAGCATGTCCAAAGACAGGCAACAAAACTGGTGGAGGAGGAAGGGTGGCTGAGAGAGTTGTGGTTGTTTAGACTGAAGAAAAGGAGGCTGAAAGTAAGTTGTAGGGAGGTGGGTGTCAGTTTGTTCAATCAAGTAACAGGTGATAGAATAAGAGAAAATGGTCTTAAGTTGCACCAAGGGAAGTTTGGATTAGATAAGAGGAAGAATTTCTTTACTGAACAGGTTGTCATTCACTGTAACAACTTGCCCAGGGAAGTGGTTGAGTCCCCCTGCCTGGAGGTATTTAAGAATCTTAGTATTTAAGACGTAGTACTGAGGGATATGATTTAGTCAAGGTCTTCTCAGTGTTAGGTTAATTATTAGACTAGATGATCTTAAAGGTCTTTTCTAATCTAAGCAATTCTGTGATTCTGTAATAATGGTATACCTGTAACTTCTCTTTCTCCACAATTACAGTGGATCTTCATGAGTCCTCAATACAGGGCAGAATCAAAAGTCAAAAGTGGCAGAGTTACATTGCAGATTTCTTGCCCTTTAAAGGGCAGTGGATAGTATCTGGCATTAAACAGACTGCCTGCAAGAATGGTGAGTCAAAGCAGAAATTAACTCAAAGTGGAAATTCACAGTAAGAATTCACTGTTTTTATTTTCTCACCACATATGGAAAGACCTAATGCCATTAATGCAGCTAAGTACATCAAGAAATGCTGATTCTGGCAAAGGGACAGATTTTAGTGTCACATATAGGTACAAGTCTCTAGAAGTTATGTTGTAATGCCCAAGATAGGAAATTTCTTTGAAGAAATTATGAACCTATGAGGAGAAAATCAACATTAATGACAAGTCTACCAGAAATAGCTGCAGAGAAGCCACTCCCAAGATATTGCTTTTTCTGTCTGCTAAAAAGAATGACAAATGTTCTTTCCAGTTACTGAGATGAGTGAAAATATATTCCATCCTTTTCTTTATTGCACTAAAACACAAGTCTATCCTGTGCAAAGAAACCCAAAAAAGCACATTTATACAGACTACTATGGACAGGCAATGTGGATGTAGGTCCTACAGTCTGACAGTGAAGAATTCCTATCACCTACTAACTTATTCAGTGCTCCTAGCTTCTGGGTCCTATTGTCTAAGTGCCAGAGGGCTGTATCATACTCTATGAGCACCATAAGCTCTCATAAAATTATACACCACAAATATAGATGATAGAGCTGTGTTAAATGCCATTGTATAGATCCACAGTGAAGTTACAGCACACATTTGTTTAACTTGTTTCATGGCTATTTTACTTCCTGTGGTGGCTACATTTTTACCAGGACTAATTACTTTAAAGCTAGTTTAATTTACACTGCTGGTTTTTCCACTGCCTCCAGTGTGAACATACCCACAGTTAAAATACTCAGCATAGTTAGATCTTTTACTGACCACTGCCCATATCCTCACTATGGCGTAACAGCGATCATAAAACCTGTGTTGTGTAATAAATTCAGGCTTATGCTATTGGCTTAGAGAAATTGTTGCTATGCTAGTAGGTCTAAGAGTAAGTTTCTCCAGGATATGCTTGATAACACAGCTATTTAGGAGAAGCTCTAGAAGTAAATTCAATAAAATCAGCATACATACAAGATAATCATTATGTTTCATCAGTTGTCCCTCCTACACTAAATAAAGAGAAGAAAATAAACTGGTGTCCGCATATATCAGAGAATGCTGTAATATTTGTTAAATATTTGCAAGCATACAAAATTACTTTTTTTCTGCTGGCTATTTTTGAGGGATCAAGATTGTGGGTTATTTTAAAGCAGTAAATTATTATTTAGCAAAACTGGGTAGAAATTACCATGACATTTCCATGTTCAAGTCCATGTCAATTAACCTTAGTGATGATAATGATGATGGTGATGATTTCTGGTTCAAGTTATTCCTGCTCAGTGAATGCTGAACAAAGTGCTTCTCACTGCTTAGAAGTCTAAATTTCCCAAATATCGGTTACCTTATATCTCCTCTTCCTAACTGTGTTTCAGTTTCACTGTTACTGAAACTGACTTCGGAAAACCACATAATTGCGCTGTTTCTTTCTTGCCTGAAGAGGCCTCTGCCCCCTGGAATGTGGCTTGTGTTTTTCTGGTTATTTTTATTAAGGACTATATCCAATCTGTCTTCTTTGAGATGTGTCCCTTGATTTGCCATATGAAAGATGGGACTGTCTGCATCAACAGAGACTGACAGGAACGAATCACTGATATGTAAATTCTTCAAGCTTTTGAAGCCAGTAACACAAACTCTATGAGTAAGGGTTCAATAATGTCAATAGAGAGTTCACAGGCTGACCCAATGTCTGCTAAACGTCTCACACAAAATTAAAAAGAAAAGGTTCTTGATGCAGTGTTCAAAATGTAAGGTCTACAAGGTGACTATCTATAGTATAACAGTTATAGAAAGGAGTGGAAAAGTCAGAAAGCAAAAAAATAGAGAAGAACCTGCACATTGTTTCACTATCCATTTAAAAAAAAATCTGCATCTAACTATTAATCCAGCCCCAAATAAATAAACTTTTAAAATAGGAGGCAAACTACCTGACAGGTTTGAGCATTGGTCATCTCAGGTCTGCCTAGTTCCATGTCAGAAGGAAAGTAATGGGTCTCAGAGCAAATCACTGAATACATTGAAATCACTGAATACATTCTGAATACAGGTCACAGAATCACAGAATCATTTAGGTTGGAAAAGACCCTTGGGATCATCGTGTCCAACCAGGTCCTTGAGGAAAAATGTCCAGGAAGACCTACACAGATTGGAGGCATGTGCCAAGACAAATTGCATTAATTTCAGCAAGGATAAATGCAAATTCTTCTGCCTGGGAAGAAGGAACCCCTTGCAACAATAGAAACAGGGTCTGACTGTCCAGGAAGCAGCTCTATAGAAAAGGCAACTAAGATGACCACCAGCATCCTGGGCTGTATCAACAGAAACACAGACAGTAAAATCAAGGGAAGCAATTACCCCTCTACTCAGCACTTGTTGGACTGCATATAGAAATCAGTGCCCACTGTTGGGCACCCCAGTACATGAAAGACTTGAGTCAACTGAAGAGAGATGAATGGAGAGCCACCAAGGTGGTTTTCAGGCTGGAACACTTGATCGATGAGAAGAGGCTGAGAAAACTGGACTTGCTCATCATGAAAAAAGAAAAGGCTTCAGGCAAAGCTAATAGCATTCTTCCAACATCTACAAAAAGCCAGGCCAGTCACAGTGGTGCATGTTGGGAGGATGAGAGTCAGGAGATGTTGAACAGAGAGGTTCAGACTAAATAGACAGGATAAAAAGTCACTATGAGATAACTATGAGGACAGCGAAATGGAACAAGTTGCCCACAGATACTGTGCAGCCTCCTTTTTTTTTTTTTGCCCTTTTTGTACTTGGGAGCCTTCCCCAGCACAAGACAGACATGGATTTACTGGAGCAAGTCCACTGAGAAGCCACAAGGATGTGTAAGGAATTAGACCATTGATCATATGAGAACAGGCTTGCACAAGCTACAAGGGAGAATTAGACCTAAATGCTTCCAAAAAAAAACCCAAACAACAAAACAAAACACTAAACCAGAGTGATTAAAAAGGGTAGATAGTGATGTCATGAAAAAACAAAAATAACTTCAGTTAGTTTAATGTGCCTATGTTAGAACAGTATTTTTTTGTGAAGAAACAGTAGAAGAGAAATCCATTACAAGAGAAGCAATTAATTGAAAGTTAGAGTTCAGCATCAGCAAAGAGAAGGAAAAGCTGTGAAATACTGAAAATGCAAAGGAAAATATTCAAAGTATTCTTCTAAAGGTCAAGGAAAATATCAGAGAAACTACTCAATGGAAATGTCATTAACTTTAAAATCCTGACAGTAGCAGCAAATAGAAGGACTTGTGCAATATGCATGGTTGAAAACATACCCTGAGTGGCCCTTCCTACAACTACATTTAAATGATGTATGGTATAGTAAATACGATTTGTCTAAAAAGAATTTTTAAAAAGTTGCCTGCCATTAACATTGTTTCAACAATCTGTTAAAACAATCTGTGTCCAATTTTTAAACTGGATTATATTGTCCCAATAAAGATTGCTTCTCTTCTCTACTCTACTCTACTCTACTCTACTCTACTCTACTCTACTCTACTCTACTCTACTCTACTCCTGGGCCCTTCCTTATAACTTTGACTGCTTTGAGAAGAGTATATAAGCATACTAAAGAAGAAACACTCTTTGCATTGTTCCCTACTTTTGCCATTGTGGCCAAATGCCCAGGGAGACTAAGGTGCTCCACAGAGAAGGAAAAAGCTGACATTTCCCTGAGCAAAAGGTCAACAAGGAAAGTTTTTTGATGTTCTGTGCAAACATTCATTCTACAGTAGTCCTAAAATGATATCCTGCCCTTACTTAGAGAAGTCTGTAAAGTTATGATCTACCCTAGAATATGAATCAGGGATTTTAACTCACAGTGGAAAAGACTTCATAGGGAGTTAAAAACGATTAAGTTGTTGAGAATATGGGTGTTTGGGCTACATCTCATTAATAAGGTGACAATAAGTAATTGTGCACATACTTGTGGATTTTTTATATATAACTTACATGCATACAAGGCTGGATTTATTAACAATAAATGAGAATACTGGAATATTCCAGAATTATCCTGCTTCAATTTGCACCACAGACTTAACTTTTTCTGTTTTCTATTCATATTACTTACTTTCTATGTGACTTTTAAAAAGAAAAAAAAAAAATCTAACCTTTTTCTCAGCAAAAGTTGTAGAATAATTTTGTCCTCTCTTCCTCACACTTCTGCTCGCATTTCTCCTCCAAGGTACTCTGTTTTAGTAGAAACAACAACTATTAGTGAACGAGTATCATAGTAAGAAATCTGCTGGGAAGGGAATGACAATAAAGTTGTAATGATATTTGATTTGATCCTCATCTCTTCTGTATAATGTTACAAGAAATATAGGGCAAGAAGGGTATTACAGACTAGGAACTACATTTTGGGTTTTTTTGCACTCTTGTATTCATCCCTACAAAACCAAGGGAATTGCTGTGATCTAAGAGTCAAAGTTCTACTTTCCAACATGAGTTGTGCTTGACGCAGCACTGCATTGGGTCCCATCTTCTATTTAAGTACTTCAAAAGATTGAAGTACTGAATCCTGTGCTAGCAGAGGAGGTGATGCATAAACTGTTAAAGCTGCATCAAACTGACGAAGATGTATTAAAAGTATTACACATCTATCACTGGGAGAATAAAATGAGACACTCATCTTTCCGTGAGAAGAGATCACAGATCTTTCAAAAGAACAGCTGTTCACAACCACTTCTGCCATGTAAAACGTATCTTTGAGATGTCTTTTGTCTGTATCTAAAGGATTCAATCAAGCAAGAGGTTTCCATAATTTTGCAAAGTCTACATTACAGCCAGGTCAGTAAATGGGACGGAGTATTGGTAACATGAGAATTTAATCAAATTTAATCAAAATTGTTTGTGTGTTGTTTGTCATTTTTGCAAAATTTCTTGGTTTCTCCTGTGTCATGTAAGTTTCAATGGACATTATTTGAATTATATGTGTTTATTTTAGTTGCCAGACACCTGAAAGAGAGGGAAATATGTCTGTGATGATAGGTTAAGCCAGAATTTAAAGAAACTGAGATCAGAATATGGCTTTTTCTGAAGTTTGTTGTAGATTGTAGGTTCCTTATATGAGGGAATGTGTAACAGCAAGCCTGGGAAAGAGCATTTATTCTGCAGTTATTTCCACATTTCCATGAATCATTTTTACTTCTAATAATAACTGTATGTCTGCAGTGCTGAATTAAAGACAGACAAGTTCACACAGTTACAGAATTATGATATTTAATAGTAATAACAATTGCCCTTACGAACTAACAAGAAAAATGCACCTCTCTATTAAGAATGAAAGCTCTCTGGGGCTCTACTTATTTCCTTAATAAAGTGTATGTCCACACTCCTCACTGAGAAGCAGTGTAATGATGTCACAGCTAACACGAACAAGCTAGCCATGGTAGTGTAGAACTCCATGCTACTGACAACTGTACTATTTTACTTCTTCAAATTAGCTCTTTCAGTTATGATGTGCACTAGAAACGCCTCCAGTGTCAGACCCTCTTATACTGCCTCACTCACATTTTAACTAGTTCTTCCTTAGGCTCACTTAGAATTAAAGATTAAATATTACTTTTCCTCTCTTTCCAGAAAGACAGATAGTAAACCCTATAGTCTTATTTTGGCAGTAGAGTATATTTTGGCAGTATTCAATAGAGGAAAGTCAATTTAACATTAAGGTGTTTTTTCTTCTTTTCATTTCAAACACACCATTTATCCTGAAATGTTCTATCACTTAGCATATAATCATGTTATAGGAAATCAGAACCTCAAACAAGTGGTGCCAACACCAACAGTGTCCCTGATATCTTGACAAGTTTCCCCATATGGAAGACTAAGTGACTCAGAGCAAGGCTAGTGAATAAATTTCCAACATGACAATTTCTCACTGGAAAATGATGATTTGAAGAAATATAAGCACTCAAACTCTTGTCTATTTCACCTCAGTTATTATCATGAATTGACCAAAATATGTCCATTCACAGAAATTAGACCCTTTTCTTTCAATAAATTCATTTTGACTGTACTATAAGCAGTTGCAAACTGTTGTAACTGTTTTAAAGTAGCAACAAAATTTCTACCCCCAAACTAGTAATACCAGCAACTAAGCAAGATGGAATCATTACCTGCAAAAGAAATATCTGATTCATGGTCTGGAAATCTGAACAGTTGCTAATGGAAGGAAAATATTTATGATGATTCTTTTCCATGCTGATGACTCACAGGTGAAACTGTGATCAAAATAAATTAAAAACTAGGCCCTATATCTCCACTCTTCAAGAAAATATAGCAACAAATTTAAAAGTTGAACATAAAAACATACAGACAACCAGTTTATTAATTAAACTAACTAAAAATATTTGTCTCGTCTCTAAAGTGATCTGTATTTTTACAGGGCTATATCACAGATCTCTGAGATAATTTTATTCTGCAGCCCTAAGTCTTTTACCCATGTCTGAATGAGATCCTGAGTGTCAAGTTGTCAATTTAAACTGAAAATAATTAGAAATGGAATGTTCCTGCTTATCATTTTGACAAGGCTATAACCCTAATGTGTTGAGGTTTTATAAAAACTCTCAAGTATCTAGTAGGAAAATAAGACCTAAAATGTTGCCTTCCCAGAATAAGATGTAGTAAAGAAGCAATAAAGCCAATTAAATAAGCATTGGTTATTGAGGAAAAACGGCACACAGATTGAAATCACACCTTGTATCAACAAGTCCTGAAAGTGCAGACAAACGGGAAACTGTTGTTTATTTTTTATAAGATCCAAAGATACCTACTCCACAAACCCCACTTAATGAAATAATTCTAACACCTTACAACAAACTTAAGATTTGTAGAAAAAAAAATGTTTTCTGGTAAATCCACGTCTTCTATGTTTGACACAATCATATATGTTTGACTAAAATATATTTCCTAAAATACCCCTAAACCCAAGAGCAAATACTATGCCACCTCCCTGTCTGAATCTTGATATTCAGCTTTGTTAGTGCCTGCCTATTCTACCTATGACCACATCATGATAAAAGGATCTGATCAATGTCCTGTTAGATGGACTTGTAGTGAGCAGCAGTGTTTGGCAAAACTGCCAAGACAGCTGTAGTGATAGGCTGGGCAAGGCAGACTAGGGAATCCAGCCAACTCTCTCCTGTTATCATCTTCCTTACATTTACACTGGCTAAAGACAGAAGATAAAACATATTTTAAATGTTAACTTCTTCAATTCAAAATATGTGATACAAATCTTAGAAACTGTGATACTGGTTTCTGTTGAATCATAGATGAAAAATCAAAAAGCTTTCCAAGTTTTTTTTAATTTTTAATTTTTTTTAATGTTGAGTAGGTGCATAGTCCCACTGTTCTACCAGAAATACATGTTTACAAAACTGGAAGCTCCAGAATAACTACTGTTTTTGAGACAGAAGTGAGTTCAGTGATCTGCAATATATAACAAGTGATTAAATAAGACAAAATTAGTATCAGTCTGGATCCACAGAAATTAGGTTTTGATTACATTATTTGATTTAAAAGGTACAGTAGTAGACCTGGCAATAAAATTACTGTGCTCTCTTTTTTAAGAATTATAGCTGCACTAAAAGGGAAGGAAGCCATACAGTATATGATGGGTCTAGCAATAACATTAATTAATACTTTTCTTTAGGAATGCAGTGATTTAGGAAACTGTAAATGGAGACTGCCAATAATGTTATTTTGCATGATTGTACTGTAATTGCTTTTATGCCATTGATATCAAGCCATACATGATTAGCGGCTATTTTAATTCTTATAACAAATAATGCATCTTTGTATTGCTAAAAGAAAACCATATAAAACTATTGTACAACAGTATTATTGTTTGGACCAACAAAAATTTTACATAATAGTAACTAAAGTTACAAGCAAGCTACAATAACTTGACTAGTTAACACCTATCAGTTTACATTTGCGAGCTGTTCGTCTAGGCAATTCTAGCCAGATGAGAGAAGGAGATGTCACTCAAGCCAGTTTAGCTGCCAGTGGAAGACATAAAAGCTCATTTAAACTATTTTATGTTTCTTACAGGCTAGAAGCGTCTCACAGACAATTTTTGTGAGTTGCCTGATGTCTAGTTACTCTTTGTCTCATGGTAACTTTTTCATTTTTCTGGTCCCATAGCTACACTTGAATTTTATTTCTCATTCTAAAACATACTTCATTTTTGTTTAATAACCAATTTTTTTCTCTGTTGCAAAGAAAAACAGTTGCCTTAAATTTGTCCTCATGGCAGTTTTTCCCCAAAGTAAGATTCTTCCTTTAAGTTTTATATAAGTCATAAAAATTACGGTGTTTCTGAAATATTCCTCTCACTGGCACTTTTGTTTACACTAGCAGTATATGTAGAATGACTGGATCTACTACATCTGTATTTAGTTTTGCTTCTAAAATTACCTTCTGGGTTTTTTTATGACTATCTGCAATGGAATAATGGAAGGATTATAAATTTATAAACATATAATATTAGATAAAGAGAGAACAGTTCTGAAAAGCACTGGTAAAGACATGTAAAGAAAGAGAATTGCACAGGGAATTACATTTATATGCTATATAAATATAAATATAACTACAAATACCAGTATTTCAGACTTTTCTCCAATTGTTTTTTGAGTTGGGCCCACAAACAGGTGTTGTTTATGAGCTTATAGCTTTTCCTGTTCCTTAATACTTGCCAGCTTTTGTCCCTCTTTTTCTACATGTGACAGTCCTCACAAAAGCAATAATCTCTGCCAATGCATTTCTCATTTGGAGAACATTCCTCAGGTTAGTCTCAGTTTTAATCTCCTTTTAAACTGCTTCTCTTCTGTCCTAGATCTGTATCCCATGAAGCATAAGGTGACAGAAATCTTGGAATCATAATAACAATGCCTTACTGGCTTTGACTAATTATACATACATAAATAAAAAAAAAATGTACATTAAAGCATGATTCAATGGATCATTAATTTTAAGAAAACTAAGTAGAAAGGTTGCACAATAGAACAATATGCCCGTATGTAATCTGCTAGGCACAAAGACCTATCCAGTCCTCATGATACAGGTCAAATCACACAGTATCTAGATGGATATAGCATCTAAACCATTTAGCCTCCACCTGGTCTTCTGAAGACCTAAACAATGCTTGCTTTTCCTTATACAACAGAAATGTCAAGGAGTTTGATCATTCCCTTAAGGTGCATCACCAGGAATTGAGCCCTGTCCATTCCTGGTCTCTTCAGTGTTGGGGGTCACCTAGAAATCACATTACCATTGGCACCACCTCTGGTTGTTGCATTTGATTTTACTCTGGGGGAAACAAAGTGAAGGTAGAAATTGGGACATAGTCTCATCAATTTTGTTCTCTCCATTTTCTGGCCTGTTTCCTTTTGGCCTCTTAATTGCCAGTGAAGATGTCAGAATTAAAGAAAGGGTTACACAATACAGGGAAACTATATACCTTTATAGGACAACTCCTACTCAGTTCTAATATTTTTACTTCCTTTCAACCAAGTGTATTTTAAACAATAGAACTATTAAACAATACAAAATCATAGAGCATCAGCACAGAGAAGCTTTTGGAAAGAAAAGCATTTGATTCTATTCTTTAGAGATTTCGGTAATATTCAGTGGTGAATTCTGTACATTTTAAATAACATCAGATGAATGTTAAATTCAGTAATAAGATGGCTAATAAAATAAAGGGTGCTAAAAATACAAAGTAACATGTGTTTGCAGAGAAGCAGTGAAGAATGAGTAAGACCTCAAGAACAAGCTATCTAACAAACCAGGCAGGAAAAAAATACAAATCCAAATTAAAAAGTAGTATCCAGTATTTACATATTTTGTTACTGCATAAGGATAGAATACATTCTGTTTTCAAACATGATTTCATTTTTTCAATGCAAAATTACTACAATTAAGAAAAAATAAATTAAAAGCTTTGGTTAAAAACATTTTAGCAAATAAACTTTAAAGGATGTGACTGTATCCGCTGCAACAACTGATAAAAAAAAATGCATTCAGTGATGAGAAAATAGGCTGAAGATCAAAAAAGGTTAATTTGCAGTAACCTGAAGTCTTACAATAATTCTATGTTGCAGAGCATTTCTCTGATCTGTCACTGTTTCATTATCTTTTCCCTTGTCATTTTGTTACTGTTCTCATTTTTTTCTGTCATTTATATTTTGCAGTCTGAAAGCTAAACCAGCAAAGCCACTGCAACATTGATCTGCCAAGAGTAGCAGATCCCTGCCAACCATAAATTAAGATCAGCTGCCTGTATTAGGATGAAGGTCAGTCAAAGGTTGAAACTTGCTGACATTTTGACTAGTCCCAAACCTGGAGACTGCTCTAAATTCAGACAGCTGTTTATGATGATAGAAAATCGGATCCAATTAGCAAGTATCTCCTTAGTTTGCCTCTTAGTGCATTGACAATTTCTCTGAGATAGGAAAACTGTTAGATACCTATGCATAGGTTTCATCCACACTTAAAGTCAATAGCTGAAGTTGAAAGATTTCATTTGCACATATTCTTACTCTACACTCCATCTTAATTTTAAGGTCTGCACATAAGTCATCTAGAGATGGATACACTCTTCTCCTTGTAATTATTATCATATCTGACACACAGAGAATATATGTGTGCTCAGAAATACTTCCAGCTTAACAACTTCACATGGAAGCACTTACAGGTTATGTCATGAGTTTTTAAATAAAAATATGATTGTTCTGTAAGGTTACCTTTGTGTCTAATACACCAGTTAGTGTGTACCTATACATAGAAATGTAACTGGAATCACTACAGGTTTAGAATAAAAAGGCAGCTCAGTACCACTAACCTGTCTGAAGAGAAAGCAGCCAGTGTTCTGTCCTCAGAAGTGATTGCACATTACATAGCCGGTTTTAGAAACAGGGCTACAACTAAATATTTTAACTGGTATCTTTAAAGTGAAAATACCTAATATTCCTAATGGGTATTTCTAACTTCCCTTCAAGTATTCCCTCCAAATTTTACACACACACAAGAAATTATGAAACTCCTGGTTTTGCACATACATAAACATTTTTTTATTATTATTTATTCCATCTCCCCACACATTGTTAAAAGAGAGATCAAGTATCAGAAGAGTAGGAAAGAAGGAATAGTAATGATTCCCTACAGCTAGCAAGATGGAGGTATAGATTATGTAGTTTATAAAGCCGAACTCCTGTGCATTTCCATTTGAAGTGATAGCTTCTTCATGATAAGGTCTATTTAGAAGTTAGTTTCTTATTCTCTACAAAGGAATTTTTCAGGCTATTAGTTTTGGTGTAGAAGCACTGCTGAGATTCTGCAGGAGTTGGGAGGACATTTGCAGAAATAAAGCCCTGTTGGAAGCTGATTATATTTGTGATTGCAAGAAAAATTGCCGTAGAGATCTTTGTAGGCGGAATTAGCAACCACAAAGACAGGGAGGTTTAATTATATGTACTATTCTTCTGCCCTGTACAATGTAATCTTGACAGGCAGTGCCAATTATCTGTAATATTTCTCTACTTACTTTTTTTTTCCCTTCTTTTTTATATATTTTCAGTACATGCATATCATCTGCCAGGAACAAAAAAAAATCTCCAAAGCTACAGCACTACAGCTAAAGATATTGGTGAAAAAGGGAGGAAATACTGAAGTGCTCCTCTTTCTTTTGTGGGTAATTATAATTAGGGAGTGTCTTGGGGTGTGAACACCTGTAAAAGTACAATTACTACTAAAAATTATGGTTGGTTTCTTGTCTCTCCTCAAAGAGAGAAATGGCTTATTATGGAAGCGCATAATTCTCAGTAGAGTTGCCATTTTGAGAAGGTATTTCAATTGTAAGCAGAAATTTCATTCCATCACTAAGTGCTTCTCTCATGAGACTATGAGAGACAGAGGAACCCTCACAGTATCTGCTTGAGAAGAAACTTCAATGGCTTCCTAAGGAGAATGCTTAAAGATACAAAAATTTCAACCATTCTTCTCTCATTGCTTTCACACCAAAAGTAAGAACACAGGATACAACATTTTGTTCTCCACACCATAATAAATATGAACATCAAAAACCATGGCACAAAATACCAGCATATAAAGCAAGGACCCATTTAAAAGATTATTAATTACTTTCTGTTGTTCTCCAATAGGAACACAGGGAATCATTTGCTTTCAAAGTGCAAAGCATATCACAAAGCTACTTCTAAATAACAAAAGGAACTCTGTGACTACTGTATATAATACAAATTCTGCATGGCCAAGGTCTTCAAAGGCATTTAGATGTGTAAATCCTATGTAAACTCTTAAATCATGGAATCTTAGAAAGGACCTTTAAAGGTTATTTAGTCCAACCTATGTAATTATTTTAAAAGACAAGTCAAGCTATAGATGCAAACTAAAAATGTATGCAGCAAGTTAAATACACCCATCATACTGTCAGATATATCAAGGTAAATTGACAGTTATTTGGCTTAGCAAGTCAGCAAATAGCCCAGTAAATGCCCAAAATATTTAAGTATTTGTAAGGTACAGCGGAGAAGCCCATCAGAGTGGAATGTGATTACTCTTAACTCACAGTATAGGTACTAGTCTGCCACACACTATGATATTGCAGATTGTCCAGCAGTACTGGAGTAATATCAAGAGGATGTCAAACAGCTACTTTTCTTCTTAAAACTGCAAGAAGAGCAATGAATGGTATGGAAAACCAGGTATATATATCTATATATGCATAGGGCAATGTAAACAGCTGTGCCTAGAGTTGCTGAGAAATATTTTAAAATGTTGAACGCTTTTTTCTTTTATGAAAGGTAAGAATATGAGTAAAGGGGCAGAAGTCAATAAACTTATTTCATATATTTTGTCGTTTATACTGAAATAGAATATGTAAAGAAAAAGGAAATAATGTTCTTGCTGAACACTACCCTAAAATTAATTTGTAAGCAAACATGTTGCATATAAATACAATTTGCAGTTTGATGTTAATTTTTTCATTGCCTGATGCTTATTTTAGCATTTTTTTATTATTTATCCAAATAGGAGTTATAGTTACGATGTGTTTAATTCCTTAGCCCTTTAAACGATATGAATAACTGAAAAGCATAAGATTAACTTCCATTATTACTGATATCCTGATATATTCTGAGACAATACCAGAAAAATGGCTACCTGTTACAGTTCCAAGTGGGACTATGCCTGAAAATACACACAAACAGATCATGACCTCCACAGCACAAACTTTTAATGGCATCAATAAATCCACATACTTCTGCAGAATAAGCTGCCTTTGACAATCTTCCTCCAAGGAATAAGCACAGACTGATCTTGATAATGCCAATCAATTGCATTTTATTCTTGTATTTTGGCAAGAATTATTTTGGGATAAGAGTAGACATGATTTTGATTTGATGCAGGAGTATGCAATTATTTAAGCACAACCAATTAATATGACCAAGAATGTTTAACTTTTTAAATGAGAGGAATATCACTCTCTTACACTGTTCTTCCTATAAACCTACACATAGTCCAGGACTATGAATCTTCTTTTAAAATGTGCCATTGGAAGATGATTTATCAAGGCATGCTAACATAACAAGAAGCCCAAAGGATCAGTGATTAGACCTTTCCTATAGGAAACTTTCATAATCATAATGATTACCTAACACAGAAAACACAGACAAAAAATTAGCCAGTTTGCAACAGCAGCTCTACAATACAAATGTTTTCTTGATACAGCTATATACAATGACACAGTTATGTTCATATAGAAAGTCACTTCTAGAGGTGGAGTTAGAGCAAATGAGTTGTGATTTTTTATTTGTCACTTCAATCTCCCCTTGAATAACATAAAATAGGTTGGAAAAGGACATTATAATCTGTATTAAGATTTTTGCAAACAAAAAAGAAATTGTTTAGGAGAGGTGATTTCTCTCAACACTTCTAATTGGCACAAGCAGATCAGCAATATTTCATAGTGCAGGCTTCCAGACATATTTTGTAGTGTATGCTTCAGATATTTTATGCTTTCCTTGTCAAGCACAAGCATGTAAATTTATCCTTATACCTATAAAGACAAAGAGGCTAACAAAACTGAACCTGATGAGGAAATAGGCAGAATTCTCAAATGATTGATACTTTTCATGTTCATAAAAGATGACAAACATTTGATATACATCCTCCTAAGAAAACTATAGTATGGAATTCAAATGAATATTAGCATAAGCGGTCCTGTACTGTGGCTATGAATATTATCAAACCCAATCTCTCAGCTTTATAATAAATCCTCAAAAACTATCCTCTTAATGTAGACTCATAGAATCATTTAGATTAGAAAGTACCTTTAAGATCACCAAGTCCAGCTGTTAACCTCACCCTGCCAAGTCTACCAATAAACCATGTCCCTCCGCACCACTCAACATTTAAATACCTGCAGGGATGGTGACTTCACCGCTTCCCTGGGCTGCCTATTCCAGGGCTTGACAACCACCTCAGCCAAGAGATTTTTCCCAATGTCCAATCTAAACCTCTCCTGGAGTAACTTGAAGATATTTCCTCTTGTCTGATTGCCTGTTACTTAGGAGAAGAGACTGACCCCACCCCACTACAATCTCCTTTCAGGTAGTTGTCAAAAGCGGTAAGGTCTCCCCTCCACCTCCTCTTCTCCAGGCTAAACAACCCCAGTACCCTCAACCACTCCTCACAAGACTTATGTTCTAGACCCTTCACCAGTTTCATTGTCCTTCTTTGGACATGCTCCAGAACCACAATATCCTTCTTATAGTGAGGGGCCCAAACTGAACACCATATTCAAGGTGTGGCCTCACCAGAACTGAGTACAGGGGAATAATCCCTTCTCTAGTTCTGCTGTCCACACAATTTCTGCTACAAGCCAGGATTCCATTGGCCTTCTTGGCCTCCTGGGCACACTGTTGGCTCACACCCAGCCTGCTGTTGACTAACATCCCCTGTCTTTTTCCACTGGACAGCTTTCCAGTCACTCTTTCCCAAACCTGTAGCATTTTCTGAGGTTGTTGTGACCCAAGTGCAGGACCTGGTACTTGGTCTTCTTGAACCTCATATCACTGACCTCAGCCCATCAATCCAGACTGTTCAGATCCCTCTGTAGAGCCTTCCTACCCTCCAACAGCAGATAACACTCCTACCCAAGTTGATGTCATCTGCAAACTTGCTCAGGGTGTCCTCAATCCCCTCATTCATCTTGTAGATGAGAATAATCTTATATAAGAACCAGGAATATTATAATATCTTCACAATAATGAAGTAATTTTACCAAAAATTGAGACTTACGCAAAATAGTAAATCTGGGGGTCTTCTTATATGGTGTCTAAGATATATACAGGTTACGTGTTTAAAATTTGTTTGACAAACATGAACAATTAATATCTTAAGGAAAGATCAAACATTTATACAGTCTTGCTTTAAGCATTCAGTTATGTACCAAATTCCAATAATAATAATGCAGGCATTGATGCCATTTTAATAGGAATATTATAGGCAATAGCTGTCACGTTTAGCACAACAATGAAGTCCATTTTGAACACCACTTTCACAAACAACACAGTGTCTTACTAGAAATGCAAATTCCACCCAGTTGATCTCTGTGAGAAGAGCTGGGAAATACTCTAGAGATCAGACAAAATGTTTGGAAGCACATTCTGCAGCATTCATATGCACTTTGTGATAAGCACTAACATATGACTGAGTCCAAAGTCTACCTGATTTGAAATACTCTTTACTGCCACAGAATGCATACTTTTATGTCGGGGACACCTGACTAGCTACCGATGCACTTTTTCAGTATCCAGTTCTGAATGCCCGGGGAACATTATCAGAAAACCCCACAATTTGTAGCATGCTATCGGCTATTATCTACTTCAGAAAGAGATCCTAACTTTTCTCTGCTTATTGCATAAGCATTTACACATATTTCAAGATAACACTTTGTCTCCAAATCAATACCCACAAAGTCCTTGTTTTATCCCTATAGGAAAAGAGCAGTTCTTAAAATAATGACCTCCAGAGACAGTCTGCAGAAATCCTTTGAAATCTAAACACTTATTGATGTGTCATGCCCAATACTAAAATGTTAGGAACAACTGCCACCTTTTTTTTTTTCAAAATGCCTATTTTTGCAGTCCTTAATGGTGGCTTATAGGCACAATGGTAATAAAAGTAAATTAAAATTGTCTGAAAATGTGGCTAATATATTGTGGGATGACATAAAATTTCAACTCCCCTTTCATCTTGTATGATTTCATCATCTGATTAATAAGTAGAAACACTTAACATGAGGAAGTAGTAAGCTAATACGCTCACAATGCCAAAAATGTTGAAGAAAAAGTATTCAAACTATAAGTAGCCAGAAGCAAAGAGCAGCAAACCAATATATCAGTCTCTGATACAGACGTTTTTATTCACAATACTCTTCTGGTGATCAGTGAGATGCTGTAAATTCCGTAGTCCACACTATCATGAAGGTATTTAGTTAAAAGTAAAAGGATTCTTTCTCTTAAATGTATGAACCCCCCCAAAAGAGCCATCTGAAGAAATCTAAGCACTGGGGATTTCTCTAGGCTTTTGAAAGAGTAAAATATTTAAATTTTAGCATTTGATTTCTATCCTCTGCTTACTTAGAAAAATTCTATGAGGAAAGTTCATTTGCACTCATACATATTACAAAAAAAAAAATAAAAATCCTGATTTCAATAGCATCAAGAATATCCTTGAAAAATTCAGAGAGTAGCCCTTAGTTGATGCAATCTGGTATAGATTTATTGAAGTCTGTTTTCCACATCCTTTTAAAGTTATTGTACTTCATGTCCAGAGTTTACTCCCATATGTTCTGTATAGAGGATCAAATTAGTTTCATAACCAATTGAATTTGTGCTTCAAATTTACACAGTAGGGTACAAATCTGTCTGTGGCTTATCAGTCATAATAATGTTCATGTAGTCAACTGGTGAACAAACTTGATTTTTAAATAGAAGGGTGTCAAATTTGCAAATGCTTCACTCCTGTATCAAATTCACAAATATTTCAGTCCTGTATCACAAAATTGATCCAGCATATAATAATTTCAGTTTAATGTGTGCTATATATAATCTCTTTTCGAGTGAAAAAATAAATCTGATTATGATAATGTCCACACTAACATTTATTAGATAACTTACCTTAAAAGGTCTAAGAAAATTAATAGTTTGAAATTTCAAAAAGCCTCCCCTCCATTTATTCAAATACTCAGAGGAGTTAAAGGCAAATTTACTGCTTCTATATCAAAAGAAATTAAACTAATTGATATTTTTCTGAAGAGAGGCAATTATATTTTAAAAAGTAAAAAAGATGGTTACCAAGCAACTATGTTCAGCCTACATACATTGTCTATTCATAATCTCTAGTACAGGAAATGACAGGCTGTCACTACAGAACAGAGACATCCAAAATTATCCATTTCTTCCCTGTTACCTCCTACAGGAGAGAGAGCAATTATATCCTACATACACTGATTAGGTTAAATAACTGCAGTAAGTCTGAAATATTAGCATGCCTCCAAGTAGTCACAAAACACAGTGATAATGTCTCCAAGAGCACAGCAACCTACCTCCAAACCATCACTACCATCTATATGGTGGACAAATATCTCTTGTGTAACTCCCTGAGTAAAAATGAAATTGAGTTCCTCCAGAGATTCAGAGGTAGAATTAGCACTTCCATTTAGCCCGTTAATGTTGTAATTTACAAGTCATTGTCTCAATCTTGCAATTACAACAGATGGGCAGATTGTTGTGCCAGCATGAAACACTGTTAACTTCACTGAGGCTCTACATGGGTGTAACCTTCAGTTTATACACAGAAAATTACAGGACTAGGACCTATGATTATTTTTTTCTGTTCTTCTAATCAATGACAGCATCATACTTTCCCAAAGGTGCACCCTTGGCAGCTTTCTGAGTACATGACAGAATCAAGGCCTAAGAATTCTGGCATTAACTTCTATAACAACTTCATGAATTTCTCTATAATCTTTATGTCTAAAAGAGCCATGAGATTAGGGGACATTTGCTTTCAAAATCACTTTGGGGAAAAAAGAAGGGAAAGCTTGAAAGCTTGAAAGCTGATATTGCTGCAATTCTAATAGTTCGGCTGGGATAATAAGAACTGATTCCTCTGTTACAATGATGACAAAAATACTTGAATGTGTACTCAGGCAGCATGTTTCTGTCAGCACCAAACAGATACTGCAACTCAGAATTTGAAATTTTGTAAAATATTTCATTTGACTGTATTGTTTCTTTCCCCTGCTTTCACAAATATATCACTCTTGTCATAGACCAATGAATGAAAAAAATATATATTTGGCTTACTAGTTAGTTAACTGAAGGAAAAGAAGGCACACACTTCCTTCTCTATTCCAGTAAAACCATAAAACAACAAATATGATGAAATAATCAGAAAGATATAGAAATTAAAACATCAATATTTGCTTGTCTTTAGAATATGGATTTTATTCTACATTTTCATGCATTTTTTCCTCCTCTGATTGCAGAAGAACTCTTTAGAGCTTGTTTTCTTTTCCGTATTCATGCAAGTTTGTTCAGTCAGGAAAAACTTATCCCTCTTCAACTGCAGGAACTGAGGTATTTTCCACCTGGTTTTGTGCTAAGATTTACAGATTCCATAGAGAATTCAGGCTCTGTAAACATCACTATGCAAGGAGTTAGAGAAAGGCCAGGAGTGTAGGGTCTGTTTAGAGGAGCAATGGAAGATACATTTAATCCAATAGAAAATATGCACATAAAATCCATTTTATTTTCAGGTGTCAAGAAAAGCTGCTTTCTAGGACTCCACAAAACACTGATCATCTGCTTAGGTTGGGCACAGGCATTTTCTTGCACCCATATTCCATTTCACATAGTATATATCCTGAAAACACTTGAAATCTACTTGTCATGAATGTTGGGAATATGGTAACAAGCAAATGTTCTGGGGCCAACAGCTCAAACTATGAGGATTTGGGGAGAGGGGAAGTTCAGCTATATAAGGAAGCGTTACTTTATACTAGGCTTCTGAATTAATTGCTAACAGCTAATTAATTCATTTTACATATTTAGTAGTGATTATGTGTTTCTGGAACTACCAGAATATATCATTTACATATACAATTGTATATACTCCATACTTCATTTGGAATGCTCTAAAATTAAATATAGTCTACAGAAGGTACTGAGGGTAGTACCCAAGAGTGCTGGGGGAGCTGGCAAATGCTCACCGAGCTATTTTCAATCATCTATCATTAGTCCTGTCTAATCAGGAAAATAATGCAATGTAGAATGGTTAGAAGAAGCCCAAGTCTGCTCACTACAGCCCTGCTGCCCCTGGCCCCTGGTCTGAGCTGAGGGAGGAAGAGGAATGGACTCCCCAAGAGCTGTGAGGGATTGGTTTGGTTTGAGTGGCCTTGGGTGCTGGTGCAGCTCCTGGATTAGTGCCACACTGACCTTTTGCTGGGTTTTGCTGAGTGCAGCGTGAGTGCCTTTGGCCTTCTGCAGGCTGAAGCCAAACCCTTCATGTCCATGAAGGCATCCTCCCCACCCCACATATCAAGACAGTGACTGTGATACAGTAGAGACAGGCCAAGGCCACTTGAAGAGATTTATTCTTAAGAATAACAAGCAATGTATTATTATTTATTCCTATAGGGACGTGCGTCTACCTTTATGACACTCCTTTCCAACCCTGCTGCCAGCACCTGTGGTATTTGGTCTGCAGGTGCAGGTCAGGCAGTGGCAGTGTGTAGGGCTGTGCGGTGGTCCCCAGCATGGAAACAACAGAAGCTGCTGCCCGTATGGCCATCAGCAACCATGGAACACAGAATGGAGGCATGCTAGCCCTGGTGACCTGTGTAGCAGCTAAATTTGGCTGCCCAGATGGAAGTCTGGGAAGTCCCATAGCTGGTGTGAATCCCCTTCCATTTTGTGGAATCCATGGTGGTTAAGTTGGCAGATGAAGCCCCTCGTGGACTCAGTTTCAAAGATCTTCCACAATGCCCTCCTCCCCATTCAAGGTCAGGTTCAACGTGGCTCTAAGAAACCTGATCTAGTTAAAGATGTCCCTGCTTATTGTAGGGGTGTTGGACTAGATGAACATTAAAGGTCCCTTCCAACCCAAACCATTTTATGATTCTATGTTCCTACAAAGGTTAATGATGTAAAGTAGATATGAGAAATACCTTGATTACTTACAAGTTTTTTGTTGAGTTAGTCAATATAAATTATGAAAGTGAATAACTACAGTAATTTTAATAAGTGCCCATGTTGTCACAGAGGTACGTTAAAATTTTTCTTGAGCCCTTGACAGGTCAAGGAAAGTGAATGGCATTAAATGAATGATGGTGTGATTATTCTTACAAAGAACAGGGCTAGATTCCAGAGAGAGGAGAATATAAAGGAAAGGCAGTAGAACCAACAGTGGCTGCATATTCAAAGGAAAAGAGGCAAACAAGAGGAGTAAAATGACACAAGATAACAGAAACCACCAGATCATCATCCTTAAAAAATCCTTTCACTGCTACCTGTTTTTGTACAATTTTTCTGATTAGTGTCTACTTCAAAAATTTAAAAAAGCAAACAAACCATAACATCATCCATGTTCTAAGAAAGTAATTTCTTTTCTTCCCATTAGTGGAAGTTATTCATGGTCAGCACCTTGTTACAGTCATTAAGCACGTATTATATGCATGTCACAAAGTGGGACATGGTCCATGCCCTGGAATGCCTCATCAACACAGCTCACATTCAACTCCTGTATCCTTTGCAAGATGAAGTGGTTGTACAGATAATTCTGGCTACCCTGAAGAAGCTAAAATGATTCCCCTCACCAGAAATACATACAATAAAGAGAGGATGCCAAATATTGTCTTAAGCCTAGGTATTTGGTTTTTTGGCTAGTTAGGTTGTAGCTAAAAGCATCTAAGGAAAGTCTTCAGAGGTTTAGTTCAGACAAGATATGTAACAGCTCCATTACGATAAACAAATAGATGGAGTGCTTGTTGTTTTCCTGTCAGCAGTAAGTTGCCAATTCAAATGTAGCAACTATTACTTTCTCTTAAATATCAAAGTAACTTGAAAATAAACACTGTATCTGAGGGTTTGTTTTTTTTTTAATGAGATTAATTGCAAAAAATTAAATTTCAGAGATTTGTAGAAGCACAGTGTTAACTCATAGTGAGTCAGAGATCTCAATATAGAACAGCTGTTGCTTTGAAATGACCAATAGAATAATATTTTCAAGCATTTCTTTAAACAGTAGAATAATCCAGGAGAATCTTTAAGAAAACCCAGAGTAAGAGCAAACAGCAGGAAATTTGTTCATTCTGTGCTCTCATTATTATTTTTTAAGTTATTACAGATTTACTGCTGCTGAGCGAGTCTTTTATTTCAATTAGAGATGAGCTAGTGTCATGCATCAGTAGAAGATGTTGCAGCATCAGTCTTATGTTCATACTTATTAGCCCAGGTGGTGAACTGGAGAAAAAAATAGATCAAAAGATCCCAAAAAGTGTTGTCACTGCTTTTCTTTCCTAAGTTTCTGAACACCACTTTTTTATGGGGGAAAAAATGCTTTACTGGTGTTCAACATTAATCTCTTCTCAGCACAGTGTATCTAGGACTCAAGATGAACTGAGCATTAAGTCTTTTCAGCTTTAGTTCTGAATCAGGTAATAATTCTAAATAGTTTTCAAAATAATCCATTGCCATTAGACACTTAGTCCAACATAAGCCATACACCAAGCAGGTATGGCTCTTGTAACATTCAGAATGGGAAGATAGGACTTGAACTTAGTTGCTCAGTTACAGACAAAATAATCTGAGTTAAATACATCTCTCTGACACTTTAGAAACAAAACCAGTCAGGTTTCAGGTCTGAACAGAATGAGCAGATATGTATATAAGTTAATAAAGCTAGGCAATGTTCCCAGGAGCCAGAATTTGATCATCCATTCCTCTTTGTTAGAATGGTGCCTGGACCCGTGACAATTAGCACTTCTGCAAAAACTGATGGGACTGTGAACTAGCACAGGCTAGAGTTTTTCTCTGAGTAACTAGTTTGGATGTCACTATCCTGGTTTGACAGGTAAGAGAATTCTATTGCATGGACACAAGCCACTCCATGCCAGTTGACGTCAAAGCTCAAGATTAGGAGGAACAATCATGTTTATTTCGCTATCACAGTGTATATGGACTGTACTTTTGGTAAGTAGTTGGATAGTAGTACTCAGTGAAGGTTGCTGAAGGTTGCTGATAAGTCTAATATTCAGTATGAACATTTACATGACTCTTGTCCTAAGTCGCTCCACAACACCCAAGTTATCAAGCAGGTGCTAATTTTTAGTGTGCATCTTTGGAAACCATTTTATGCTGAATTTCGCTTACCACTGCTTTTACCTTTTTTTACCACTTTTCCCAAAAAGACAGAGTAGCAGCTTTAGTGCTTGTTTTTGGGTTTTTTTTAGTGTTTTGAAAACTAAACTAGTTTCCCTGCTTCAGAGAGCATTCAGACATAGTCTGCACTGTGCCTTCTAGGCTCATGATGCTACTCAGGAATAAGCACTGATGAGCAAAAAGGTGATGGTGTGATGTCACAGAACTTCAGTGTGACAAGAAATCTAGACAGTACGCACAAAAAATATGCACCACAAGATTTTCACATTGAAGTTTCAAATGAACATATCTCACATGAGCCTGGCCGAGACTTAAATCTCACTCAGTCTCAAAAATTATATGCTTCAAATTCAAATAATTTGTTCCTAAAGAACTAAATACATTTTTATGCAGATAAAACACTATCAGCAGAAAGTGGAAGTCAGTATCATCGGCCTAGTGACTGCCATCTAGTGTTCCAGGATCAGCTGCTGGTTTGTGTTTTTTTAAATCAGTTTTTCACAGCTCTTACTTCAATTCATACAGTGATCTCAAGCAGTATGGGCAGGCCCCTGAAATCCTCCCGTTGCATAAATTTTACATCTCATATTCCTTTCCCAGTCTGAAGCCAGACCTGAAGTAGTAGCCCATGTTTTGCCCCAGCCTTTGAATCACTAAAGCAATACCCCTGTGTCCACAGGAAAAAGTAAGATAACACTATGAAATTTTGTACAGTTTACTCCATATGCTGCTTTCTTCTGATGTCATAAATTGGTAAAGCCTAGCAAAGCACTGTTTTTTGCTTTTTTTTCCTAAGTTCTATTCTCATACTTTTGACTTGAATGATGCTTTTACACTCAACTCACTTCCCAAGCCAGAGGCATTACTACAAGACATGTTGAAAGCCCACAATAACAGCAGCTGTGGCTGACACCTTAGCATCACCTGGCTGTGAAATTTAAAATTTCCTTTCTGCTGCAGTGACCCATACTGTGAAAATGCTGTCTCTCTTCTGTTGGCTTTCTAAAGTATGAGACAGATGATCACCCCTTCTAAAACCAAGATACAGAAAATTCTTGCCTATGTCATATCCCGTCTTCTTGTGCCATGTTATTTATCCATCACACATGCATATTTCACTCTTTGTCTACCACTGAAGACTTCATCTTGTGAAGTCTCCTCCTGATAAAAAGGTAATAAAAATAATATAATACTTTTACAAGTATCTTTTAAAAATCCTTTAGATGATTCATACCATCTTCTAATAAAATGTTGCCTGTTGTATTCATAGGAAAAAAAAAAAGGATAAATGAGTTTGTCAGTTCTTGAGGAAACTGCTGTCCACAAATATCTAATTCATTATACAAAAATGAAAGAAGTAGAAAAACAATTATCAGACAATAAGACAGAAACCTGGTTATATAGAGCAACATAACTTTAAACTTCTGTGGAAATAGTATTTGCATATTTCACTTAAGAGAACACACAAAGCTCAGATGAGCAATAAGGACATATAGAGGTGTATAATATATATGGCAGAGAAAGAGAAACGACATGCAGACAGCAATGACACGCAAAATCTGTGTGGTTAACAACAGATATGGAGCCCAAACATATTGGGTAGCAGAAATGGAACTGCCAAAGGAAAAATTATTTACTGAGCTGGGATATTTAAGTGTTCTCCTTTGCATTATTTTGATCAGATACATCTATCTGAGGGAGATAGGATGCTTTAAAGAAATATCTCAAGATGCTGCTCAAAAGCCTGGGTTTGATCTGAGTTTATTTTTTCATTTATACAACATGAAAAGCATGCAGATTTGTTCACCTTTCTTGTCCATGAGCAATATCTTCACAAAAAGGTAAATTAAGGTGACTATTTCCCATCCCAAGCAAGAATGTTTAATATGCAGCACATTTTTTTACACTCTTTAAACTTATCATTAGTTTCTTGTCCTCCCTCTGGTAGCACTGCCTGTCCACCACTTAGTGAACTAGACTGACAATGCCGTTAGAAACAGCTTTCACTCTGTGCCGCAGTTGATCATGACAAACAGCATCCTAAAAGGTGGTAAACTCTAGCTGGCATGGTAGCTCGTGGCAAATCTTAGAAAATTAAGAGTAGGCACTGCTGTCATAGAACTAGTTTCTCTTTCATTTCCTTTCTCTGGCTTGTTCCGCAAAGTTTGGAACCCTGCAGAAGCAGAGTGGGAAAGCAGGCTGAATGACTGGATTCATCTAAGAGGAGGGAACTGTCATGTGCAGCGAAAGGAACAAAGTATATACTTAAAACCTCACAGTTTCACGGAAAAATTATATGTAAACGATAGGCAGAAATATGGCAGCTTCCTAAGAGTGATTTTAAGTATCAAGGCAGCAATGCTTTAGAGAGTGAAAGGCACTCTAACAGCTTGATGAGTTTGTAGACAGAAACCAACATCCTTCTTTAAGTACTAAGCAAATACTGTCCTAGTATAACTGCCACTAGAATACTAAACTCTCCAAAACCTGAAAGATTTTTACTATCTTCAATAACTAAAAAACCCTTCAGAGAAAGCCCAGTAAAAATAGTAGCAGTTACATTTTACCAAAACCAATTTTCTGAGTGAAAATTGTGTTGACCCTCTCACAGTCATACAGACTAGGGGAGTGGTGAGTTTTATTTACAAGACAGTTAACAAATATTAAAATCCAATAAACATTGCCCTGGTTTGATTTCTTCTCTAATATGCACTCATTTCGCTCCACTTCATACAGAAGTGAATATATAATAAAGTCTGGGGTCCACTTCCTCTCTAAAGTCATGTGCCTTTCTTCAAGCAGCCTTCATTGCCCCTTGCATCCAAGCCAGTCTCCACCCCAGGTTACTACACCAGCAGAACCAGAAGCATAAAACTAGGTCTCCACATCTTCTGGGATTAAATTTTGCTTTTAGAACAGATTTTCAAATATCTTGCAGGACTGGGATGTAAATGGTAAGAACGGAATCAATGGGAAGAAATAAACATTCCTTACAGCTGGTTAATGTATAGTTTCTTTGCTAGCTGCACATTAACCATTTTATGAGTACTCTTTCTTCACCTGACATGCCTCTAACCTTCTCCAGCCTTATTAACACTACACCTTTTAAAAGTCAATCAGTCATCTAAAATGCAACATCATATGTAGGCACTAGGCTGTAAAGCATACACTCCTTTCTTTATAGAAATTAAATGCAAGGACTGGCATTTCTTTTAAGTACAATATATTACTCTGTCCAATTTAAGAATAGAGTATTATTCATTTGCTCAGCAGTGTGCAAAAGGATAGTACTTTCAAAATAATGAGTAATAAAACATAAAATTTTGGTAACTAAAACTGAAAGAGCAAGCGCATATTGCTTGGGTCTAGAAATAATGCAAAAGCATTATCTTTTATTGCATAGTAGGCTATAGCAGCAGCACAAGATGTGTGAGTGTTCCTGAGTGCTGTTGGTCTATGTGTAGAGTTTTGCCACTCCAAGCCACAGTGGGACAAGATTCAGGCATGCATCACATGGCCCATTCCCTTCCTCCCTGGGGATGGGAAGGGATGAAAAGAGGGCTGCATGCAAGGGCTGGCTGGAAGAGAACTAGACCATATACTGCCTTGTGAGCAGGAAGTCAGGATGCCTGCAATTACATGGTAACAAGAGATTCAGGCACAGGTCAGGATGCTGGAGTACCAGGTACAGAACACAGTGTCATCTTCAAATGCACAGTACAAGAATATTTCTCTCCAAAGAATAATTGAAAAACTTAAATGTTGAAGACTTCCATCCTTTTGGTCAAAGTTAACTTCCCTCTGGATATTTCATGAACAGATAACTTGAAAAATATGATAGAGGGGTGTAATGTAATGTTATTGCTTTACCTTGAATCTCCAATATTGATATGGACTAAATTTAAAGCTCATTTTCTTCAACATTTCACTGTTCTCATTACATATAAACATTTAAGAACTTATGGGGTGTGGAGAGGAGCCTTGTGACTTTTGTGACAAGCTAATGCAAATTCTTACGTGGCAGAACTTCATTTACTTCAGGTAAGTCATGGGAAGGATAAATTTGGTTTGCTTCATTCTTTCTTCTGAGTGAAGTATTGCTCTCAGAATTTGAAAATGCAGTTTCTCAGTTTGTCTCTCCCTGAAGGCCTAAGCCTCAGATTGACTCGAGCTAACTTGGTATTACACTGTGCAGTATAGAAACACATCTACAGTTGATGCAAGTAACATATATAGCATATATTTGTTTTTTACCTGGTAGATTTGCCAACAGGCTCAGGGTTTTTTTTTCAACAGATCTGCAAATATTTAGCAGCTTTCCCCAATTCATAAGGACCTATGTTTTCATAGTGATTGAGAAAACTTAGATTTCAAACATATTTTATCATTATTTAGAAGAGAAAGGAAAAGCTAGGGGAAAACTACAACCCAAATTTTAATCTGGGCTAAATACGTACATAAATAATAAAAATATGTATATAAATAATAAATATGTATATAAATAATAAAAACATTAGGAGAAGAAATCTAAAGCAGACAAAAAAATGTCAACCTATTAAAAACAGAATATGTCAGGAAAATCCAGTGCAATTGCTACATAACACAGATCTTGATATCAATAGATAAGCTAGTCACCATTATGAACTGTACAATTGGAAGAGTAAGTAGTACCCACCAACATAAAATAGATTTCTTCCCTTTAGAAGAATATTCTCTCATGACTCAGTACAAGGATCAGTAAAAAAATATGACAGTTACAATGCATTCTCTTGTCTTTCAAGGAAGTAATATAATTTAGTGCTGTTCTTTTCACTGTTACTCTGCAAGACAATCAGAACTTCCCCAAGGAAAAAAAAAAAAAAAAAAAAAAATTTAATTTCTGCATAAGTGCTTCAGTTTCAAATGAGGTAAAAGCCATTCAAAACATGTATACTATAAAACGTACACCAACCAAATAAGATGCTACCTCTAAATGCAAGGCTTGTGCTAGTAAAATTGTTGAACTTGATTACTTTACTTCTATCAGAGACTTAAAAAATCTTTACTATTGCTGCTATCAATGAGACATGAAGCAGCAGCTACCACTAGGGCAAAGATAGGAAGGAATATGATCCCTCCTAGTAGCAATAAACATCACTTTTGAGCCTTCCTTTCTCTGAAGGAATAGTAAGCTTAACTCTCCAGGACTCCCTCTTCAATTGTCATCCCAGCTCGGACCCTTCTTTTTCATCAAATGTATAAGCAACTGTCGATTCCTAATTTGGTTTCAGTCTTCCACCATGTGTATGGCAAAACTGCATGCCAGGTATGCCAGTAAAAAATTTTGAGTCAGGCATTTTCAAGCCCAGATTACAGTGGAAAAATACAAACCTGGAAAAACTCCTCAGCAGAGACTCAAACATGCTCATTTAAATCTCATTTGTAGAGCCACTTTACTGAATATCAGTGTAATATTTAAGTGAAATTATTGCACTCTTCAAATAGTCTCAATTATCTTCACTATTTGAGGTAGAGATGACTTGCTAAATAAGAGCCATCTCCTGCTATCCTTCATGTTGTTTAATGGAACACGTGCAGCTTTGTACCCAAAAGGACTTCAAACTTAAAACACATTCCTCCTCTTCCTGACACAAACATATTTTCAAGTTTTTAAAATGCATTTTGATGTGCACCAGAAGCTAGCAAAGTGCAAAACCTCATATTTAACTTTAAGCATGTTAATTATAATCATCATCTATGTTATAGTACATATATTTGTATTAATATAAATGATATTATAAAACATAGTCTGATAGTACAGATGTCCTGGTTTCAACTGGGATAGAGTTAAGAAAATTACTACTTCCTAGTAGCTGGTATAGAGCTGTGTCTTGGATTTAGTATGAGAATAAAGTTGATAACACATGGTTTTAGCTGCTGCTATCTAGTGTTCATACTAAATCAGGGATTTTTCAGCTTCTCATGCCCTGTCCTTGAGAAGGCTGGAGTGGCACAAGAAGGTGGGAGGAAACACAGCCAGGAGAGCTGATCTAAGTTGTCCAAAGCTATATTCCTAACATATGACATCGTTCCCAGTATATAAACTGGACTGGTGAGAGTTGTCCAGGTGGGGTGGATCACTACTTGGGGACTGGCTGGGCATCGGTCAGTCAGTGGTGAGCATTTGCATTGTGTACCACTTGTTTTTCTTGGGTTTTACTTAACTTTCTTTTTGTTATCTTCAATTTCATCACAATTTTTATTATTACTGTCAATATTATTACCCTTTTTTTTTTATTATTTCAATTATTACACATGCTAACTCACAAGTTTTAATTATTTTCAATTCTCCTCCCCATCCAGCCACAGGGATCAGTGGAGGAGGAGTGGGTGAGCAGCTGCTGTATGTTCAGTTGCCAGCTGGGGTTTAACCATGACAACAGAGTTAAAAAGTAAATGAGAATTGTTTTATTGTTTATTAATAAAACAAATCAGTAAGCAGCCTGAGGAACAGATGTCAGTACATGCTCACATGACATTGAAACTTCATGTGCAAGTACAGTGGACGAAATCTGAGCCCCATGTAAGTCCTGGGCAGAACTCTGTATCTTCAGTAAGGACAAGGTTTAACCTGGCATAGAAAGGTTTGATAACAAATAAATTCTTGGAAATAATATCCACTGCTGTCATTATCAGAACGTTGTCTATCTTTTGTATCTGTAAAGCAAGTTACTCCAGCTTTAGCAATGCCAGAAGACTTCTGGAATGTCTGACATTGACTCACAGCTTTGCACATGTACACTTTTGAGACCAAAGTTCAGTGACTTCCAGCTTACAGAGTTGAGTTCCCCTTCTTTCACCAGCCTGAACACTGTACAATCATAGAAAAGGTCATTACAGAAAAGAAATTGCTCCATCTCTCTGGCGGAAGTATTTCCCTCACGTGCTGCCAAACAGAGAAAATAATACTTACTGTTTTGGTTTGGTTTTTTTCCTCCTAAAATTATAAGCACAGTGGGCTACCAACATTTTTACTACTGCATCTTAAAATACCAAGGAAAAGCAATTCTCTTCAAGAAATTATGGAAGCTGCAGAATTTAACATGGACCTCTCAACTCTAGCAGTTCCAAACATTTCTTCATCCCACTTTCAATCTGGTAACGCTCCGATTATGTCCATACTCTCAGAATTCTTGTATCAGATGGTATTCTTTTTTATTTTCTCTTCTACATCTTTATTCCTAAAGCTTCATACTGCCTTTTGTAGGTCCTTCCAAAATTTCCTGGTTATCACCCAACACATTAATTAATAAAATACTCTGTCAAGGACTTTTAACTTGGACTGCTTTGCTATAAATACATGTCTAAACTAAATGAATAAGCTGATGGAAAAGGTAAATGTGAAAAAAGTCTAACAAAGATTCCAGTCAAGGAACATCTTTAAGTACATGAATAAATATGATCCTAACAGCAAAGTCCTGAGTCCTTTAAGCTTATGTTAAACAGTCTCCAGCAAGAAATAAGAAATTGTTCAAATTCTTTCCAAAGTTAGTGATAAAAATAACTTGCATTATTATAATTTTTGAAAATTTCAATTTAAGGTCAGTGGTAAAAAGTGAAGCACAGATTAACTTGATACAGACAGCATGAGATGTGTTTTTGCAAGAGCAGAACCTTCTTTAAATCTTCTCATTCCTACATTCAGCTTCTTATCAGGTAGAAGACTGGTCACACACAGGTAAATGTGAGCATGCTAGAAGATAACCAATAGCTTTTCTAAACATTCATTTTACAATTCATTTAAATTCCTCTGCCAAGAAATCATCATGTAGTTGGTTTCATGCATTGCAGAAGCTGATTAAGCCAATTTTGAGAAGACAACTGAGACTCGAGAAGGGATGCTGTTTCCAACAGCTGTTTACATGAAAGGTATTAGACTTCATCCAAAAACCAACTGGAGACTAACAAATTACTTCTTACATAACCTTAATGCAAAACTCCATTTCTCAACACTAATGTTAAGGTTTTCTTTAGTTAACATTCTGTTATCGTTTCGCTTCCATTAGAAAAAGTTGCACAACAGGACTGCACTTCACACAGTAAAAATCAGTTTGTGGATGGATTTCAAACACTAGTAATACCCCATGAAAGGGTGAAAGCCACAGCACCTTGGATACTGTATTTTCACCACAACTTTTCTTCTGTCATTTAAAGCAAGAAGAATTGTTTGGTGTACCTGCTAATTTTTTTTTCCTTCTCACACGTTCCTTCACATCAGGAATGTCAGAGTTTCTGTCATGAAAGAAACCCATAAGAAATACCAGCTATTACAGGTCAGGAATTTAAGAAATATTTCTTGGATGTTTTTGTGGAAGTAAAAATGCTGACTAAGATTTCCATTAAAGGTTCACATATTGAGAAGCAAAAACTAAACCAATACACTATTACTCTTCTTGGAATTTGGATGACAGGGTCATTCAATTACTACTGGCTATTTTTTTCAAATTCTGTCCATCACTTTTTTATTTTAACCAATCCTGTACCTATAAAGGATGAAGCTTCTAAAGTCATTGGTACTCTTCTCCAGTATTGGTTGAAAATGGAGACTTCCACCCCATGTACAGAACAAGAGTTCAAACAAAAAAGCATGTTAAATTTGCACACCTATGAAATAAGCATTCAGTTCCTTATCTTAATGTCCATAAATGTTGATGTCTTCTACTGACATAACATTTTCCGCTATAACATTGACCACTGACGTAAGAAGCACAGATTTAAAAGCAGTTAAAAATGTCCTCATGGCTGTAGGTTCATGGCATAATTGGCATGCCTGTGATTTTTATACAGAGCCCTTCACGATGGAATTTTTGACATAGTCACTTGATTTGGACACTGCCACGGGTGATATAATTCACATCTCTAAAGTTTAATTTCGATGCTCATCTCCCGTTTCCTCCTGATGACTGATGAGCTGACTCCTTGCATTTCTATGCCAACTTTCTCATTCCGGGCTCTCAAAGAGAAAACTCCATGTCATGCACCTTTTATTAAAAAAGAATGAACACATGCAGCACCTTCTCTCGGGGGAAGACCAATGATTTGCTGTATTAGAATAAATCATGTTCATATGTGAAAATATATGTATTTTAGGTTTACTGAAACACAAAATAAATAGAGTATTTAAAAGTTGCAGGGCCAAAAAAAAGGATTGTGTATTACAACTGAGATTACCTCACACAGAGCTACAGGGAACACATTGATGAAGAGAACTCCAACCCCCATTATGTTTCAATGTGTGCATATGTGTGTGTACGCAAGCACATGCATGGAAGATTAATTTCTGAAGAGGAAATGGCAAGGAGAGAAAACAGCTTTTGTTCCCTGAAGCTGACTCCTGCTGCTGCAATCAGCACAGCCTTTCATAACACACACAAGTATATAAACACACACTGCTGGGAGAAAAGCTTTTAGCATTCTGGTCCCTTCTGTTGATTTCCAACCAAAAATAAGTGAGAAATGAGGAAGGGAACAGAGAGAGAAAGGAAAGGAAAGATCGGAGGCCCAAATTAACATTTTATTTGCAATTTGGACCCAATCATGTTTATCTTTACAGTTCCAAAATAACTGTGGCATCCTGCCATTGTAAAACAGAACTGCTGCTTCTGACACATTTTATGCATCAGTCTTTGGATATTGTATCACTAGATAAGCAAAGACCATCCTGAATGCTTAAGTAGCAGCTATTTGGAGATTTTATAGTTTAAGGGGAATCCTTATTTACTGTAAAGCTGGCATAATTTTTCTTACAGCTTTTCCCTTAATGTAGGGGAACATAAGAGGGCATTTGACGGTTTGTATGTCAGAAGTATACATCTGGAAAGCTCACGTCCCTCAGCACTACAGTATTTTTCAGCTCTCAACAGCAGATTCAGTGGTTGTCACAGATGGACACTGCTTGCAATGGCCCAGTATTTCCTCATATGGACCATAAGGTAAGTGCAGAATCGGGTGGCCTGAGAGTTGAAACAGAGAGAGTAAACATCACACAAAGTCACATTTCACCAGGTGCTTGGAATACAAACAGGAGGGCTGAGGTCATTGTTCGCAAAGTAAATGTTTACCCTTGAATACCTGTGCGCTGGAATTTCTTGACAATACAGTATAGCTCAAGTATTACACACCTGCAGTATTTCCTAGTCCCAAATGGTTCATGTGGCATATCTATTCCGTTCCACACTAAATTACTTCTTCAGCAATCATCTATCTGGCTTTATCTACACTGTCTGGTGCAAGACTCTAAATCTAATTTCCACCATTGCACTCCAGCCTTTCTCTGTCATCCAAACCAATATTAACTATCTGGTGGGGTTTTTTTTTTTTTTCAGTAGAGTTGTTACTTTAATATCGCACAAATTAGGGTCTCAATTCAGGTACCTAAACTTAGTTGTGAAGTGCTATGCTATAGAACATATTAGATATCTGCACAAGGCCGTTCTATGACACATGATATAGAGAAGATTAATGTCCTTCAGAATGTGCCAATTTGCAATAGTTTATGGTATCAGTTCATGCAAGCAATCTAAACTCTGTAAGGCTTATTTTCATGATAGCAACCCTTTTCTACAGTCCACTACCACATTGACTATGAAGTATTCAACTGACACAATAAATGAGGCAGAATCCTACAAACCTGAGGTCTCCACTTATTACACAATATCATCCATTATCTGGACCATTCAGAAGGTGGGTCAGTAAGTAAAGACTGTAGTACAGAGTATCTGCTAGCAGTTTTATTTTTCTCTTTGATTTTAAGAGGTTTGGGTTGGATTGGGTTTTTTTGAGATCTCATTTTTGGTATTTTTCTGAGAATTTAATAGGGAAAATACATATACAAAGTAAGTTCTAATGAAAGAAAACTGAACATTCAAAATCATCCATATGCTATTTTAGTGACACTTCTATGAGTCATGCCTATACCACTTAAGCAGAGTAACCTCAGACCGGCAGTCAGTCTATTAAGTGCCTCGGTGTGTTTTACAAATATCTCCTGAGAGCACAGGAATTGAATCTTTCACAACCATGTCACAGGAGAGAGACAGTTTCTTCAATGGATGTATATTTTTCAATACATTACTCTAAATCAGGACCTTTTTCATTGTTTCTTTCAATAAGTCCTTGCCCCAATTACAGTTTATGATGTCCAGTCTGATTCTTGTTGACCTAGAACTTGCTTCATCATTAGAAACCTTCCTGGTGACCACTGGACTGTGTTGGATCCTGGCTACCATCACTGGATGTGATCATGACCTGCTCAGTGACTTAGCAGGTAAGAGCATCACACAGATATTGCAACAGACTTAACTACTCCTCCTAAATGTCTCATGAATGGTCTTGTCAGTGCTAGGATCTGTGTTACACTGAAGCGGCCCTGACAGACTAGGATTTGCCATTTGATTTGACTAATACTAAAGGGCTTCTGCATATGTAAATTAGAATTGTTCATAAATTTACATAAACAGAATGTTTTAAGAACAAAATAAGTGTACCCCTGACTGAATGGCTGTTCCTATGCCAAATTTCAATTATGTTCCAAAAAACATAAGAATGTCAGATTAAGTAAATTCTATTTACCTTTATTTTAAGCACTGGGAAAAGGCTCTTTATTTCTAAGAATGTCTGAAAACAAATATAATATTTAAGTAAGCCAGCTACAGAAAAGTTCAGAACATATGATTGAAATTTCAGGCAATTATAAGCATCATAGGAAATGCTGGGCAATTTTAGTAAAATGTAATGGTACCAATCGCAAATACCCTATTGAAAACCCTAAACAAATAGGAACTTCATCACAAGAAGTACACTCCATTGTCCATACGTGGAACATTTTACTATATGCCTATCACAGTTTTCTTGGTGGCACACAATATTACAGTATTACATAGTATTACAAGCTGATACAGCTGTGTAATTCAGTTGATTGAACAAAATGCTATGCTGCTAGAGTTTTAAGAAACGGGATTTACAGTTCAAGATTTTATTGTACTACAGCTATAGTATTAGTACATACATACTACATAAAAAATGAATCTTCATAAAGGTGGCTTACAGAGCTTTACCTTTAAAAATTAATATTCCTTCAACTACACTTTCCTCTCAAATTCTGCATTTTTGTTACACGTTGTATGTATTAAAGCAAAAAATGAAACAGTTTTTTAAAAGGAGTCTTGACCCACAATTTGTCAGTGTTGTTTACCTCTAGGACAGAAACAAAGAGGAATGTAAACTTTATATTTGTCTTGGTATTTCTGGAATTACATGTTAGGAAGGCTCTCCTGCAATTTGAGAAAAGACTACATATATTAAATTTCAGACAGCAGTCTTGAATATCCAATGCATACATATGCAGTCTTACTTGATTCTCCTCTGAAATTACAAACTACAGAACTGAACATTTAATACATAAATAGTTATTGTCCTGGTTTGAGTGAGAACAGAACTAATTCTGTTCTATAATTTTTTTTTTTCATCTCCGTTCTTCTCACTAACTGCACTGTCTGAAGTCAGCAGCCTGTTCTCACAGGCAGTGTCTGCTTCTAGCAGTGATAACACCCCATGTTTAGAGTTAGTACCCAGGATTGGTGTGCAGACCAAGGACACTGCTGGATATTGTGTGCCACACTGGGGGGTGCAGAAAGTGAAAGGATGCACCTGCAGGGAGGATTGGACAGGACAGAAGACCCTAAACTGACCAAAGAGGGATTCCTGCCCATATACAGCATATTCAGCATAGAACTAAGGGATCCAAAGGGTCTTTGTGGCTTTTCTCCCCTCTTGGACCACTTTGCCAGCATTGCTTGGCTTGGCTTGGGTCTTCTTTCAGTTCCTTCCTCAGAGCACCCAAGGAGGACTCTGTCCATTCTGCCTTCGATCCTGATCTGTGTGTTCCTGAACCCGGTACCAGAATCCAGTTCTTGAACACAGTTCCCGTCTGCTGCTGGACCCAGTCTGGGACTCCCCCGGTGCCTGCTCCACAGCATCAGTGGTGACAGTGATGTAATTACCATCAGGGGGTTGGGTTCAATAGTGGTTTTGTATATATTTGTATATATTCTATTTTTATAATTATTAATTTCCTTTTCATTAAAGCTATTCAAGTTTCCTTTTCTAATGGCTCAGTCTCTCTCCCCTACTCCCTTTCTCCTTCCCTTTGGGGAGGGAAGTGGGTTTAACAGAGAGTGTCTGTTATAGGTCTAAGGGGCCGCCCTGACCCTAAACCACGCCAGTTATCAAATACTTATATCCACACTAAAGTCAACTCAGAAGCTCATCTCAATGGAAATTATATGAGAATTAATTTTAAGCTTCAGTTCCTATTGTTTTGTTACCTATAGTATACATATGGATGCTACATTACAAATATGTATTACATATATTATACATTTCCACAGACAAAATGATTGATCCACATAACATGCATATGTCACAGAATATCCTTTGTCGGGGGCCAAATATCAATATTTGTAGAAGAAAATAATGTTAAATATTTCACATCTATAGTACAGTAAGACCATGCTCAGATGGCTCACAAAAGCACTTTAAGCTAATCTTTTGGTCTCCTACTCATTGCCTTAATATACATCTACCTGAATCATATTTTCTAACATGATGTAAACCCACATGTTCCTTGGCTTTCATAAACTACTACACCATCAAGAATAAATGAAGACCCTAAACACAGTACACCTGTCCCCTACGTAACTCACATTTTTTTCACTCTAGATCCTTTCCATTTCACTCAAATACACACCAAGTATAGTTGGCTTCAAGTTGCTATCCAATTTCCAATTAAACAAATTTGTTATACAAAATAGGAAGAACAGGACAGATAATTACTGTTTGTTTCACAGTCAAACCATGCTGCAAATTAAATGTCTTGAAATCAAAGCTTAAATTTAAAAGGACACTGTCAAAATATTTTCATAAAATAGACTTTTTGTTATAGAATAAAGAATTGAATACTGAAAGTGGAAACCTATTTCTTCACCACAACTCTGTCCTTCCTGCATGTATACAAAGTGCATGTTTCTGTATGGTTCCTCGGGAAAAATAGCTTGCTGGCAGTTATTCATACTTTTTAGAAAACACCAGTAAAGCATTTATTTTGGGAAGAAAAGAAGGAGTAAATACTGCAGTTTGATTGTGCTTGTTTTTATAAAAAGAGAAATACCCACAGCAACTCCCCATATCCTTAGAAGCTCCTTTCCATTCTGCAATAGTCAATACTCCTCAAGCGAGACTGAAACACTAATTCCAGGGACTCCCTGGTGCCTTGAAAGGAGCAGGTTACAGTTCCATGAAATCCAGCAGAATAATGCAGGAAAAGGACTCCTAGGGTGCCCACTTGACCAGCATCTTATCATTCAGAATCAGAGCTCTCTCTTGACACTTGCTGCAAATATTTTTCCATTAAAACAAAGTCTTTTCTCTTTAAGATTAAAAGAAGAAATTAAAGCTCACTGTAACAACACTGCATGAATTTATTGTCCAGTGAGTTGCAGAAGAGTCAGCCTACACAAAGGACCAAAGACTTCAAGCCATACTGTGCAAGGTTTGGAGCTGATTATAGCTCTGAGACTGTTATGCTTGAGCCTATTAACTGCACAACACATTAGTATTATTACAGCAAATCACCTAAACATTTGAACTCTATGTGAGTAGCCCATTGAAATCAAGCTAACTTGCTCATTTCTATATGAAAGGGGCAAAAATGCTAATCTGATCAACATTTCTGATTAAACTCATTCTTTCAGTAGTCTTCATTTGAACAGACAGATCTCACATAGCTAAATAAAAAGAAAAATGCCCTAGATTCTCTGAAACTCTCTACAGTATACTCCACTAGTGTGAGAATATTGTTAAGGGCAGAAAGAGCATAAAAAAACACTAGAAATCTACTTTTTCTGCAGCTGTGTTAACTGCTGTGATCAGACAGGCTGATCATCAGCTAACATCCATTTTTGAGGAGCCTCATCACTCTACGCTGAAAACACACCAAAAATCACATAGGGCTGCAGCTTTAATCTAACATCCTTTATTACCGTATTTATTATTTAACTTAAATCTGTCAATAAGCTTATGATCTTACACCAGATTTATAGTCTGCCTTGCTGAAATCAATGGAGTTAAAGCAGTTCAAAACAAGTTTGATGTGGCAGAAAAATATCAGGTGTTCAATCTACAGAGACAGCATTTTGGATCATGAACTTCATTATCTCTGAAGTAAACATAAAAGGCTTTTTTTTTTTTTTTTTCATAGTGTGCAGATTAAGTTGATGATCAAGAACATTAACGAGTTAATACAGGAATACTTCTTTCAAATATATTTTTGCAAAATTCTGCTCCTCCAGGGTGGGGTTGGGTTGGGGAACTCGAGGGTGGCTTTTCTGATTTTTTCATTGGGAAACACTTTCAAATTTTCCAGGAAAATTATCATTACTCTAAAGGGAAGGCAAGCAAATGTTTTGCTTGGACTGGTAAATCTTCATGGCAATTTTGCAAGGCTGCTTGAAGTCTTTTTTCCCTCTCACACACACACAATTACAGTATCACATGTTACTGGGAACAAAGACTACAGGGAACAGAGTTTAATGGACTGTGATTACTGTTCTGGAACAGATTGAGCCTCTTTATAGCCTATGAGAAGATGATGTGAACTGAATTCAAACAAAGAACTGATAATGGATTTTACTGAAAGCTACACAGTTAAAAAAGACACTCTCATAATTCACAGCCATGGAAAGTATCTCAAAATAGCAAAGAGATTTAAAAAAAAAATAAGAGATGCATTGCATGTAAAATAATAGACCTACAAATTTTATCTTTATATAGTAAACTACTTCCAAGAAAGGAAAATCCATAGTATCATTTACTTTTATTTTAAAAATTTTCATTAATAGTGTTGCATTCTGGCTTTTTTTGCACTAATATAGTAACTGCCCCCTTCTTATTCAGGCAATTCTGTTCACGTTTCTATCTAACTTAAGTCTCTGATGCTACCAATGTACATCGATCAACTACGCTTCAACCAATGCTTTAAAAACAAAGCATATTTCACATCAGCCACTCTGTTTTCCTCTAGTCCTTAGCCCAAATCAACTATCCAGACATTTTCATCTTCTCCCATCAGTGAGATGAGGCAAGAGGTGATTTTTCAGCTGACCATAATGATCCTTCTTGACTTGCTCAGAGCATGGGGGAGGGAAGTGCCTCATCCCTGCATAAATATCTTCCTTTGTGTCTACAGCCTTCCTTTCTGATGTGTTATCCTTGGTGACTGGTCTCTTTAAACTGATATCTTTCCAGCCAGTGGAGGAGTAGGCTGCATCTTTCTGAGTAAACAGCTTTTCAATTTTAGTCAGCAGATGAGAAAATCAATTTAAAATATACTTAATGCTATCCTCTTCATACTCTACCTTTCACACAAGGAGAGTAACCCTGTTTGTAAATCGAATACATCATATTAAACTTATCAAATGAGACTGAAGAATTAAACAATTAATATAAGTTTCTGTGCTGTTATCTGATGAAGTGATGAGTTAATCCATAAAAATCAACACATATTCTGTTTTCTTATTTCTGAGATGTGTTTATAAATACCATTTCACAAGTGTCTGTCATAAGAACTGATCTAATATCAAAACTGGGCCCTAAATCTACCCCCAAATACATGAATCTTCATGGTTGTTTTCCACTGTATTAAAGAGGATTACTTCTGCATATGAACAATCATTTCCATACCTAGAATTCATGGTACAAATAATTTAAAATGGAAATATTGGTGAGTTTGTAATAGGAAAACTCAAGCTGAAGTTTTTCTAATAGGTATTTTTTCCTCTAACTTTGAATCCTCCCACCAGACACCCACATTCTCCTAGTCTTTTTGTACTGCCTGCACAACAGACATCTCCACTAGAAAAGACTGAAGCAATTACCTAATGGTGCAGAACTAGCATGACAGCCCTTGCTGCTGTGTACCCCATTTCAATAAGGATGTGTTTTGTATGACTCAGAATGAATCAGACTGAGGAAAGAGAACTGCAGTCCCAGAAATAATAAACAGCAGCACACAATTTGGAAGAAAGATCCTATGCTGCTTAATCATCACTGCCCCACAGCTAATTGCATTTCATATTATATCGCGTGCCTAAGTAGAATATGTGTGTGGATGTATGATCATGTGTCTTATGAGCGCCAGAAATATTAATCAATGCCCTTTGTTGAAAAAATCAAGCCCTAATCAATCATAGTCAGATACAGATATAAAGCTAAATGTATTAGCAAAAGACATCGGAACACTAAGGACTCCATTCCATACTCATACCCCACAAGCCAGACTACTGCTTACCTGTGGGAAGGAAGCACATGACTTAGCAGGCACAAAAACTTTTCTTCCAAGTATCCAGCACAAAGGCCAGGCATAATGAGTTGTGAAGGTCCTCCAAAATGGAGAACGCTTATGCATACAGCCCTTTCACACAGTCAGTCTGAAAGCTAATAGAATGCATACCGCTTTTAGAGGGTCAGGAGAGATGTCCTCCCAAGTCCTCCAATGTAACAGGGAAATTGCTACTTACCTAAAAAAGCCCAGGCGCCAGGTCTTCACAGCAAATCCATACACATATTGTGAGGCTCCTAACAGCTTCTGCCCCTAACCACATGTGTGCAGCTGGGGTACAGCTCTTGTACAGACATGGAGAAGGGTGCTGGCAGATGTGGTCACTGCAGGGACCTCACACGAATCTTTCCTTTGGAAGTACACAACTTGCAGACAGCCTTACATCAGAACACGGACTCCAACCAGTCATCAAAGCTGGGTAAGGCTCAACATGCTCCCAAAATTGGGCGAGATATGTTTTCTGGAGTGCTAGTGTCAAAATCCATATAAGATATATACAATGAAGGTAAGTATGTCTTACCCTAGGCAAAGGTTCCACTGAGTTCTCCTGCTGATGAGTGTTGTTCTCTCACTCATCATCACACATTGCACAGAACCTCATTCCCATCTCTTGAAGCATAGATCTGTAGCACTTGTTTTAAATCACAAAGAATCCTACTCTATTTCTCCAGAAAAGAACAATCCCTTTATTAAAATGCTATAAACATACAGTATCCTCAGTAGAAAAGAAAATGAAAAGCTTAGATAATAAAAAACAAAAATAAAATCACTGCATTTCCATATCATGTTCTCTTTTTTTCCTCACTAATCATCCATTATTTACTTTTTGGTTTGGTTTGTCTAGCTTCTCCTTGCATATATTGATGCTTCTAAGATCAATGGCTATTTCGTCTGCTTCCTTCTTACATTTATATAGATGTCTCCTTTTCTATTATTTGCATAATGCCTCGTATTTTCATGTATTTTTAGAAGAATAGTTTTTGTAGATCAGCTTTAACAATCCCCATGAAGGGCAATTAACCTCAGCAGTCACCAAGTCCAGTTCCTTTACTTTTAGGAAGAAGTACAATATTTTAAATCACTGCACACAATCAAAACTCCTTGAGATGTCCTGCACTGCACCATCTTATGGTCAACTGCATTTGTTTAAAAGACCTGAACGTACTGCAGTACTCTTTTAACTTTTCAGAGAAGGATTACATTGCCTAAGGCAATGTCTCAGGGATATCACAGCTGCATAGTTTTCCTAAAAAAAACCATTATTTATCTGTGTTTTCAGTTCATTATATTTGGCTGTGAACAAAATGCCACCATCTTATATCCCTAGGGCTGGAATCTCAGGAAGGGCTTCCCTGAAAGATTTCAGCTTTCTTCACAGGACAAAATGAAGGCATGAACACATTTCTTTGCCAGCTTTACTTCAACGCTTATTTAATGTCAACAACTTCAATGTCAGCATTTTCTTAGTTCCAAAGGTGGAAAAAACCTGACTATACAGGATAAATTAACTCGGCAGTCCACAGCTACGCCTACTTTCGTTTTATAATCTCTTCAGCAGTTTTCTGCTCCATCAGAAATGCCTGCGTACTGGTTTTGGTTTCCTATCTAACTACCGGGCTGCACTTTACAAGATAAGAGAAAAGAGCTCTGGGATCTTCCCAGAGAGATTGATAATGGCTCAGAGGCCCCATATGTTACATCACCAACCTCCAAGTCATTTTCTGCTTATAGAAAATGAAGGAAAGAAACAAAGAGAATACTGGAAGGAACTGAAGTCAGTGTACAGGTATACTAACTTTATTTGTGCTTTTTTCTGTCTTTCACCTTTCTGTTCAGCAACCTCTGGAGCATCCAAGTGTCAGCTTTATTGTACTGACTGCCAGCAGGGCAGAGAGTTGCTCAGGGAACACAGACGTGATTTGGCCTTTTCTTCTGCAGACCTCAACTGAGAGCACAATAGAGCCTGCACAGAATCAGCCTGCTTTCACTGAGGCTCTCAGCAGCTCACTTAGGGAGAAAAACATTAACAGTGGTAAGGACATGCAGACCTGGGCTGGCAATGTGTTAATCCACTGGTCTGTCTGGGCACACAAATCCCACTGGGCTTTCACAACTGAATTAGTACTTGTAGCCTGGTTCCTGCATACCCTGTGAGCTTGGTCTTGAGGACAATGCTGAAATTGCCCTGAGAAAACTGACTAGAAATGCACAGGAAAAAAAAATTATTTAGATGTTTTTCAATTTTAAAAAGCCAATTAATTTAAATTTAAGTAATCTCAGTTATAAGATGTTAGAGTGGCCAAAGGCACAAATTACCACTAGACATTTTATTATCCATATGCCCAGTTAAATCAATACCTCTGTGAGTCCAGGCCCTGAATTTCACAATAAATAATACCAGAAGAAGGTCTGCATTTTCTCTGTGCTAAACAGAAGATAGGGTTCATGGACCAAGGGGACCGTTATCATCAGACCTTTTTCTTATGGCAGTTCACTGAGCTTCCCCCATGGCATTTGAGTCAAGTCCAGAACTTGTGTTTGAGTCTTTTAGAAAGATACTCAAGTAACTAGGAAAAATAGAAATCCTGTCTACTACACTAAAGAGTTAATCCATAAAAAGGAGCTGGAGAGATGTAAAACTTAGAAACTACTTCCTGGGTTGAGCTTTCAGCTGGAATACTGAAGAGCACTCCCTGGCTCTGGGCTACAAATATTTCAGAATTCTGCAAAAATGGTGTCATCCATATTCATTCTGGATAATTTTTCATCTTAATTCCATATGTCATTATATCAGACTATAGCCACCTGTTCACATTAATGATTTTGTTTATTTAATGGACCAAGTGTAGTTTATATTGAGAAAAACACTATGCCATTACCTATACACAGCAATGGGGAGAGGATTTATTTGTACATTAGGAAATAAATGAAGATTAAGAATGCTGAAATTAGATTCAATTCACAGGCAAAACTGCTGTGAGGTTAGTGATTAATGAATGAGTTTGAAAATGCACATGCTTGAAATTATGAGAAAAGTATAATTCAGCAAGCCACAGTTCCAAAAAAGTTTTCAAAAAATATAAAATTGAGAAAAAAACACAGCTTATACCAGGCAAGAGTACATGTCTTTCTATACTTAAAAGCCTTGAAGGTAAAATCTTATATCACTGTTTGAACTAAAACTTCACACTCTCTGAATGTCCCCTTTATGCAAGAGCTTCAGTCTAAGACTATGAGCCCTGTGCTCCACTTAAGATTAAATTAAGGGATACTTAATGCAGTATATACACTTAATGGCTGTAAAATTATTATTTTCAACCACTAAGAGGATGACTTGATTAATTCTGCATGCCAGGAACAACATTAGACAATGTACCATTGTGTTCGTTGAGATGCTGAAGAAGAGAACATTTCAGTGCCTATTTGGTGGATCTACTTAGACCAGAAGCTCTTTGAGACGTGAAATGCTGTTTCCTTACAGAAAAATCCTCACAATATAGGTCTGTAGGAATTGTTCCAGTTATTGTGAGAAAGCAGATATATCTAAGTGTACCCCAAAAATTCCATATACAAATACCAAGTGACTGTAAGAACAGTCATCTTCCTAAAAATGGAAAGCTTACGATTTTCATTAAGATGTACTAATGGACTATCCTAAATACACTATCAACCAAGGATAAAACATTCTTCCAAGATGATAAATAGTTGCCAATCCTAGAATACAACAGACTTCCTTACTTTGTAAAGGCAATTTCTAAACAAAGGCACAGGAAACCACATAACTGTTCTGTTTCCTAATTTCACTATATGCTGAAACACAATTGAAACATCCAGTCTTATAATTCCAGGAGCCTACATCCAGGCCTGTGTGCAAGACAATGTTACACTGGACTTCAGTAACAGCCGTAAGAGTTGATGGAGAATGAAAGAACCAGAGTGCTTTGTATATTTATATATGCTCTTAAGCCTTCTCTCAAGTCCACTGAGTGAAAAAAGCTTCAGACTCTTAAAGAGACAGATTAAAAAGACTTTAACCAAAGTTAAGGAACAGGCTATTGCCTTACTGAGCTTGACAGTATTACGGCTTTGAAAAACTTCTAATTCATTTTCCATCTGCCACTTACAGACCTCCAAAATTTTATATTATATTTTAGATTATTCCAATTTCTCATCTTTTTTACACATTATACCAACTGCTTGGTCAGAAGGCACTCTATTAGCTGTGCTTTGCTGGAAAGTGGTTACTATCTCCTAATCCTTTCAGCTTCTCCTGTGTGCAAGGTGGTTTCATTCATCAGTTTGAGAGAGAGAGGCAAATATGCAGCTTGTAGGAATGGGCTTCTGATTTTACGTCCCAATACAGCAATGCAGAAAATGGGAATTTGAGTGTATTTCTTTCTGTCTCAGGTCATTGTAGACATAGCCAACAGTTCACCTTTACTGAAGCTGGAGCTCATTAGTACATAAGGTGGTTAGTGTGTGCAAAACTAACTGCTGAAGAAGAATCTACTCCCATTATAACTGTCCCAGGAGTCACAGGAAGGAACTGCTATGCAAATGTCTGTAAGTCATACCTTCAAAGAACACTCAGGAGTTACATAGGTTCAGCTCCAAAGTTTCAGTCATCCTTTGCCTTCTATGAGTTTTCCTTAGTAAAGAATACTTACCTTACCATCTCTATAGTACTAAACTAAAAAATGTGTAGAAAACTTCCCTGAACACTAGAACATACTTGTCTGTACAAGTTAATTCTTAAAATAGTCCCCAAATCAGTTACATGATGTAACTCTCCCAAAGAGTTAATAAGCATTATTTGGGAGGCATAGTATTCCCAGAACTATTCCTAAAAGGCAGTTTGTACACAACCACCCTGCTTTTTGTGGATAAGACAGTTTACTAACATACGAGCATGGCTCTATCTGCCAGTTAGTCCCAGCACCTGGGAGAGGTTTCAGTTTACTATGATAGACATAGCTAGGAGAGTATTATATTGGTAGGTAGGGGTAGCAACTGACATTGTTCATTTGCTGGCCAACATTATTTGGGCAACTGTTGAAAACATTAGTAATGAGTAAGATCCAGTGAGATCCTGCATGGCTCACAAGGCATACTGAGTATTCTAAAACATAACTTCAAGAAACAGATAACACTCCCTGCAGCCTCCAAGGAGGGAGGACACACAGGATTAGGCATGAATGTGATGATAATCTTCAAAAAACATTCAAATGAAATGGTAAGAGAGTTCATTTTAGAGCAAACCCAGTATAACAAACATCAAGAAAGCACTGGCAGCCAAAAGCTAATTACAGTCACACTAGAGAAACATGTTCAAGGGAGCAGCTGGAGAGGTTAATGGGAGAAGGAAACAAGCAGTAAGGGCTCATCACACCTTTATCTGTCTTCCTCCTTCTGTTCTGTATCATGTGCATTACTTGTAGCAATGATCAGAAGTCTGCATCTACTCACAACATTGCAGGGCATACTGTATTTTAAAATTAACCTTCTTACAGAGCTTGTAACATTGCCATTCAAACTGGATGGATTTTACAGCACTTTTTTCCCTCTTGCCTACCTTCCCAAATGCAGATGGTCCTGCTGGAAAACAGACATGTTTTCTATCAGAAACATTTCTTCACCAAAGTATGTCTTTACATAAGAAAGCTGCATTTCTTTTGAAAGCCTGAATAGGACGAAAAAAAAAAAAAAAATGCAAGACATAGCACCTTTTTCCATCATTCTTTTTCTGAGGAACTGGACTGAAACAATTAAGAAGTACCCAGCAATGACAACAACTTAGAAGGAGAAAGAACCACAGGTCTGAGACTCCTCCCAGCCAGTTGCTGTACATTGTCACAGCCAGCTGTGTGTTGCTGGCTGTTCTCACAGCCAGTTTCTCAACTATAGGTATTTATATCAGCAGAGATCTGCTCACAATCAAAGAAGCTAACAGGACTAAGAAAACAATCAGACCGAACGACACTGGGCTAGCTAACCTTACTCCTGATGAAAAGCACTGGAATCCCTAAGAATCTTACTGGCCAAGCTCTGAAAGTTACAGCTCCTTCACACAAGACTCTAAGTCTAGCTCACTGTTAACCTAAAAAGTGCCTGTTCTACATGAGTGAAGGAATGGAATGGCTTGTGACTAGTGAACATTTCCAAGTATCCAGTAATACTAGCTGACAAGCATGTCCACATGTATTGTTTAGCTCCACATGTAGTGAATACTTGCAGATGCTACTGTTCTTGAAAGAATCCAAGTACTCATCACATTTAAGAAAAAAAACATTAAATCCTATTCTCAGTGGAGGACCTTTCTATGAAATTCTTTCTTGTTCATCTTGTAGTCAGCACACCTAAATGGGCACATGCAAAACTAACAGCTGAATTGAAAACTGTAAGATTGACATTCTTTACACTTCAAATTCTTAGTTTATTAAAGCCCAATAACAGTACTGATGAATTACATTGAGGTACTTCTTCATTAAATATTTGAATTCCAAACCATGATTAAGACCCATCAGTTGCAGGATTACAAGGCTAACTCAAAAATTCTCAACCCTGCCTGTATTTGTTCTATTGAACCATTTCTTGCGGACACCATTGCTCACTTTCTTTGTTCACTTTTCTCCTTTTTGTGAACTGTAGAACAACACATTTGCTGGAAAAGTGCTTTCTGAAATTTCAGAATGAAAAGCTGCCATCCCCAAGGTAACTAGAAACCCAAACCACAAAACAGTTCCCAAAAGCCTATATCGGTTGGTAAGCAAGATTATGTGAAATGAATTGGTAAATGAACAAATAATTACAGAGGTTATGAAACAAAATAAAAGTTAAAAATCCTCAGGATTATTCCTCTCAGAACTACATTTTTAGGTGTTTACATATTATCTGTTTTGGGAAAGCACACAACACAAACCAAACAACAAATATTCAGAGGATCTACATTTCTGTGAACATTATGAAAGCCAAAGGAGACTTCACAGTGCTATCAATTTATGCAGACAGGGGAGGAGAATGACATAGTGTAAAAGAGCTAAATCTGCAACACAACTTAACTGAAATACTCATGACCAAATTTGAAGAGATCTTAGTAATAAACATTGTGTAATGGGAAGATAAGTAAGATCGGATAAAAGGATAAAAATAGCTTTCATTTCATATGAATCTTAAAATTCATGTAACCTCAAGAAAAAAAAAAAAAAAAGAATAATTGTAATAAGCCTGACAAGTATAATTAGTACTGTCTACTGGGAGAATACTCTGGAGATGGTCTGGCATTACAGAAGGCTTTCCAAAATGTGAAATTAACTGTGTAAGCACAGCTTTGTTAAGGTAAGCTACCACCAGACATTAATAAAAAAAGAAAAATGTAGCTTTGGGAAGATGTACTATAGCAATAAATCTATGACTCAGTCAAACAAATTATAACCCTGGATCCACTCTCTAAGCTTTTAGAAATGTAGGCTTCTGTGTGTGGTTTAAAAAAGAACAAAACCATTAACAACTCTCAAAGTCACTAATTAATAATCCATGTATCTTACACCTTTCCCAGCCATACGAGCAGAGTCAGGCATTTGCTTGGTTTCCCTAAGATGTCCTTTCAAATTTACCATTTCTCATGCTGTTGAGCTGCTGGTCTTACTGAATAGTGTTCATGACCTGAATGTAGGAGTAAATAAAAAGACAACAGCTGAGAAAGTATGTGGGATCTGATTACTCATTATGAATAATGACTATCCAACAAATAGAGATACTTCAGTGCACAGATTACTGTATTTTCTAGTAAGATTTCAAAGTGCTTCACAAACATATTAGGATATCAAGCAACAACTTAATGCCAATGCCAAGAACTCCTTAATGCCAATTATATTCTCGGACAGGAATATTAGATCCTTTATCAAATATTAGCATGATAGGCAGAAGTATCTCAGGAAATTCTGAATTTCTATACACAAAAGAAGAGAAGAGAATGATGCCTTCCTAACATTAGAAACAGATGTAGACATGAAGACATAAATAAAATTAAAGAGTCCATATCACTGAAGGGCTAGTCAAAATCCCCACCTCTGATTAAATATATAACATATAAACACTTTTATATTTAACATTGTCCCTTAGGTACAAGGAAGAAAATGAGCTACAAAGGTGACAGCCTGATGTCCCATCTGCATTCGATATACAGAAATACAAACAGGACTTTGACAGTGTCTAGACCTGATATATCCTTGCCATATAATATCAGTGATTATAACACTTAACTGTTCGGCACTGATACAATACTACATCTGAGTGATCAGGAAAAAAAAAAAAAGAAAACCCTATATTTTTCATAACACTGTCATTTTTGTTAAGGGCTGCCAAAGCCACCAGCTAGTTAGAACCTTTATGCAATCTACTTAATATCACATTTCAATTGCTCCCTTTAGAAGCAAAGAAAAATATTCAAGAAAATCAGTATCTTTAAGAACTAAAACCGAAATGACAAAATTGCAGCATGAAGAGCCATGAAGAAGAAAATTAAGGTGCCATCTTGCAAATAATGTCTTAATGACTAAAAATTAACTATTTAAGGGTTGCATAATGATGCTTTGTAACTATGGCTAAGACAATGCTTTATTTCCTCAAAATGTGTTTAAACTACCAGCACAGGTCAGTCTTGGCTTACTGTACACATAACTCCAGAGCTTTTTAAAAAAACCTATTTAAGATCAAAAATCTATTCACATGGTGTTTCTCAAATGGGGTGTTATAAAGCTTAAAGTCAAGTAAAATTGTCATAACATTTTAAAAACTAAAGCCTATGAACTTGATACAAACTCTAGAAATGTTTAGAAATACCGATACTGAAATATATGTTAACTGTTATGTCATATAGCTAAAGGAAAATTGATTCCAGCTATTACTCAGTTTTCTCTTTTATTTCCAAGGTTTTAATAAAGACTGGTTTTAAAGAATCTGTTCATCATAAAAGTCTAGAATGCAGCACTTTGCACAGTGTCTCTCAGGAAATGTTCTTGGTGCATTATTAATGACCATGAGTAATGTTTATTGTACTTCCCTTTTTACTCAAGTCATAATGAATGAACTATGACCTTTCTTTCCTGAATTACATTTCTTAATCAATCTCCTAGTTTTATAAGGATTCTCCTCTATCCCTCAAGAACTGCTATGTTAACTGATAGAAAACTCAGACCCTTATTTGCTATTTTCATTTTATCTACGGGCAATTAAAAGTTTCAGCAATAGGCATTTCAGAGATTGACAAGATCTCACCATAAATCAAAAACGTATATATCACCTAGCCATTAACTTTGCTATTACTCTACAGGAAAAAACTGTCCTTCCTTTTCTGCAGTGCTGTCCTCCGCAGCTATGCTTACAGCACTGCAGCAGTAACAGTACACTGGGCTCTGCTAAATGTAATAGCATTATCATAGGGAAAAACTCCTCAGTATACACCAAAATGAGAATTGAACTGACTTATTAAAAACATGTAATTAACCAGCAGTGACCTGTATACTTAAGATTCAGCCATACAAGTAAACCACAATACTAGGTGCACACAAAATACTAATAAACCACAAAATAATATGCATACAAAATGGTAATAAGCAACCATATTAGACGCATATGAAATGTGTTTAATAAACGCATACAAAAAAAATCTCCTGCAATAACCCCTCCAAAAATCTCTGATCACGCACATATGAACACAGTTACATGAACACATCTTTCTCACAGGACCTGCGAGTAGCTGTAAGCTCCCCTCATCTGGGAGCACTGGTTCCCCTTCTTACAGATCTCCTGCTAGAAGTGTGGGTGTTTTAGCTTTCTGTGCATGTGTGGCTACTTACAACCCACTGAATCACACACCTGTGTGAAAGCACCCCATGACTTCATATTTGCACACCACAAGTGTGCGTATGTATTGTTGCAGCCTGCAGTCACTAGCTGGATGCAAGCACCTCACAGCATCCAAGAGGTAGGATGCTTCTTGCTTAAGCAGAGGTTTTGATGCCAGCAGAGCAACTTCGCACTGTGTCAAACCACATTCTGAGTACTACTGTTTCCAGTCCAAGATCCACCTCTCCTCATTACAAATGTCTATGCTGTTTTTAGACGTCTTTTCGGGCTGTCTCCGTTCAAGAGTCAATAAATGCAAATATGGCTCTGTTAAGCTAAAGAAGCTATAGCAATCAATCTGCCAATGTAATACTCTCATGCAAACAAGAACATAAATACTGTGTCTCCTGAACTCTAATCTCAAACAGAAACTTCTTTCCTACCCACTCATCTTCCGCTTCCTGCACAACAGCACAGTAAGGGCACACTTAACAGTGAAAAAGAATGGAACACTTTTCACTTAGCATTAGGTGTCTGCATCTAAATGAGCCACCTGAGTCCTGCAACAGTTTTAGATTTTCATTTTAGAATTGAGTAAACGACACATTAAATACCACGCTTCTCTCCACTGATGGGAAAAGGAGTTTCGACTTCTAGCTCACATACAAGTCTGAGTTGTATAACTAAATTCATGCAAGCAAAATCTCATCCCAAATGTTTATAGTATCTTGTTAATTGTCATAGAGCACCCTTTTCCTTTTTTTTTTTTTTTTTAAAGGAGAGATTGTTTTGTTGCTTTTTAATTGGCTTGTGGTTTTGTCCAGACTAAGACAGGTTTAAATTCTGAGGTTTTCTAGTGCTCTGCTGCTTCTCCCTCTCCACTTTTTTGTCCTGCCCCTAGCTACCATCAATCACAGTCAAGTTATATCAAAAAAAAAAAAAAAAAAGAGTGACACTAACACATACCAATACTGCACTGGTCAGATATATCGCTGGAACACTTTTCTCTAATTCAACACAGTAGGACTTACTTAACACAGGAGATCATCCATGTGAAGCATTCTTTAAAGGTCTGCTTCCTACTACAATCTTTCAGTCACTGATGACTACGAACACTTTGACAAAGACTCAATTTGATATTTTTTGCAAGTTGCCTGCTGAAAAAACTCTTTTTCAACATAACTTCGAGAACTAGTTAATTACATAATGTAAAAAAAAGCTGGAAGAACTTTAATGCCTGCCTACAGATGGGTGGTATGTTTCCAAGTACTGCAAAAAAACTTCCCACGGCAGTATCACAATAGGCTTTAGTGAGATATGAGCTCAATGGTAGAAAAATTCAGTATTTTAAAAGGCATTCTAAATTATTGTCTTCATATTAAATGAAGAAATATGTATATCATTTCTACATATATGCAATTGCATAGTTCTATATACATGCAATTATATGTATACATCTATCTGCAATTGTATATATGATATATAGATATATGCAATTGAATATAAGCAGTTCATCTTCAACCAAATGTTAATGTTAACAAAGGTTGGACTTGATGACCCTGGAGGTCCTTTCCAACCATAATGACTCTATGATTCTATGAATTTCCATGTGTTACTTCTGACTTTATGCATTATACCAGATACAAGACTGTAGGGCTGGTAGTGCTAACTACTTTTACATTGACATATTCAAAAATTCTGTTAAAATGAAAATTACACTGAAGAGGTGCATTTCCACTGTCAAGTCTGCCATATATTGCCACAACGTCATCAAAGCAAACAGTTGCTTGTTTACTTTTGCTTTCTTCTTCCAGTTAAATGCTTATTAGTGTGCTGGTTTCTCCCAGAAATAAGAGCCACATGTATTCAAGTAACATCCTGGAAAGTGAATGACCTGCAGTCCTTAAGAGAAACAGGAAAATGTGGGTGATTGCAGCACTTGTCACAGGTTTTGTACTACTGAGTAGATACGTTCTCCCATAAACGGAAAAGAAATACCATGATAAAAATGGAAAATAGGAAGTGAATGATCTTGGGTCTGGCACAACTACACTTTCTGCTCTCCAAAAGCAAGTGGGAGGTAGCAAATTAAACGAAACCTAGCAAACTAAACCAGAAAGAGAAGCAAAATATATAGGGTTTAGGAAGAGAACTAGAAAAAAAGTGTAGTTCAAAGTAACACATCCCTTTACCATTTATTCTCCATTTATCATTTTGACTGGTTTTGCTATAGGACTGGCATATATGAAAACTTTCAGCTTCAAGCACACTCTTGAAATGACAGTAAGGACAACTGCAATTGACATACAGAATAAAAAGCATTCACTCTGCCTTAAATAAAATATGATAAATTTCATATATTTACCTGAAAAAATATCTCAATATAAATTACATCATTTTGCTGTAAATCTATTTTGACACAATCAATTAAATCTCCATTATTACTTAAAATCAGCACTGTTTCTACCATAACTGTCCTTGAAGGTCAGAGCAAAGATAATGACTCATCAGGTTTAGTATCCTGTCTCCAAAAGAGAACACAGAGTTAAAAGAGAACAATGTGGCACATAGTGGGATTTGTCATGAACTATCTCCTAACCTCCAAAAATACGTAACACTGGGACTTCCTCAGCCATAGTACTCACTGTATATTGTACTCAATAGGTATTGATGGATTTTCTTTCCATGAACTTGTCCACTCTTCTCCTGAAGGCACATAAATTTTGTAGAGTGAATATGGAGAACTTCTTAAGAAAGATACTACAGATGCTAAACAAGATGAAGAACGAAGTCTTACTGGTGTTGAATGAGGCTTCTCTTCACTTCAACTGATGCTCCCCAGCTTTTCTACTGGAAGTGAGAGTAAACAAGAAATCCCTGAGGAACCACCTTCATACCACCTGGAGTTTTTCAGCCCTCTATTATCTTTAAATAGAATAGTCTTTTCTCAAGAATAAAGAACTCTGGTCTGCATTATTTTCTCCCTATTGTAGCCACTTCCTACTTTGGGTGACCCTTTTTACACTTCTTTGAACTTCTCCCAGTTCAACTGTAGTTTTTTAAAGAGGGACAACAACTGTTAAGAACCAAACTCCCGTACTGAAAAAAATCTGTTGTAAACTGGAGCCCTTGTTCCTGAATGAAGATGGGTAGCTCAAAATCCAACATATTATGTGTAAAGTTGGAGGGTTTTTTATGTACATCACAATACATTTTAGATAAAATTCTGTTTAGGTACATTTGCCACCTCAAACTCCAATCACTATCTCAGAGTCTTTTTGTAAATATAGTCAGAGATGGTCTGTGAGTGCCAGGCAGTGTTTATTTTACCCTGCACCTCTGGTCTACCTGAAATAAGAAAAGTTTGATAAGTGGTAGCTTATAGACTCTGAAAATTAATAATAAAAACTTAGTTATTATTGCATGAATTCCAGAATGGTACCCTCTGATTTTGCTATTGATCAATCCATTGTAATTTAATCCCATACAAGTTTATACTCCACCCTGTCAGTGATTATGTTTGGTTTCATCCCAATTTCAAAGCTTTCAACATTCTGCCTAAATCACTGCACGATTACACACACATACCTTTATCTTCCTCCCCCTCCTTTCATTTAAGGCTGCAAAAATTTGAATGAACACTTCTATTCTCTTATTTTCAGTCCATGTTCATGGATTTCATTTGCCTACATCATTACTTTCATGTTCCCATTTTCTTTCATAATGCTGTCTTATGCGAATGTCTCATTTATCAGTTTACTTGTTATTTGCATATTAAATACTTGACAAGCATTTATTTAACCACAAACTGTCTTTATAGTCAGAACAGAGAGATAAGCACTTTTGTGGTATGATTCATCTGACCTTATAGAAATGTATGAGATCAACCAAACCCTGCAGGCGCTTGTTTCTCAGCTAAGAGTATAAAAGACCAAAAGACTTTTCAGATGAGGTTGTCTCAGATGTCCATTAAGCAACTATAAGGGGAATCCAGAATGAATAGCCCAGAAGATGTCTGCAACAAAAAGTCCTTATCAGGATGAACACCGCACAAAACATTTCAGCCTGAATGTCACAGACATACAGACAGGCAGTCTTTCTGAACACTTGTTTGAGAGGCATTTTAATAGCAACCAAAAATTTTACTACAGTCTGATTTGGGAGTGATAGTCCTTCAAAGACTAGGAATCTTCCTTTATTAGCAGAGAAAACTTATACCATCTAGACTAATTAAATTACTTTGTTTCAGTTAATGGTATTTTACCAGTTTTTGTCAATATTAATATAATAATATAATATAATATAATATAGTAGTTAACAATACAAATTACTGAAACAATCTGATTTCAAAAGAAAACCCAAAGAGGTAGCAAAGCCAGGATATTGTTACTAAGTTCATGATTCTAGGAGCAGTCAAGAATGGTTGCTTATAACAATATTGAGTCTTATCTAGTGACTGTTAAAAGAGGAGACGTTTTCACTAAGCCCCTAATTCCAGAAAATTCTACAGCTCTAAAAGGTATCCAAAACATTTGGTCATATTCTATATTGTGATCTAAGAGAGAGAGGGACAAAACAAACCAAAGGGACTTTTGTCGCTTTCTCATCCTGGCAAGCATAGTGGGACAGCAGAAGGTGGCTTTTTGACAGCTCTGCGTTTCTACGCATCTTAAGCAATGCAAGCTCAAACTTCAGCCCAGTATATTTTCATCTGAGTACACACTGAGCCCTGGGACATGTCTAGAGAGCTATCCTATAGCTGAATGCCACATCACCTCTTGTAGAATATCTCAAGCTGACTGGAGAGTTTTCAGAGCAATTTAAAACAGCAAAGTTCCTTTAAAGCTGGATAAAGGAATTGGGAGGGTGGGGATAAACAGTGGACAGAGTTAGAACAAAGGAGGATTCAATTTCTAAAGTTTATTTTTCCTTTTTGTACCAACTGAATTCTACAGACTGCTGTGTACTATAAGCGTTTGTGTCTTTAAATCCAGCTCACAACCAGAGCAGCATAATATGTGGCCACCTGGTGTAGAGATGATGTAAAAATCCTTGCTGATTCCTGTATGAGCAAAGGCTGCGTCACTGCAGAGGTAAATCTCTGCGTGGCCCATCCTGGCAATGTCGCCAGCTCCCTTGCTTGCTGACTCACGTCTTGGGAAGAAACCAGCTCTGAGGAAAGAGACTGTCCTTCAGCCTGCGATGACGCGGAGCGGGCAAGCTCAGGGACTGCAGAACTTGCCTGAGAGAGTGCATGCCAAAAGTGACGGCTAAGCAAAGGAGCTGGGAGAATTTAAACGGGGATGCAAATGTTTACAGCTGTCAACAGCCAAATTGTTGATACTGCCGTAAGATGCTGGAGAGATGCTGGAGCATTATGACTGTTATACAGTCCCTCACATTAATGGGCAGCTCTTAGAGGGAGGATGAAAGTCTGCTTCACATTAATCATTTCAAGCTTTTCTTGCATGCCATTTACCATGTGCTTTATAATGGAAACCTCATTCAAATAACCTGCCTAATATTCCTTTGCACAAAAAAACTCTTAAAAGTGGTAAAGCAAGTACAATGCACAGATTTTTTAAATACAGCAATAAACACCATAATTGCTGTTTATAAAGGCTGTTTTTCCCTTTGGAAAAGATCATTAATATAATTAAGATTGAAAATTGTTTTACTTATTTTACTTACTTTCTGTAGGCTCCTATAAGAAACAAGATGTTACCTTTCTTTAAAACCCTATATGCTGCTGTGAGGAACAATTACAAAATCAGACCTGGTGTTCATTCTTCAGATACGATTTTCAATGGCAGATTTATGGGCAGCCTGAACGCTAGTCTTTAAAGAAGCTGATGCTATTCATTTTATGGTCATTCAATACTCAGCAGCACAGTGGTGTTCTACTGCCCCTGCAGCAGAATATGTCATCACAAGTATGTTGTACATGTGCACCCTGCCACAGAAAGATCTCCCTGGGGATGCTGATCCTTTGATTTTCTGTGAGAAGAGATTTAACTGATAACCTGTTCTCTACCACTTAAAAGGAGAAAAGTAGCATTAGCACAAAAATGTTCCAGGTACTTCTTAGACAAACTGTTGATAGATGTTTTTTGGATCAGTTCAAGAGTGTTTTGTGTGAGGAACATACACGTGACCCCATGACTTAAAACACTGTTTTGGTTTATGCAGAGTATCCAAGTGTACCGTAAAATTTTATCAAGCTGCTTATATTTTTTCTTCAATATAGAAACTTGCAAAATAAATGATTCTTTTTATTACTAAAAAAAAAAAATAAGTCATGCATTGCTATGAAGTACTTTGTGTAGAAGATTATTTGACTGAAATGGTATATTCTAATCACTGTAGCGCCACCATTATTTGCCACAGAGGAAGAGCTGATTACTGAAATCATATATAGCCATGGAATGGAATTTAGAATACAGAGTCAAGCAACAATTTCCAGGTGTCTTCCATTCCAATTCTTTTCAATACTCTGAACAGAACAACCACTGAAGCACCTTCCTTTTAATTAGCTGGTCTCCCATTTCTCCTATTAAAGATTAAACACAGCAGAAGTTTCTGGTATTTCTCTAGCTTGAAGAAAAAGAACCTGCAAAAGGAAGATTAAATAAAACCTGCAAAAGGAAGATTAAATAATTTCGCAGAAAGCATTCTCCTTACATTCACTCAATGGCTACAGACCCTGTTTCCTATGTTGTATCATACTGGAAAAAAAGCTGGAAGCTTGAAAAACAGGTGAATCTAATGTTACTCAATGCACTGTAAGAGAAGAACCTTTTTTGATGCAACTCAAAATCTTTATCAAACATGCCAATACATCATTATAATAGAAAAACCTTTCTCACAATTCATGCAAAATCTATTCATAACTTTAGTCATGATAGCTTCTGTTACTGATGGGGAAAAGACTGACTGACTGATGTGAAAATACTTACTCGAGTGAGAAAATTCAGACAACCTAGTAGTAACTTTTAAGTATATACGAACATATTCACTATGCCTATAGCATGTATAGGCTCATCAACACTGTCCTGTGTCTGTCAAGCGATAGGCTGATACATCTGAAATAAAAATAAGAGACTGTATTTTTGGACATAGCAAATACCTGACTCCAGACTATTTTCAGTCTCTCAATACTGATTCCAATTCACATGTTTTCTCTGAAAACGATGCATACTTGAAATATGAACTAACAGCTATGTAACAGGTGACATAGAACAGCATTTCTACTAGGGGAGAGTGGGATATTGTGTAGAAAATAGAAACCTTTAACATTAACGTGTTCAATATTCACAGGATATGATTGCTACTACTGTCATCATTATCACAAGAAAAGAATGATGGTAGCTTTCAAAATACGTGGAAGTGCATTACCCTTAGACATTATTTTTTTGTCTAAAATTAGGATGCTGGTATTTTGAAAATGTTTATTTCAGTTGAAACAAAAAAAAACTTGAGTCTTGAAATGGGTGATCTGCCAATCAGCAATATTTAATATTTGCATTCACATGATGGGAAAGGAGTGGTCCTTGGCCATGCAGTTATGAAGGCCCCACTGTGCAAGGCAGCAGCCTTAACTGTCAGACAGATGTAAAGCCCCAGAAGAAAAATATAAGCAAAAGTCAGACAGAATGTAAAGCCCCAGAAGACACAGCTCGGTACCTTCTGCCTGGCTCTTCGCCTGCAGACACTCAACACTTCTGTCTGAGGTGTGTGGAGCCATAAAGCGGAAGAGAGATTGTGAGACTATATCTGACACTATGCATGAGAGGAAATAGATATTGCATTCACACAGTAAACAGCCAAATAGTTCATCTGGTAAACAGTAACCACTCCAGTACCCACACTCAAGATATTATTAGAAGCATCTGCTTTTCCATCCCAGTAATCACAATATGTACATAGGAAAAACAAAAGAAAACATAGTAAAACAACAAAAAAAAGGTGTTTCAACAAGCTATAGAACTACGGACAACACTAAAAAAAATCAGAAATATTTCATATAGGCTAGACTATGTTTACTTTGTACTTTGAATCCTTCAAAAACTGTTTCAAAGAACAAAGACATGACCTTTTGCTATCAGATGAGCTGATGATATTAAATAAATTCAACCTCCTTCATCCTGCCTCCTTTCTCCCTGTTTCCTTCACAAAAAGCACAGGACAGTAACAGTTTCAAAACTAACTCCTGGTCTGAACAGATGACTTCTTTTTCTGGCTCAAATCACTGTTGTGGCATTTGCTTGGCTAGAATAACACATGAACTTAAGTGGTCACCAAAGCATGGGAAAAATCTCTTTCACTTTGTAAAAATAATTATATGTTCTATTGTACTATAGAATCCAACATTAAAGATGATGGGCATTTTTGATATACGATTCAGAATCAAAAAGTTTCAACAGAAGGTTTTATCAGATACTCTGTAAAATCCACAGTGTGGGAGTAGGGTAATTATTGTCATTTCATCACTTGCTCTCTCTATCTACAATTATCTCTTTATACTAGTAATCAGCTTTATACCATTTGATCTCTGTTGCATTTTATCTGTCTAATTACAAAGTAGCAGGAGATGTTTACATTACAAAGACTGGTTTGAGCACCCATTGCTCTCTCCCACAATGTTGAAATGTCTGTGTTTTCCAAAAGATGTGAGACTGGAAACTAAACATATATTCAATGGCTACATCTTAGGTGTCAAAGGCAGACATATATTTAAAAATCTATTTTATAAGGAAGGATTGACCATACTTTTTATACCAGCAGTGTGCAACACACATTAGCATGAACAGTATGATAAAAGCACCTATCATCTCTATTTTCAATAATACTCTTACACTATTGGGTCTGAGACTAGGAACTTGTGCCCTGCTTCACTAATGTGCACCAGACAAACGTAAGCCTTGTTGAAAAGTTAGATGTTAAGCATTTCAAAACACTGCAGCAGTTCTTCATCCATGTGACCTTATTTCAAACACCAAAGAAACGCCTAAATTTGGAGGCCAATTTTTAGTAGTTAGGAGGGTCAGGAAAGCTCGTTTTGATTCAGTGATCTAAAATTGCCCTTTGGAGGAGCTTTTCTCTTGCTCTGGACTATAATGCTTTTAAATACTAGAGATATGGGCAGAGGAAGTCCTGTGACCACACTTCCTACCACCACACATCCTACCACACTTTTTGACTATAAATGCCACTGTACCTCCTGGCCTTCGATACGAAGGCCAACTCAGACCAGTGACAAACAGTATTATTCCTCACAATCGTTATTGTAGAGATGGTCCAATCCTACAAATTCATGTTAGGGTCCAGTTAACAACCTACTCAATTTTGTCCAGGAATAATTTGGTTTATTACAAAATCCTCCCTCTGGTGTGACCTTGTAGAAAAGCCAGCTGTAGCAAGGGAAAATAGATTATGCCTTGCTTCAGTGTAGGCATTGATCACCAAGATATGATTTACAGCTGTATGTCCAATTCAGTTACATATTGAAAAAATAACAGTGCTGAGACAAGCTCTGAGGCCAGTGATCTTCCTATTCACACAGACCTTACAAAATGCAGTTCCTTTCTATCACAAATTTAACCTAAACTGAAACCAGAGAGCTGACCATACATACTTACAACCAAACCAATTTAAAAAATCTGTTTCTCTGAAACCATCTTCTCCCTCGTGCTTACATCCACCAGCAAATGCAGTCCTTCCATTCTGTTCTTCTGGAAGCTAACCTCAACAAGCATCATCATAGGTGGGCCTTAATGAAACACAATGACTGAATGACAGCGAGTTGTCACTCAGGCTGAAGTTTTTGATCATCAACTCATGAAGACATTACCAGATGCTGCAGTTAAAAACAGCTCTCTGTTGCCACTTTCTTTAAATCCTAACTCCAGATGTGTCTCCAAACTGTTCTTAAACAAATTCCATAAAAAACCACAAAACCAGTGACCAGTCAGACATTTCTATTGATTAGCAGCCTCCATTCCCTTCCTGGAGACCTCACGATATCCTGGAATGAAGCTCATCTTCAAACTCTGCTCAGTTCAAAACTGCAACTAATCCCTTTTCCATTTGCAGTCATAACCAGAGCACAATAAAGCACACGTGTGGCAAACCCAATCCCAAACTTGTCACTTCTGCCAAGGGAAGGTCCCGTCCTAGGTCTGAAGAAAGCAAATGCAGTTTATGACCATATAACCAATTGTTTTTGTTTAGGTTTTGGTGCAGATATTGCTAACGTGGCTATGGCCAAGATTAAAAGCAGGGATGTTCTTAGGGACAGGTTTTGTAACAGGAATGACCAAATGGCTGTTTATCGCTCAGTTCTGAATAGGCAGTTGGCTAAGATGGAAGCTAACACAGGAAAGTACAAATATATTATGTTTGATATATATATGTTGGAACAAATATAGAATCATAGAATTGTCAGGGTTGGAAGGGACCTTAAAGATCACCTAGTTCCAACCCCCCTGCCGTGGGCAGGGACACCTCCCACTACAGCAGGTTGCTCAGAGCCCCACCCAGCCTGGGCTTAAAAACTTCCAAGGATGGGGCTTCCACCACCTCTCTGGGCAACCTGTTCCAGTGTCTCAGCACCCTCATGGGGAAGAAACTCTTCCTAATGTTTAACATGAATTGATCTATCTCTAGTTTTAATCCATTCCCTCTAGTCCTATCACTGCCCAACAGCCTAAAAAGTCCCTCCCCAGCTTTCTTGTAGCCCCCTTCAGATACTGGAAGGCCACAATAAGGTCTCCTCAGATCCTTCTCTTTTCCAGACTGAACAACCCCAACTCTCTCAGTCTGTCCCCATAGGAGAGGTGCTCCAGCCCTCTGATCATCCTCGTGGCCCTTCTCTGGACACGTTCCAGCACATCCATATCCTTCCTGTAATAGGGGCTCCAGAACTGGATGCAGTACTCCAGGTGAAGTCTCACGAGAGTGGAGTAGAGGGGGAGAATCACCTCCCTTGACCTGCTGGCCACGCTTCTCTTGATGCAGCCCAGGATACGATTGGCCCTCCGGGCTGCGAGAGCACACTGATGGCTCATGCTGAGCTTCCCATCCACCAGCACTCCCAAGTCCTTTTCTTCAGGGCTGCTCTCAAGCCAGTCACTGCCCAACCTATATTGGTGCCACAGATTTCCCCAACCTAGATGGAGGACCTTGCACTTGGCCTTGATGAATTATGAATGTACTGGATAAGGCTTAGACAAGGTTTAAAGCTGGATCTGGATTATTGTTTGGTAATCAAGACCTGAAGGGTTTGTCTCATTGCAGGATCTTCCACAGACTACACTGCTGAGTCCATAGTAGCATTAGTAGGTAGGGAATGATTTCATTTTAGAAGATGCTTATCTCCGTTTTTTATAGCCTAGGAAAGATTCTAGGTGTAGTTAGGGTTATAAATTTATGGAAAAATAAGGGATATTTTGTCTACTCCTTGAACTCCTAGGTGTAAAGAAAAGCTGAATGTTGGTAAGTGCCAATTGCTAAAGCATTAATAAAGCCAGTATCTCTCTTCAGCTAATACTAAACTGAAATTATGATTAAATCTTTAGAAAAGAAAAGCAGAATACATCAAATTAACAGATGGTTACTGTAGATTGCTAGAATGAAGGACTGAGGCTGATAAGGGGCAATGCTTTCTGTTAATTCTGATGGTTGTTGGTCACTTGGTAGAGATTGAAGTTATGACTGGGATTAAAGATAAGGTTTCAGAAAAATAGGAAATAAGAATTTAATTTACTGCATGAAAGCATATGGCTGGGGTAAGGGAATATCTTAAAAATATTAATATATTAAATCAAATTTTTACCCGGCTACATATTTTACCAAAACATCCCCCGGATAACTTAAACCTATTCATTGAACTAGAGGTTGCAGTGAACTTTAAAAAATTTTTAGAGATTACCTAGAAAGTAGGTATTTTTGCATTAATATTTACATAACTTGAAAAGTACTCTAAAAAGAGGAACCATGTGCCATGTGTTTGATCATGTTCTGTATAGTTCAGACCTGAGAGTGGGAAGCAGCAGAAGCATTCCACATTAGTGAAGCTTTGTATCAGGGAAAACTGGCAATGAAGTGGATGCTGCTGTAGCGAAGTTTTTTTTGGGAAAAAAAAACCCCCAAATGTTGAAGTAAGCATTTTACTGTGGAAGAAGGCTTACTTTACAAGAACTTAATGCCTCTACAAGAGGTGAAATTTTGTGATGTTTTCCTTACTTGCTTAAATGTATTTCACAGACACAATAGATTCTAGAACAAGCTACATATATTGCTGTACACACTCATAAAAGGCAAATTATAAATCATATTCTTGTGGATATTTGGATATTTTATGTCTATGCTGCCTTTCTCATCAAGTGCTGGTGCAATATAAAGTATATTCATACTTTACCGAGTTTGACTGAGATGTCCGTGGCTCTAGTATACCAGATGGCACAGCTGTAGCCACCGTTAAGCGCCGTAAAGTATTTTGAGAAGATTCATGTCACAGTTTGCATTACAAAAGAACAAGCGAGCAGGTATCAGAATAAATAAAGGCTAGCAAACAGAAGCTCTGTATTCCTTGGTACCTAATAGAAAATCTTTACAACTCGATGGCGAAATTCTGTTTATTACAGTTCTGAGGTAACAGCCAAAGAGTTCTCCCTGGGATCACACCAAGCAGACAGTGCTGACCCTGCTGTGCTACAGACAGCGCTTCCATGGGGCAGATCCCATTTAATACCCAAATTCATGGGGCAGATCCCATTTAATACCCAAATTCATGGGGCAGATCCCATTTAATACCTAAATTCATTTCACGTCTGCTTAGACAAGGTTTTACAGAAAGGCTGAATTGGAGAGAAATACTAGAAAACGCAAGCTCAGAGCTCCTTCCGAAACTTCCGTGAGAGTTGTTTAAAACATCTACTCAGGAAGGTTCTCGAGCTTCTTAATTGGCGCAGGGAGAAACACTTCAGAACGACGCCGTTCCTCCGAAGAACCCTCATTTTCTTCGTTCTCCACAGGGACGCCCTTCGGCGTCTGCTCTGCAACACAAGAACACCAGACTCCCCCACACGGCCTAGCCCGAGTTTTCAGGCAGCACGATCCCCTAACAACCACACCCCCCCGGCCTCCAGGGGCCACCAGCCGCTGCTCTGGCGCCGCAAGGGCCGCAAGCCAGGACCGCGAAGCGGCCCGCGGCGTCGGTGGGCGCTCCCCCTGCCACCCGCCCCGCCCCTACTGGACCTGCTGGACCGCCTGGACCGCCCGCCCCGCCCCGCCCCGCCCCTCACGCCCCCGCCCACGGCCGGCGGCGTCCCGCGCACGGGCCCCGGGAACGTTGCCGCCAATCAGCGCGCGGATCCCGCGAGACGCGGAGCGGCCGCAGGCGGCGGCGGAGGCGGGGCGGCTGTGGGACGGGCTCGCCTCCCCGGCCGAACAATTTCAATGGCTAGACTGCTCCCAAACTACCCAATCAGAGCATGCATTGTAAGCGCGCTCTCAGCCTATCAGAGGAGCGCTTCTTCTTCTGTTCCGATAGTTTGAAACCGTCTCGCTCGGCGGCTCCAGCCTGCAGGTGAGAGGCGGGGGGCAGAGGGGGGTCCGTCCGTCCTGCGTCCGGAGTAGGCCGTGGTCTCCGCAGCACCTCCGTAAACTCCCGTGTTCCCGCCCAGGCGGCTCACCCGCCCGCGCCCCCCACCCGAGCTTCCGAAGACCCAGCGAGGGTCCCTGGGGGCACCCTCTGCGCCCAGGAAGTGAGGCGGGTCGCCGCTTTAAAGACCCCCGTTTTAAAGAAAAACAGAACAACCTCCTGTTTGCCTCCGGAACTTGCCTCTGTCCGTGTGCCTACCCGGGTGTCAGCGTGGCACCCTGTGGCTTGTCGTTGTTGCCGCCAGTTGACACGAGAGCGGTGGTCGCTGTAGCATCAGCTCTGCAGGCGTCAGGTGTAGTTGCAGGTTTGCAACCTGCTTGTGAGGGTGAAAAACGTAGGCCTGGGTAGTGCTGCTTTGCAAGGGGGTGCAGTTAAAGAGCATATCTTCTGTGTACTGAGAGATAGAGTAATTCTCTTTCCTAGGTGTTTAGAGTCCTCTGATCTTCATGCAACATGAATTATTTGGGAAGTGTCACTTTTAGTCAAAAACAAACCCAAAAGCACAAAATTCTGGGAACTGATGAAGTAATTCAAAATTAAGGATGAGAACAGCCATGGCGAGCCAGATCAAAAGTCCCTGTAGTTGGATCCTTTTTCTAAAAGTAGCTCTTAGCATTGTAGCCATACACTTACGGAAGAAACTACTGCTGTTAACCAGGAATCTTTCTGTAATAAAGTCAAACATATGTTTTGGTAGATGCTTGGGAAAAGATTAGAAGAACATGGTAAGAATGAAGATGCTTCTCTCGCTTGTTTCTCACCATGTAATGATCTGCAGCGTAGCACATCAACTTGTTGATTCAGAGGTGGCATCTTACGTAATATCCCTTGATTTCTCCTTTAGAAACTTACCTAGTACTTTCTTGAACTTAGTGCTTGTTTTTTGACATCAAAACAGACATTATGGAGCAACAATGTCTGTAAAAAAACAGCTTAAAAGAAATGTTTTTATCTTTATCATAGTAATCCAATCTTTTCCTCTGTACCTAAGCAGATTTCTATAGTGTTAGGGTTACTGTGAGTTTTTTCACCATCATGTTGGAATAATCAAAGTGCAAGGTTAGACTGTAGACACACACATTACAGGTACAGACAAGCAAAACAGAAATGTGGGGAAAGCTCAAGCCTTTAGTAACTTGTTAGTGGAATGTAAAGTGGCATTTTAAGTCAGTAAAGGCAGTCAGGTCAAGACTGAATGTGTAAGTGGAGAGCTAGTAGCCCAGTGGAGGACCAGTCCTCAGGTATCAAGAAAAGGGATGGGAAGAGGAGGCAAACACACTGAGCCTGAGGTGATTGTGAGCCACTCTTACAAGGCAATGTCAAGCAGGTAAGCAGCAGTTTTAGATCTGAAGGGAAGGGTGGCCTGCAGTAGAAGGCTAGCCTTGTTTGTGACTAAGGAACCTTCTGAGTTTTGGAAGACCACAAAAAAGCGGTTAGTTCTTCGTGTTATTTATGGTGATGTTCTTCCCGTGCTTACTCTGTGCTGGCAGCTCCCTGCTCAATGTGTCTGTTGTTTTTTCTTGTGCATGAGGCAGTTTTAACTAGCAGTCTGACATTCGTTCACCTTGCTTAATACTCAGTTCCCACTCATTCTGTAATACCTCTCATTCCCCTCCATATCCTTTAGAGCTCTTTTTCCCCCATATCCTACCTATCAAGTTTTATCACAGAAGCTTCAGTTCTTCACTGAAGGACATACTCAAGGTCACAGTAGATTAAAAGATACACGTATCTTTCAGGAATTCTTCACATTTCTTACCAGTACTAAAACAACAACTACAACTGCTTCTGAGATGTTCAAGAATATCTTGCTTAGAAATTGCTGGAATAAATGACATTATCTGAACTTGAAGGGATTACCTGTCCTATATCAGTTTCTCTTCCTGGGCTTATAAGGCAAGAAGAGGAAAAAAAAAAAAAAAAAAGTGAGTAAAACTGATGTTGATCACTAAGTGAAGGCTTCAGGGTATTGAACTAGAGTGTTCAGGGCATCATCTCAGCTTGGGCTGTTGTGGAGGCGGTTCAGGGGGGGGGGGGGGGGGGGGAAGGGGGGAAGAAAGAAATCCCAGCATGGCTTAGTCGCCCCTGTGTCACTCGGCAGGAGTCTTGTGCTGAAACAAGCTGATCTCCAAAACAATACAGTGTGATTAAGGAGGGATTCACACAGGAATGTATCTGTAAATTAAGGCTTCTGTTATTCTTGATATATCTGTGTCTATATTTTTCTTCTAGCCATATGTTTTAGTTACCAATGATGTATATATTATATATCATAAAGCATTAGGTACTAAACTCAGTTAATGTGAAATGAGAACTTTTATTTTGTTGCTTTTGGGTCTTCCATTGTTTTCTTTTAAAGTTAATGGAAGCCTTTCAATGGTTTTGAGTATGGTTTGGATCAGGCAATTTCCTATCTAGCATTACATAATGAGACTATATGATCAGTTTAGCCCATAGAATGTGTGTTGATACAGTTTCTACACCAGAATCTCTGTTTCTGGGGAAATTGTTGGTGAACATACAGTAAACCTATTGAAACTGAAAAATGAAGTTCAGCTTCTACTGTTTTATAGACTAACTTTGTGCAGAATGTCATCAGATGAGGAGAAAAGCACAAGTCCAGTTTTGTCAAAAGACTCTGTTTGGGGCAGTTCTGTTTCTTCAGATCTCCAGGTAGGAAAGAGGCAACCTCATTTAGTTCATTGTCATGGCATTTTATTTGGCAAAGGATAATTATGAGGAAATCTAACAAAACTTGCAAATTTTTTTTTTATTCTTTAACAGGAAAGTAAAAAATGTTAGGGAAAAGAAGTAAATTATTAAAAAAAAAAAAAAAAAGCAAGTACAAAAGGAAATCCAAGGGAAAAAATCCAATTTATATGAAAATTCTTATCTACACTTGAGAGGTTGATCAATGACAGCAACAAGTAAAATACTGCACCTTTCTTACCATTTTGTTTCCCTAATGTTATTTTTTATATGTGTTAAGTCTTATCAAGAAGCATAAATTTGACACAGTAGGATAGAAACCCCTTATTTCTGAGGGATGAAGTGCAACTGTGTTATGCTTCTTACATGATGTTGTTAAGAACTGAATTTTCGTAATGGATTTATTTCCTTGGATTAGGACAGTGGCCAAATTAATCTCAGAAAGGAAATGTGCTCTCTCCTCCTTCCCCACAGACACACAACTTCTGCATCAAATTTGCCAAGTTAGGCTGCAGCTTTAACGATGAGGGGTTTCCTTTTCTATGCTCAGCATTTTTTTGAGAGGATGTAAAGATACTCGATAAAGTCTTTGTGTTGTTTTGAAAACAGGAGATTTTAATCCTTCTCTGATCGGTTATTCCTGTTTGACTAGTAGGTGGTTTGGGCTTTTTTTCCCCTTTGAATGGATTCTATACAAAAGACTAGTCTTGGCAAAACATTCTGTAGAAATGAATCTGCTTTTGTGACCTGGTGGAATGGTTTCTTACTCATGTGGATTGACTTAATTCCCTTTAAACTATCTGTTTATGGGAAAGTAATTTTTGCAGTTGGTATGATTCTCTGCTTGTGCTCATATCTCATGGATAAGTTTTCTAAATCTTTGTTCAGCAACAGTAATTCATCTGTTTCCAATGCCTTTTGTAGCTGGAAAACAGGTTTAAGGCATTGGGCAACAAATTTTGAAAGACCAGAATATTCTTTTATGATCTGGTTGATTGTCAAGGAAGTTCTAAGGCTACCTTGTACAGGATGATAAAGTAAACTAATGTTAATGAATGACTGCTTTGCAACTGAGAACACATGTAGAATTGCATAGTTCCATTTGGAAGGGACCTACATCTAGTCGAACTGCCTGACAAGTTCAGGGCTGTCCAGAAGCTGAAGTGTGTTGTTAAAGGCATCGTCCAAATGAGCTTGGTTAATGCCTCTTAGCTTGGGACAACAACCACATGTCTAGGAAGCCTGTTCTAGTTTTTAACCACCCTCTCAGTGAAGAAATGTTTCTTGAGTCTGAACTTCCCCTGGCACAGTTTTGAACCACTCACAGGCATCCTGTCACTGGATCCCAGGTAGAAGAGCTCAGCACCTGCCTCTCCACTTCCCCTCCTTGGCAATGAGATCTCCCCTCAGCCTCCTGTTCTCCAAACTAAAAAAACCCAAAGTCTTTAGCTGCTTTTCAGAGGAGACTGTTATTATTGAAAAAGAACACTGGGGTCACATCTGAGCAATAGGAGTGTTGACAGATAACATTATACTGTTAGATAATTTTGAAGAGACTTTTTTGTTTTGTTTGGGCCTTTTTCATAATTCAACCCTTTTAAATAGACACCAGATTATTACCTTTTCCTTAAAAAGAATTCACTGGCTCTTACAGAATTTCCATTTACTTATAATTGAGTTGGACAATATTTTCTCCACTTAATCTTTTCTTTTTATGTTGTTTAGTGATCTTGACTGCAATCCTAAGAATAAGTTCTATGCAGCATTTGTACATTTTTTTTTTTATAATGCTTTAAGAAGGGGAATAAAAAGCCACCTCTGAATACTCTTGTGCCCTTTGCTCATTGCTACACTAGTTTATTTACTTCTACAAAACCAAGATAGTATTCTTTAAAGGATTCAAAACTCCCCTGACCTTCAGGCCATAGAACAGTATTCCTGTAATTTTGTGCTCTTAGCAGAACTTTTGTAGTTGACAGTACAGCTTGAAAATTTTGTTTAAAGCAGAACAATGCTACTAAGTAAACCAAAGACATATTGTGAAATTTTATTATGGTTTTGTTTGAAGTTTATTGGTCATAATTGGATTTTGATTCCAGCATCCTTTGTATAGAATATTTAAGATTGAGATAATACACTGTAATTACTCAATATTTCCATTTCTCTGTCTTACATATTCTTATTGTAGTCTCCAGGATTATTTTTCTTTTTGCTTCTAAGTTCCTAGTTACAACTGGGACACTGTTTTCAGTGATATTTGCTCTCAACTTCATTACAACAGTGTTGTAATATTGTAGTTTATAAGACTTTATTGTCTATTGACATTTTCTGTTGGAGAGTCAGAGTGTATTCTTGAATGTAATGGATTTTTTGTGTTTTAATAACAATGCTAGAACTTGAAAGACTAGATAAATTTCCCATCATAACTTGGTATGTATATTTTGAGTGGTCAGGATGTCTACAGTAAGGCAGATTGTGTGCCAGTGATTAAATTAGGTGACTCAGAATGAGCCACCTCCTTGCACTTGACATTACCTACTATGCCTCTTGAATTGGATGAGGTAATCATGGAAGCAGCTGGATCAGCTCTGAATGAAAACTAACTTGTTTAGGAGTAAAAACTAGTTTTAAGTTCCTTTTAGTCACGTGATCCCTTTGAAGACAACGGAAGTGATCTAACATGTTATGCACAATCATTTAATTTAGATGAATTAAAATAAAGACTAATTGGTGGGCTTTTTTACTCTGAAATTTTGCTGCAGTGAATTTTGTAAAGTTCCATGTAGCTCCTGGTTGAATAACTCATCTGAAGATACCTGTTGTTTCTTCTTTTCCATGGATATAGAAAAATTAATAAAGATTTGCAACTAATTATACCTTTTCTGTGAAATATGATACTTCCTAAGTATTTGTGACTATGTAGCTTTGTATATACTTATTTAGCCTTTTAATTTTAACATGATAGGTTAGAAGATGGGAAATGGAAATTTGAATTCAGCTAAAATGTACAAAACATAGCTTCTTAAATTCTCTAATTAGTTGAAAACCACATAAATGTAAGGGTTACACTAGAAGTTTTAAAATATTATCCTTTTCAACTGGTAGACTTAATGTAATATGTAATTACCATTATGTGGTATCTTGTAACTGATTGGTTTCACCCTAACTTCCCCAGCTTGAAGAGGAAAATGATTTTTACATTCACAGTGGATTTATAGGGTTCAACCTCATTGGAATACTAAAGAGAATTAGTAGGATAGTATTAATGAAGAAAAACTTATTGTGGTCTGGTTTAGCACTTTCCAAGCGGCTTTTTTTTCCAAATGTTTAATTAATGTCTTTGATCAGTTTTAGCATTTTACTGCTACTGGAACATTTTTAATTAATTACCAGGTTGTATGTTTAAGCTATAATACAGATTGTTCACAGTTCCACATTGAACTCTAAATACTTCCATTGTGAGTATCTGTTTAATTAGTAGATTTCAACAGAAATATTAATTGGCTTACTTCGGTATGTAGCATAATGCCAGATATCAGTTAGATTGGTTTATAAATGTTAAACAGGAAAGCTTTTATATTAGTTATATAGGTATTGGGAATGCATATATTAAAAAAAATTAAATGCATAAACTTAGATTAAGTATAATTATTCTACCTTCAGAAAATACTGTGTAAACAAATGTCTTTTGATGACTGGGTTTAGAACTCGCGCTAAAGCTATTGTAATGTTGGGGAATATGAAATGCGGCTGTGTTTAGTAGCATCTTTGTCATGGCTTTAAAAATAAATATTTTTATTTGCAGTAATAAAAATAGAAATTTTTTTTCCCCCCAGTTCTTGTTTTTGTATAAGATGCCTGTTATAGTGTCCCAATTCTGACATCTAGCAAGGTCTTTCCGTCTAGCTGTAATGGTGTATCTAGTTGTAGTCAGAATGGACAAGAGCGTGAAACAAGAGAAAGGTGAATTACAATAATGATTGTAGGAAAAATAGCACGCTTTTTCAACTTCATGTGAAATCTTCTTGCATTTCACCACAATAGCAATAATAAAAAAACTCACAAAAAATTACTGAAAAGCTTTTCCACTCCTCCCTACTTATATCTGTTTTTTAGGAATGCAATTGCAGTTTTATAATTACTCCACATCACTTTGTGACAGGATGAATATGAAGAGCTACTTCATTATGCTGTAGCAACTCCGAAGTTTGAGCAGCGTGTCTCAAAGTGGTCAGAATCTGCTTCAGAACTGAGAACAGCTGGCAGATTTTCAAGTGTAACAGATGATGCCATTCACCATAATACTCTAGGTAGTATATGCAAAGCTGTGTGTTGAGCTTACAATAACAATGATACAACATTTGTACTGTTACTTATAAGATCAGAATCAAAACACTAGACTTGTGCTTTTGGTAGAGGGCTGTATACTCTCTTTGTCTGAAGAGAAGATCTTAGCCAGCACTGTTTGACGTCCCTCTTTAACTCTGCGAGAGGGGGTATGTGGCAAAACGTGGCCTCTGAAGTCCCTTTCACTACCTGAAGATGTGCAGTAGAAATGAGAGAACAAATTTCCCTTCCCTTGATTGCTTCTCTTGAAATATTTGAATAGAGTTATCTTTTCATATGCTTGGTATTACCACATAAGTATTGTCATTTGGAAGCTGTAGGTAATTGCTATGGGACCAGGTAAAGAAATGTTCTTATACTTGATGGTGATAAAAATTTTGCGTTCCAGTTTTATGTACTGTTCATTACAAGTAGCCACATACTCTCCTCAGTTACAGACACTCAGATGTTTATTTTTGCAAAGAGCAGCACCTTGCAAACTACAGTTTGTCTGTTGTTTTAAAAAAAAAAAAAAAAAAAAAAAAAAGGTTAAATGGTAAAGAAGATGCTCTTGGTCTTCTTGGAGACTGAAGCAAGAAGAATGTTTACACAGCCCCATTATGCTTCTATTAACTACACACTCTAAGTAAATTTCTGGTGTTTTACTGCTTTTTCAAAACATAGGCTTGCTATTCAAAATGTCACTACATCCTGTGCAGTTAGGAAATGGATGTCTTACATCTCCTTGAGGCAGAGCTTGAAACAATCTACTTGTAAAAAAGATTATTTCAACTTTTAAAAAAAGAAACTTGCCAAAATCTATCCAGCTTTTCTGTATCACCTCTAGCATTGATCAAGGGTGACTATACATAATTGAGGGGTGATTGTCAGTGTTAATGGCCTCAGACTACCTTTGGGTGTTTTTCCCTGATATTAATAACAAGATTTTGGACAAACAGTGAGAAAGTAATTAAATTCAAGTTCAATATTATACCTCTGATACTGATCAGATAGGATAGATTAGCAAGTAGTTTCTGAAGGACAGATAATTTTTTTAGTCTAGTTCCATTCTTCTGGCATTGCTACATGTTCATACTAAAAATGAGACTGATGTTTATTCTTTTCCTGTCCAGCTCTAATGCTGTTGCTGTGTTAAAATTACAAAGTCATAAATTAATATGATAGTGTTCTATAACTTAAAATAAAGGAAAATGCATGTCTGTGCTCTGTCTAGAGTTAATACCTAAGAGTTTGCTCTCCTGCAGAGCTTCTCAAGCTTGCAGTATTTTTTTCCCATTCTCCATTTGATGTTGGTATCAAGAATAACAGAGTTTCTGATGCTACATGATGCCTTCTGAGACGAAGTTCTGTTTGAGGAGTATTGTTTGGTCTGGCATTTTGACTTTCTTCTCAGGTTTTTGAAATAGAACTGAATGTTTCTGCTGTGATGGTAGAAGTCTAATCACTGGTAGTCTCTTATTTGTTGATGTAAATTAATGATACATAACATCTTCACTAAAATCTACCAGTCAGATTTAAAAAAAAAAAAGTGAAATAAAACATGCCGTACTATTTAATTCAATGTCCACATTTTTTTTTTTTTTACTTTGAAACCTAAAACTTAATTTCTTTTTCTTGTTACTAGTTTAGTCGATTGAATTGGAAAAGTACTGACTGGAACAGTAGATTATTTGTAGCAAAGATGTGTAATGACCCAAACAGTGGGAAAATTCCTTCTTTTCAGGCTACCAGTCCTCAGTATTGATCCATTGAACTTCTGAGAAGACTTTTTAAAAAACTATACATTTTAGCAAATTGCTACCCTCAGTTTGAGCCACCGATACCAGATTGCATGTGAGGACAGTCTGTGAGAGCTTGTTTACTTAAAGTAGAAAAAGTCATATACTGGAAGAACACGGAGAGGGGAAAAAAAAGAAGTCTGTTATCCCAGTGCATCTAGAAAAACAACTAATGTCATTACCTCTGCTATAAACAAGAACATGGTCTAGAGATTTGTGTGAGTAAATGCACATGGGGATTATTTAATGAAAAACATTTTTATACTTTATCACATCCAAATGGTTCCATGTCCTTGGTACCTTAGTGCTCTGTAGCTGACTGTCATTTTGTAATGCTGTGGAAGGAATAGAGGTGACAGAGAGCATTGGGAATATGAAGGAAATTAATATACTACAAGTAGAAAATTATGGCAACACTGGAAGGCCAAGGTAAATTATATAAGATGATGATATAAACATGTAACATACACTCAGTGAATTCAGTGAAGGATACATCTTTTATGGTAAATCAGAAAAAAGGAATCTGAGTTGGGATAATCTGTACATGGAGAAGATTAAGGAGAAAAGAATGATGAACTTGTAATACTACAATCTCAGACTATGGCAGTTACCAGTCTACTTCTATTATCCTGGCCTTACTGGTTACATTTTGCTCTGATTTTCTCTATGTGAATACCTTTTAGGCTGTGCTGTCTACATTGGAATCTTTGTAATCCAAGCAAATGACGAAAATTTAAAAATAACCCTTCATGTATTGTAGAGCAATGTTGCAACTAAATGAAGAACACGGTGACATGAAACAATGAGAACAAGTGGTGAGGGACAGAATTGGGAATACTTGAGAATAGAAATGCTGCCAAATATATTCTGAAAGGTCAACCAGATTCTTCATCACTGAAATTAGATGTATTTCAAGGAGTCTAGGTCATCTGTCTAGCAGGTTGTATTTTTTGGAGATGTTTACAAGCAACAAATATTCAAATTCTGCCATTAGCTAAGCAATACTTCTTATTTGCAGGAGAAACAGTGACAAAAAGCTACAGCTTTAGTAACTTGTGGGATTGGGAATGATCTATTTGTGGTGGTCATCTTCTTATGTAATAGGGTAGGGAATTTAGTCTAGAGAAATACGTTTCTTTAGCTCAAGCTGATGTTTGTCTTATGATATGTAGTTGTATATGACCTTGGGAGAAATACCAAAAAGCCTCTGCATCACAGTTCTTCCTTATCTCCTCTTTATTTTGGAGCGTGTACTAAAATAGTGTGTCTAGCGGGAGTAGGTAAGTGATGGTGCCCCTGTACTTGTCACTGGTTGCACCTTGAGTATTGTGTTCAGTTTTGGGTGCTGCAGCATAAGTAAGACATTGAGGTGCTGGAACGGGTCCAGAGAAGGACAACAAAGCTGTTGAGGGGTCTGGAGAACGTGTCTTCGCAGGAGCTGCTGAAGAAACTGAACTGTTTAGTCTGGAGAAGAGGAGGCTGAGTGGGAGACCTTATCACTCTTTACAGCTACCTGAAGGGAGGTTGTAGTGAGGTGGGTGTTGCTCTTTTCAATAAAACATGAAGAAGTGGGCTTAAGTTGCATCAGGGGACATTTAGATGGGATATTGGGAACAAATTCTATTGAAAGAGTGGTGAGGCATTGGAACAGGCTGCCCAGGGAGGTGGTGGAGTCACCATCCCTGGAGGTGGTCGAAGAATGTGTAGATGTGACGCATTCAGGACATGTTTCAGTGGTCGTGATAATGTTGCGTTGGTGGTTGGATGTGATAGCCTTAGAGGTCTTTTCCAGCCTTAATGATTCTATGAGTGTAGTAGCTGAGGTTCAGCCTACTTGGTGGGGACTGTATTAGCCAGTCAGGTGTTCTCACTTCCTTTGGACAGGAGACCTAACAGTGACAGTAATTGTGTCAACCATCAGGCTCAGCCTTGAATACATTTCCAGTGTCCACTTAAAATACTGCTTTAACAGTTAAGCTCATCCCCGCATGCTTGTACCAAAAGATAGTAGTCATCCACTATGAAACAAATTCTACAAACAATATTTGTTTTCAGAGATGAAGACTAAACTAATGGAGGTTTTCCCTTTCCATTTATGAAAGGAGAATATTCTTTTGAAGTTGTGCTGATTATTACTAATACCAGGAATCTGCTAATCCATTTTCTTTCCAAATCTTTTTATTCAGCTGTCAACTTGAATAGAAAATTTACTGTAAGGCATAACTAAATATGAAGTAATATTTAATTCCCTCTGTTTACTGAAATACTAACTTCTTTATCCTTAGCCTTTTTTTTTCCTTCCCATCAGCTGGAACTCAAACACATACCCATTTGCTTCTAAATATAGATTCATTTTTGTTGCAGTGGTAGTTAGCCACAGCAATTTAAAGTGAGGCCTTATTGTGTAAGGCATTATATAAATTCATAGCAGATATTTCCTTTCTTAAATATTTTAAAATCTGATTACCTGATCAAATTAAAGGCTGTAAGGAAAATGGATACAGGTACATACCAACACTGAAATATACCCACAGGTCATGTTGTGAACATCTGAAGAAAGGTCCCTGACCTCAGGAGTTTTTAGCCTCGTTAAGGAAAACAGCAAAACTTCTTAGATTTTTTTTGACCTGAGATGTTAATTGACAAAAAGTCAGGAAGTCTTTACTGAGAAGAGGTTTTTTTTGTTGCTGGCAATGCCTTTTTTTCTAATCTCCGATAATCCTCTTTAAAATGTAATGATGTTAAAAGAGTCTGTTCTTTAAGGGAATGGTAGTTGTGATTTGACTAACATTACAATTGGACTGTTGGTTTAAACATTCTTGTATCTTGGAAGCATATATTGGAATTGGGTTGTTTGGTTTACATGGGGAAAGGAGATTTCTGATGGCATAAATGTTTGGGGGGGGTTGGGTTTTGATACATGGGTTCTGACTTCATCCAGAATGCAGGCCAATTATCCTTTCCAGCATATGAATCTTTAATTCTCTGTTTCACTTTTAGTCTTAATGTCAGTTAAGAAGCCTTCTGAGGCCAATATGGAACAAGTTAGCCCTGCTCTTCCAGAAGAGACTTCTTCACAAGGGTCCCCACATGGTCCAACAGAAATAAATGAAACCATGGTGACTGAATTACCTTTACCTGATGAAAAAGTAACTCAAATAGAAAACATACTTGATCTCTGGAGTGGAAGTCTTAAGGTATTAATTTTATATGGAATCTATAAAAATAATACACAGATGTCACTGTGGTGTAGAATAAGTGAGAGTTCAGAAAATGTCGCAGTGTGGTTTCGCTAGGAAACTAGGTTTTTTTTTTTAATTGATGCATTTAACCCCTAGAATATCTTGTTTCGGAAACTATGGAATAACTTTCTGCATTAGGGATGTTCAGTTACTATCATTCAGTTGTACTTAAGTCTAGTAATATTGATACATATAAACATCCTGTGTAATGAGGGCATCACTATAATTATTCACATATCCTTAATTGATAAATGTTTTAAGGTTAAAAGATTAGGGAGGAGGGCATAATTTTACTAATTGCACTAATGTCATCCTTTTAACTTTTCAGACAAATGTTCTGACTGAACTGAGAAAATGGAAGCTTAGTTTGATTGAACATCACAAGCTTCAGATGAAACAAGAAAAAGAGAAGCACGCTGCACATGTGAGACAATTGAGCAATGAGATAGAAAACCTGAAGGAGTTGCTACATACTTATGAAATCTCTACTGGCAGGAAAGATGAGGTAGTAATAAGTTTCATAATTCAACAGTTCCTCTCTTTTTAAAAATAACCACACTGAATGTTTAGATCCATCTCTGAACAAAATACTTGCAGCAAGTAAAGTAGAGAATTAAATAATGTACTTAGACTTAGGAAAAAGAATCCTCATTACTAATAACGTCCACACTACAATGGAAACTTAACATGTTGTATGTCCATACTTTACATTGCTACATCTTAAATATAGGGTCTATTGTTGTTCCTTATTTATTTCATTAAGATCACACTGCCTTAGATGAAAAAGCCTTTAAAAGACTTTATTTTTTCAATTATTGGATTGGTTTTCTTTAATTTTAAATGGGCATCAGTCTCCTAAATGCTAGTGAGTCTCTATTTTAGGATCCTTAGGAATTGTACATTTGTGGTCTCAGAGTTCTGCTTTTCTGCTGTCAACAACTTCTAATTTTAGATAAATCCAGTGTTATTTATATAGCTGAGACCATTCAGTTATTCTGAAGCTACAAAAAGTTAAAATCAATCATACATAAGCAGAGAAAAGTAATTTATACTAGACTTCTTAACATACAATATTACGAAGAACTTTTTCTTAAGTCTACAGATGATCAGCTTTAAATGTATCAAATTGATTTGTATTTGTTTCTGACTTTGGTACTTTGAATACCTTAAAGAAATTAAGTCTTTGCTAGTAATATTTTGTTAAATGTTCTGAAGATTGAATGAAACAATTTTTATGAAACTCTGTACTGAAACAAAACAGAAATTTTTGCACTATTTGATAGATGACTTTGATTTAATGGGTAAATTTAAGGTATCATTTATTTAATTGCTGTGTGTTCAATAATTATTGGATGTAACATGTAATATAGGATGTCAAGATATATACAGTATCATAGAATATTGTTCTTCAAAATCTTTATGCAGTAGTTAAAATAACTTTACATTACTCCCAAGAGCGCCAAGGTTAGTCACTATTGCTCAGATGTGACTGATGGCAGAATAAGAAGTTAGGCAAAAATTTAGAGGAATACTCGGTGATTTGGTGTACTGAGTTTGCCTGGCTTCATTTTAACCTTAGCTGTTTCTATATATTAATTAAAACATATTTAGAGATTGTTGGTAGAAGTCCCTAGTTGTATTCTCTGTCCAGTAGGCCACCTTGCCTCTCAAATGTTTTGATTGTGACGCCCATCTACGAGAAGGGACGGAAGGAGGATCCAGGGAACTACAGACCTGTCAGCCTGACCTTGGTACTCAGAAAAATTATGGAGAGGCTCATCTTGAGTGAGCTCACATAGCAAGTAAAAGACAGCCAGGGGATCAGGCCAAGCCAGCATGAGTTTAGGAAAGGCAGGTCCTGCTTGACCAACCTGATCTCGTTCTATGACCAGGTGACCTGTCTAGACATTCTCCTGGAGAAGCTGTCGGCTTGGCACAGAGAGATGGAGTTTTTGCCGGGTTAAAAACTGACTGGCTGGCTAGGCCCAGAGAGTTGTAGTGAATGGAGTTTAAGTCCAGTTGTTGGCTGGTCACCAGTGGTGTGCCTCAGGTCTCGGTATCGAGGCCAGCATTGTTCAGTATCTTTATCAATGATATAGACAAGGGAACTGAGTACTTCCTCAGCAAGTTTGACACCAAATTGGGTGGGAGTGGCAATCTGCTTGAGGGTAGGGAGGTTCTGCAGGGTGATCCCAACGGGTTGAATCGATGGGCCAATGCTAATGGTATGAGGTTCAGCAAGTGCCAGGTCCTGCACAACAACCCCAGGCAACACTACAGGCTTGGAGAAGAGTGGCTGGAAAGGTGCCTCATGGAAAAGGGCCTGAGGGTGCTGGTTGATACAGATGAACATGAGCCAGCAGTGTGCCAGAGGAAATGGCCTGAAGTTCTGCCAGGGTAGATTTAGACTAGATACTAGGAAGAATGTCTTTACTGAAAAGAGTAGTCAGGTGCTGGAACAGGCTGCCTGGGGAGGTGGTAGAGTTGCCATCCCTGGAAGTATTAAAAAAAAATGTGTAGATGAGGCACTTCAGGGTATGCTCTAGTGGGATGATGTGGTGTTCTTTTGTGGGTTTTTGTTTGTTTTGGATTAGTTTGGTTTTGTTTGGGGGTTTTTTTGTTGGGTTTTTTTTTGTTGCTGATGGTGGGAGACAGTGGTCTTAGAATTGTCATGGTTGGAAAAGACCTCTGTGATTGCTGTAGGCCTGCATGATCCCTTCCATGAGAACTTTTAAAGAGGATAACAATTCTTAATCATATTTTTCTAGTTCTTAGCAATTCCTTAGCTTGTTTTTAATGTTCATACAACTGAAAAAGCTTTCTGCAGATAAATTGTTTCTTTACACTTCAGTTTATTAATAATGCACTAAAACCTTTACATTAAATATTCCTGATTTATCAAAATTCGAAATAAGTGATTCTTCTGACTTTTTGCTGCAGTAATGTGTAATTATAAGGGACACAGAAGCCTGCAGATGTAGGATGAAATAACAATTCAGTTGGAACTTTTTCTAAAACTATACAGTGGAAGTGTTTAAGTACAACAGTCTGAGTGTTGAAGCCACAGGAATTTTACTACTGATCTGAACCCTGACTTTGGTTTCCTGCTTGATTAGAGTAAAAGGAAGATTCATTAGAAAGTGTCTGCTAAAAGCAAATGCTTTAAGTGAAGAAAAATTCATGCATAAAGTACATTCTGTTTTGACAAATATCATAGCTGTTGAAATAGTGTTAATAAATATTTTTGCAGGTGATTACTAACTTGACCCAAGCATTAGAGAGGCAAAAGGAGAGAATAGAGTTGATGAGAAAGTTTACACTGTGGCGGATTCAGCATGCTAAAGCCAAACAAGAGGTACGTGCACCAAATAAAAATGAGATTAAAATGAAACTTCTGAACTCAAAAGGATCAGAGTTGGTGCAGTTCCTGTTACAGTTTGAAGCAATGACAATGTTTCCATCTTTGTGTTTGGCAATGTCAAATAACAGCTTGAAAACATCAACTCCAAAAAGAACGCTGCTGTCAGTACTCTGGGATGGGTAAAAATCAGATCTATAATTTGTATTATGTTGCTTATATTGCTCTAATCACTGCGATAAGCTCACAGCAAATCACCTTAGTTTACAGTACCTACATTTTGAAGTACGTGCCAGAAGAATATCTATCGAAATTTCAAACACATGATGTTTGAAAAGGGGTATGATACAGCATAACATTTGAGGGGAACCCACTGGCACAATTAAAACTTCAGCTGTCCTCTTTTCTCACATTGCCAAAACTTGAAATAGCTGGGTGCTAGTCACACATGAGATGTTGGGCATTGCATCTGGCATCTAACAGTAAACAGTGTATTACGTGAACTGTGACGGAAGAAAAGGGTTCCTTGTCAAGACAGCAAACCTTTGGCTTTCTAGGCTGTTAGAAAAGGAGAAGCTTTCTTTGGAACCTTTCTTCATTGGTACAGAATCCTGGCTAGACTCAAGTTCCTTGACGCTACCCAAAACTCTGCTGCTTTGCGGAGAGGAATAGACTTATCTTCCTCTCCCATCTTAGAATTTACTAATAAGTTGGAAACTGTTTTTTACTTAGCTTATTTTTTATAGTTTCTGGGGAAAAATAATTTAATGCTGAAATAACATTGTCTGATGACTATTTTGAAATAGAGTACAATAGTAGAATTGTCTTAAATTTGTGCAGGAAGAAACACTGAACTGCTGATGCTGCGTTTGTGTACCCCATCACTGTGACACGTGCAACTCAGTTTAGGCATGCCTACTGTAGTCTGTGTATTAAATTGTAAAACAAGCATCCACACTCTCTCGAGTACTTAAACTTTAAGGAAACCTGAACTTGCATATGATATGGTTATGTTTTTTTTTAAAGGAGTATGCAAATAAAATAGCAGACAGACAATTCCGGACAGCTTTGATGAAGAAAGTATGGGCAGCATGGCGATCTCTTAGTGAAGAAAAATGGAAAGAAAAAGTAGCAAAAGCCTGCCAGTTAAGGGCAGAAGATGTCTGTGTTCAACTCACCAATGATTATGAAGCTAAAATTGCAGAGGTAAAATTATGTTGGGTTTTTTTTTCTTTTCTTTTTTTTTTTTTTTTTAATTTATTCTTTCCTTCACTTCCCACCCCTCATCCCTCCAAAGTATCTCTCAGCAAACTTGAAAAACCTGAGGACCTTCCAGCCGAGCAGAGCTGCCGAGTACAGAGGAAGATCTGAGGATCTCTTCCCTGGTTTCTAGATATGTCTTGGGTTTTTTCCCCTGAATCTGATAAAATGTTTCTGACCTGCACAGAGGTGAAGTAGATTGGACTCATCTTGAAATGAGACAAATCTCTATTTGCCCACCAATGGGGATGGTTTTTGTGTTATCTAAAAGTTAACATTGGCTCTCTATTTTGAGATATTCTCGATGAAGATGATGGAAATAGAAGACCATTATTATTATGAATAATCATGATCAGTACCGTAGCTTTTTTGCTATAATAGCTATGCTATTACAGACTGAATGTAAGTCTGGGTTTGCCTTCAACTTGCCAATTAAGCTTGTTAATGCATTTTCAGAGCTTAAGGTGAAGTTACCGGTGTACATAGGTGCACAGTAAGTAAATAAAGTTCTAAAATACACATTTTAAAAGATTTGTATTTTAACAAGAAATAAAACCTAGAATTTTAAGAACAGACTTACCAAATGTGGCTTACCAGCACAGACACAGGAAGTAGTGAGTTACAGAGTTAACTTGGTCTGTCTTTTCTTAACATTTTCATTTTTTTACAGTAGCTAGAAAAGAGATACTGCTGATGACAATTCACCCTGTGCTTAAATAGTTTTCTGGGAACACTTCTGTTGAATGAATCCATACTTCTGCAGAAATCCAGATACCTAAGTTGAAAAAGACAAAAACTTGGAAGATAAATTTCTGCTTAGGTGGTTAGGTAGTGTCTGACAGTCCTTTTGAATGCATGCTTGTCCTTGGTATACACTAGTACAAATTATGTGCTGTAGTACAAAGAAATAGTAGCTGGACATCTCTGGTGAACCAAAGATTTTTGAAGTGAAAAATGTGTACGTTTGTAAACAGAGAAAGTGAATTTTAAAGCTAATTGAGGAATGTGTTCATAGTTTGCATTCAGAAGCACAAGACAGATGCTTTCCTTATTCTCTTTCATAGCTAACTGCTGCTTTGGAACAGACAAAAGCTGAGATTCTGCGACTGCACAGTGAAAGGGAACAGTATGAAGACACCATGAAGAAAGCCTTTATGCGTGGTGTATGTGCTTTGAATCTGGAAGCAATGACCATGTTTCAGGGCAAGGACAGTAGGACAGATCCTGGTTAGTATAAATAGCAGCTCTAAATTTGGTAGTGTGTGTGTGTTGTTGGGTATGTTTGTTTGGGGTTTTTGGTTTGTTTGTTTTTTTTAAAGGATTCTCCCTGTATTTTGTCTTTTTTAAAAATTTAGTATGAGGACTTGAGGCAATAGAGATTATCAAACTTTAAAAAGTCCTGTTGAATATGTTGAGAATAGTCTGATGCTAAAATTTGTACTGCTGTAGTTAAAGATGGAACATGTTCTCTTCATCTCACGGTGCTGTGAGAGCAGTAACCTGCAAGTGAAGGCAGAACAAGAAGCCAAGGATGGCAAAATTCCTGAAATACCGTGGCAGAACACCCAGAATTTTGTCAGTACCTGGGTTATGGGGGCATGAGAGGGAAATCCTGGAAAACCCTTCCCTATTCTTCGGAATCTGTGCAGTGAATCTGCTTTTCCCAGACAGCTATCCCTTCTTTCTTAATCTTACCTTTTAATGCAAAAAGTGCAAATAAATCTCCCAGGTACTGCATTTATTTGGAGTTCTGTGCCAGAACAGGAAGCACCACAGTAGTTGCATTGTCAGCACACTTGTAAAACTTGTGCAGCTACACAGGAAAGAGCTGCACACCCTTACTATTGTAATGAAGTCACCCCCTCAGAGTAAGGCAATCTGTATCAGCAGGAGCATAATTATGCTGGTGCAGCAGTTTATGTTAGAGAAAATAGCTGCGCCAGCAGGAGTATCACACCTGTACAGGTGGCTTAACAACCAGCAGTACTGCTAGCAGCTCTTAATGACCTTAGACAAATAACTTCAGTTGCTAAACTTAACAGTCGTATACCAGAAGTTTCTGAACTAGTAGTTCAGAGAAATTCCCCCAGAAAATGTGTATATGAAGAGGAAATAAAAAGGTAGAAGAGGATACATAACTGAGCAGCTGTCCTGTTAAAATACTTGGTATATGTGCAGTTGCTTAGGAAACTAGAACATAACATTGGCTAAGTGCAGTAGCTTTGTGATAGTAAAAACAGAATCACTAGAATCTCAGAATCATAGAATGGTAGGGGTTGGAAGGGACATCTAGAGATCGTTGAGTCCAACCCCCCTGCCAGTATTTGAAGGTTAAGAATGAACAATTTCTTGAAGACACTGAGTTTGGAAATAAAGTTACAAGACATTGCCTGAGTAATTTATTTTTCACTGTGTTAGAAATTAAGAACTGTCTCTCTTTCAAAGCTTTATCTTACATTTGTTTATTGTTTTCCAAAAATATGCAACAGACAGTGGGTCTCCCTGATGATGGGGAACAGAGTGGTGTGAAATAGGAAAGTATTTTTCTGTAGACCTGTGAAGAAGAGGGTAGGTAGAAAGGAAATTAAGAAAACTAAGCTCTACAGCTGCCATGACCAACTCCTCTGGTTCATGGACCCATTATTTTGCTGGATTTTTTTTTTTAACTATTAAGCAGGAGCTGATACTCTACACAGACACAGTACCTACCTACAGACTCTGCTGTGCTGGACAGCACTGGGGTTCCTGTACACTGCAGCACCACCTACTGTAATTGAAAATAAAAGCAGAATTTGATCCCTTACTTTATTAGCTTGTTATAAGGTACACTGGAAAAAAAAAAAATATACACACACAAACAATATATTATAATGTATATTTTTATATATATATATTAATAATGTAGCTTAATAATTGTGTGTACATATCACAACCTTCATGGGTCAGTCTATTACATTTGGAGTAAGTGTTGATGATCTAAAATCTATCTTGCTGATTTACTGATAGGTGGGGGGTTTTAATTATTACTGTATTATTTTTAACCTCTTTATGTATTTAAAGGAACATTGAAGCCAGAAGAATTCATTATTATTTACTTTAAAAAAACCCCAACAAACCTAACACTGTTTTATTTTTCTTTAAGTAATATAGATCAGATGTGATTGGTCTGTAACTATGCGTTGGTCCTGTCTATGCTTCAATTTATCATTTCTATACATATATATGTACAAAATGCATATTCTGGCATACTTTAACTCTTGATATCTTTTGAGTATTGCACTGACTTGAGCTACCTTATTTTTCCTGCTTGCATGGAGAAAAAAAAACAAAACCCAAAAAACCCACAACTACCACATGGTGTCACTCTAGACCCTGGAATGAGCAAAGTTCTCTTGTCCTGAAACTGCTGCTAGTACCATCTGCTTCAGAAACAGAGTAAATAAGAATACCTGTCTCTGCTTATTTAGTTTGTATTCTAAAGGAAATGTCTGAAAAGTGCTTGGAAAAGATATCGGACTTAGGTCTGCAGATCTGACCTCCCCAGGATGTCTGCATTGTGAGACAAAGAATCCTGGGCAGGTTTTCCTCAAGCTCAGGCTTTACCCAGCTGTTGAATCCTGGGCAGGCTTACCCAGCTGTTTAGGGGAGAATGAGGGCTGTAGGGGTACTATAGGTTGTCCCATGTCAAGAGCCAGGATATGACCACTGTCCAGCCATTGTACACGAAGAGATTCTGCTGAGCATGATCTATAGCTCCTTGAAATTGCAGTGTGTTCTCTCATTTTATTTTACTTTCTGTGTTTTGCTGCTCTTTACCTGAACTGGGCTTTGGCCATTAGTGCAAGAGCAGCTCTTGCATACTGGATTTAGTATTGACAAGCAGTACAGAGAACCTCAGTTCTTTGCACTACAACATGTGACAGGTGGCACAGGGATGCTGAGGCGTAACACAGAAACAAGTGCCTTGGAAGATATTTCCAAGCATCTGAAAAGAAGGACCAAACACGGGAATATTTATGTGTACAAAGAACAGGATCATCCTTTTAATTGTGTTATGCCAAAATCCCAAAGGAAAAGTGAAATGTTTACTGTGACTCCTTTTTTCCCCTTAGGGCTTTACTAGATTATGTGCTGATCCCATTACTTCTGTATTTCTAATAATAGATACAGGAAGTAGGAGAAATGATAATGGTGCCACTGTTGCAGGAAGGCTGCCTCCTTCACAGTATAATCTACCTACACCACCACCTCCACCAGCAACCACTCCTCATCTGGAAGATATGGTAAGCCTATAGCTAGGACAGAACTCTTATTTGCCAATGACAAAAATGAACTTGCTCGGTTGGAGCTTTTTAAAAATGCCATAGCCCATGAATTGAAGGAATATAAAAACTGAGTGTAAAAAGAAACCTATGGATATGTTCCATCTGCATTGTGTAAATGAAGTGACTAGGGCACAGCTACTATGACTTGCTGCACTTCCATTAAGCTCTGTTTTTTATTTTAGTAAAAATGTGTTCAAGTAATGAAGATCACTATAATAAGCAGAACTTGTTCTCTAAGGTTCTTTCCAGGGGAAAAAAAAAAAAAATCTATTTAGAGATTTATTTACTTGTTTTTCAAAAAAAACCTGAGCTTAGCATAATCTGAAAAGAAGAAAAGCTGTCTTGACTTCAAGCTTCTTTTTAAGAATGTAACATATATAGACGCTGAGGGAACTCAACTTGTTGTCCTGTCATGTCAGCTTATCCCCAGATCATGATTCAGTAGCTTAGATGTTCTGGGCCTGCCCTGGAGTCATCCCAAAGATTTTTCCACTGTAAAACAATTTCACATTAGAGTACAGGTTATAACAGGGAAGATGTGTTTGCCTCTTTCCTGATTTTTTTCCATTCTAATAGCATTAAATTCTATTCACACCATTTCTGCAATTTTTAGGCAAGTAAACTTTTAGATTAGCCAGAGAACAGTAAAACTAGAGATTAAGTACCTACAAAGAAGTGAAATTTATAAGGGTAATTGGAATAGTAAAAAAAGGCTATCTAAAGAGTAAAACTGTATTTTCTAGAAAGTTACTCTTTGTAAACTCTCATTCACAGTTCTCTACCCACCTGGGTCATGCAAGCACCTCTCAGACCAGGCTAGATTCTGATTCTCCAGCGATTGTCACTAGTACAGCTGTAGGATCTGGTGTGGCATCAACTCAAAAACTGGTAACATGCTAAAATTAACCTTTTTTTTTTTTTTTTTTTTAAGTTATAATCTTAAAAAAAAATAATATATTGGTTTGGTTATTGTTACTTCTGCATTTTTCAGAGTAACACAAATATGTAGTTGAGGCAACTGCTATAGAGTTTACATAGCTGTGTGAAGACACTAGCTTGCAAATGCAAGATTGCAAGTGTTAAAGAAACACAGTGTTAGGAGCAATTTTAAATTATGTGGGGGGCGGGAAGAAAGTGTAATAAAACAAAGAATAGAAGAGTGCAGATACCCCTACGTACAGTGCAACAGGAATAACTGGTGTTTCACGTGATACCATTTTTGTGTTACGGAAAGAATATGCTTTGCTTTAGCATCCTGCTGTTTGAAACATCTCTCTCATTCCCTCTTCTCTATCTGTTGCTAAACTGTCATTTTTTACTTTTCTCTACTGTATTCTGCATTGCTATTCTTCCTTTTTCCCATCTGATACAGTTTGGTCCCAGCTGTCAGAAGGATGCAGCATTTTACTGCATGGAAGCTTTTTTCTATCTGCAATGTCATTGCTAGAAAAATTTTTCAGGGTGATGGAAGTGCCTGTGGCTGTCACTCAAGTATGTAGCCACTGAGCAAAGCTAAGCTATCCACTCTGCTTCATTTTTGTGAAATTAGCCTTACTTGCCTCGGGATAGAAGTAATTTGCTCAAAATGCAATCTCCTACTAAGAGTGGAAGATGATGGAATAAACCAGGTTACAACTAGGTGGAGCAAATTCAGTCCCATATAAACATAACTGGATTACCTGCAACATTCCATGTTCTGTTTAGGCATGTGGCTGATTAAGTAGACATACTATAGCATTGTAAATACCATGTTTAGAATTTTTTTACTGATTAGTACTTAATTTATTTGTAGCCCATGATGAAAGTAATAACATCTGCTCGACAGAAAGCAGGAAGAACAATCACTGCTCGAATCACGGGCCGAGCTGACATGGGACAAAAAGCCAGACTTTGTGGTAGCTTAGCAGTGATGGGAGTTGCTCCACCCATGAGTTCAGTCATTGTTGAAAAACACCATCCAGTCACTCAGGTAAGTCAGAATTAAGCTTGTCACAGTATTCTTATTGCAACACATCTGGTAGTAGTTAAAAGTTATCATCATGAAGAAATATGAGACAAGGCTCAGACTTGAGGCCTGTTTAAAATAACAAAACAGTACTGACTTCTACCTGAAGGCACTGGGTAAGACAGGAAGTAAATATTGTCACTTAAATCTGTTTGTCTTGTTTCTGTAGTAATTACTTCACAGGTATAGTAGTCTTGGCTGTCTCTTTCTTCACCAGCTCTTCGGTGAGTCTTCTCTTTTATAGAAGTGGTCAGTCTGTACATCAGTGTTTGGTGTCGTCACTGCAACCACCATTTAAAGATAAGCTTCGTGCTGTACAGCAGAAAGAGCAACTGAACCACAGGTGGCAAAAATACAGATTAGCCTGACAGGAGCTAATTGGGGGGTGGGGGAGGTGGGGTCAGGACAGGGGGACAGAAAGTAAAAGTGTTGTCTGGAGGCAATCAAATTCCTCACATCTGCTTGTTTTGAGTCCTACTCCCTCCATTCATCCTGGAGAAAACAGTTAAATAACTGCAGTAATAGGGTATGAAAGCAGTATGTAAGAAGATGGTAAACAGCAGCCTAAATAGCCTAGGCAATTGCTACATTTCCAGGCCAGTCTGAGGAAAAAATGGTTTTTACTGGAGGTGTATGTAACAGTTAAAGATGACTTTTTATATTTTTAACTTGTAAAGTAGGATCTGAGTCTTCTCTGCACTATCTTAAAATCCAGTTGAGTGATACTGCCAGAACAAGATGAGATATATCAGGTCCCTTAATTTGAGCTGGAGTTACTGGAAACTGTGTGAGGGATGTTCTGCTTTCACTTATTTGCTGTGTGAGTCAGAGCCCTGTGGCAGGCTGCATGTAGCTTTTTAGCAGAAATTCATATTTAAGATGTATCTCCTTAGGGCATTAGAGGTTTGGTATGAGACTTATTTCAGCAAGAACAATTTCTGGACTGATTGTGACTAGTGTGACAAGCAAAGCACTTGAACTAGTGTAGCAAAAACTGCCTTCTAAAAATATCATAAATTTAAGTCACAGAGATCTATTCCACATACTCGTTCTGTAAATAAATGCCTAAGTGGAAGTCAATCAGGTGAACTATTTCTCTTTAATCTGACAGGGGAGAGAAGAATTACTACTGCTTATTGCAGTAAGGTGGTGGCTAGTTGTTTGGGGAGAAAATTCATTGTTGTTAAATAAATGCAAAACTTTTCCTTTCAGAGACTTCATCATAGCAAATACTGAACTTCAAAAGGAAAGTTGGCATGAGTAACTTAGCACTACTGAGGAAAATTCTGGACATTGTTGTTTTAGAAAAAAAAACAAAACCCAAAAAAACAAGCAACAACACACAAAACAAACAACAACAAACAAAAAAGAACCTTGAAATAAGATTGAAGTGATAAAAGCTCAGGGTAACTACTTAATTGCAAGTTCAGCACTCTATGTTCTGAAAAGTATACTACAGTTAAGGAAGGAAAAGGATTATTCATTCTGTTAAAGTGACTCTTTTTTTGAGAAGTGTATTTCAGTTTGCTGTATTGCAAATATTTCTGTTTAAACTACAGCTCACGTGGAGCTATTTAATGACAAATCTTTTGTATTGTTAAGTGTTCTGATATATCTGATTACTTTTCAGCAAACTATATCCCAAGCCACTGCTGCTAAATATCCTCGAACTGTGCTCCATTCTTCTGGCTCTACCACTGTGAGACCTGCAGGACAAGTTGGGCAGATGCTTCAGGGCCAAACTCATACCAGTGTTCAGTCAATAAAAGTTGTTGACTGACGGAGTGAATAGCTTTCTCACCCATGGGCGGTTTTATCAAGCTACAATTTAAACCTTTTCTCAGTCTTTTGAGATCTGATGTAGCAAGGCCAAAAGTATGTATCATGTTTTACCCTTTTCTTAAAAAAAAAAAAAAAAAAAGTTTTTTAAGTGCTTTTATAGTAAACACCTAGAGGGGGATAAAAAGAACTTGAAATGTTGTTCTACCTCCAAACTATTTGAAAACTTACTGTATTAAGAGAAACGCTTTTTAAGGACTCTTTTTGCACACTTAAATAAAGGATAGAATGTGATTTTTGTCTGAATCTCTGTTAGTCCCAATGTTACTAACACCTACTTTCAAATGAAAATGAAATTTATTTTTGTTACATATGCTTACGCAACTAAGTGTAGCTGACATGCATTTTAAGAATATCCTACAACAGCACACTTCAATGAAGAGTAACAGGGTGGTATCATTCACACTCAGGGTGCAGCTTAGGCCAGGTGGGGTACCAAGTCCATCATATTGTTAAGCATTCTTATTTTCCAAGATTATGTTGCCGAACTTGATGCATACCTCTCAGTATCTAAGAATTTGTGATCTTAGATCCGCAATTCCAAAACCTGAGGATTGACCAGTCTGTTCTTCATATTCTGGTGATGCTCTGCACTTGTGTCTAAACAGTATGCACACACAAGGGCAGTTATGCATAAGACTTCAGACTAAGATAAAGATCATCGTCTTTTTAGTACAAACAATAAGATTCAGTACAAAATCATGCTAGCTATATATTGACAGACAAGGCAATTCAATTAGTTTATTACATGATAAAACTATTGCTATTTTGTTAGAGAAGACTAGAAAGGAAGACATTTTATATAATTGTTCAGATATGAAATATATTCAGTAACGAGAACCTTTAAACATGTTCAGAATGAAATTACCAAATATTAATTAATCAACAAGAAATAGGTAAATAATTGCTATGTCTGTGAAGTATTAAATATTCTTTTTTGAGTAGGTATATAAGGTTTTTCCATGATAGAAAATTCTCGAGCCAGCCAGACATGGGTTTAGGTGTGACACTTTTGCATTTTTTAGCTACATAAATTGAATGCTGAATAAGAAGGACTTGTCCTAATACTAGCACTAATTCAACAGGAGAAAAGCCCTCTTCAGACAGGAACACTATAATTCTAGCAAGACTTTATAAAAACCCTTAATCCCAGATGAGGTCAGGTGCCAACCTACTTCTGGTAGTGTTAATTTATACACATAATTTTAACTTATTAATTTCTTTCAGGTAAAAAACATCTGATTTACATTTCATGTCAAAACAAAATAGCTTAATTTACAGTTCCAGTACAGAATTCGTGTATCAGTGTTAAGCCATGCGTACAGATTTTAAGAGGATGGTTCTTGCTTAGCAGTAGAGTCATAAAATTACCAGCCAGCCATTCACTCTTAAATTCCTTAAATCCTCATACAGGAAGCATTGGAGAGAGAACTAACCAGTATTCCAGGCTTGGAAAAAGTTGTACAACTTCAAAATAGGTTTCTGTTTCCAGAAAATATGTTATTTGTATTTGAAAGTCCCTTTCCATCTGGCATGTAATTCCATCATATATGCCATATTTTATTGACGAACTCATGAAATTGCACATTTTCTGGAGTCCATGTCAGTGCTACTTGCAGCTCTGATCTTCTCTGTAAAGTAAGGATAAAATGCTTGACATGCTCTGCTTTTTACAAGGTCAGACTAACCTAACTGAAGGATGGCCAATCATCTTTTAAACATGTTTGCAGGATGAAGGAGGGAAGCAAGGTTTACATATTCTTATCATCTTTTAGAATTCTCTCAGTTACCTTCCTCAACCTCACACCCCCTGCAAGGGCAGAATCCCAGAAAGGAAGAGAGTGTCCTCCAATTCCACCACCCCTTCCCAGCACCAGCAGGGGCCTCAGCATGGCCCTGGAGTCTTGCAGCAGTGTAATGTGCTCTGTAACAACTTACCAGCTAAAGGCTGAAATCCTGCTTCCACCAGATCTTCATATATATGCTTGACAGGATTCTGCTGAGCCAGCAATATACCATGTAACCAGATGAGCAACATTCTGTTTCCATGTTCCTTATAACTTTTTTTCCCTATGCAATACACAAAGCATGTGTCTTCCATGGTCTGGAAACAGTGTATTTTGTGCTTTTGAACTTTTATCAGAGTTACAAGAGGTCTTAAAACCTACTCATTGACTCTTACTTCCTTTTTCACCTAAAAGCAAAATGAAGACTTGCAAAAGTTTAAAAAAAAAAACCAAAAGGATAATTATTTGTCTTTTTTAAGGCTACTATAAAGGGAGGAAAAAAGCCTATACATTTTACAGGTTTTTTTTTTCAACATAATAATAAAACAACGTAAAATAAAGCTTGGAGCAGTGGTAAACAAATACAGTGTGTGCTATAGAAGTACTGCTTTCCCAACAATTGAGATGCCTGAAACCAGAAACTGCTGTTTCATAGCAGCCGTGAAGACATGAACAAGGTCTTCCAGTGTCACAAAGGTGCTCACTTGCAGCATGACCTACAAGACCATGCTGCAGTCTGTACTAAGGATGAAGATAAGGTCTTCAGGCCAAGAGGGAGAACAGAACTGGCCTGTACTTTTACAGCACTGCTTCCCAGGAAATGGGGATAAGGCTTGTATCTATTCACTTGCTCTTTTTCATAATTTGAATAAAAGCAGCATGGCCAGTGTGTATCTCTGATACAGCGTTTAAAAAGCAACTCTGCCTTGTGTTTTTTATAGCTCATATATTATGTCTAGCCATTCAGGTATCGTTACCTGTCCATTGTTCTTCAATAGCTTTAATTTGTTCATCTGTGAACTTCCAGAACAGGGCCAGTTTTTTCCATTCCTGGGGTTTTAACTGGTTGTATGCTAGATTCCAAAGAAAGGAACGGATTTGCTTGGTCTCTGTACTATGATCTTGTTTGAAGGACAAGCTGAAGTCTGACACATCATCGCTAGGAGCTAGACGTTCCTGAAAAAAATGGTAAATTTTGTACTGAAGCTGGGAACCTTTGCTTAGTGAGCAGTGAACACTGTGTCCTGCACAGCCATCCGTAGCTGACAGGTGATGTATGCAGTGTAGGTAAAGGAACTGTGTCTGGCTAATAGATCGATTTGGAAGATGTCTTTGGCATAGAGGATGTTATTACAGTCTTAATAACAGAATGGAAACAAAGCCCTCCTGTGTCTATTGCTACGTGTTGTTAAATGCAAAATAAACAACTTCTGTTGTCTGGCACTTGATCCACAACAGCAAGCAACAGCAAGTACTGCACCAGCACTACTGTGCTGCAAAACTCTATCTACTTTATACGTCATGTTTTTAACGTGGTTGAGTTTCAACTACAGTTCTTAGTCTTTCCTCTTGCTTCTCAAAGCACTAGCCTCTCCCTGACAAGAGGCTAGGGACCATCAGCATGGTGCTTGCTCAAGCTGTTCCCGTCTCTGTCCCATCATCTCCCCTTGGCTGGAGCGGGGACTACAAGGTCATCTGATGGCTGTAGGAGCCACTGGGTTTAGTAAGCAGAGCCCTGTTCAGCAAAGTGTCTAAGAATCAATAATCATATGTGTGTTGAACATGGATCTAGTTTTATTGCCTGCATAAGCAAAATCACTGAAAAACCAAAACCACAAGCATTTTTACACTCTGGATTAAAAGTGTTACTGCTACTGTATGCATAGCTCCCCTGAAACAGGAGTGATGGGGTTGCTTCTTGTTTGGACACCTCTGCAAAAGCCACATCTAGCAGTGACTTCATCCCTAGCTGAGTGGTGCCCGGGGAAAAGCCTTGTGTAAGTAAACCTCAAACTGCATTTATATTTCATTTTGGTTACATGCTAGTCCCATTTCAAATCAGTATACAAAGTGAAAAATATCTTCAGGAAATTGATATGGGATTACTAAGCAAAAAAATGAAAAGCAGCATGCCACATTTTAAAAGTGCTAAGCATGAAGTACTCCACTGCAGATTAAGTTCAGAAAAAAAGAACAGGGTTATTTCCTAACTTTACTAGAATCTTACAGGGAAAAAAAAAAAAGTGAATTCAGTAACTAAAGATTGTCATGTACGTTTGATTCTTTTTTTTCTGGTGCAGACTTTATTTCATGCTTCCTGATGCATACAAGGTGAGTTTTAGGATGTTTTACAGGACAGCTTCAGTCTCTCCCCAGTTCAGTGATTCTTTTCTGATGTTTAAAGAACCAAATCAAAAAGAACCAAACACACAAGCAAACAAAGAAAACCTTTTTTTCTCTCCTCCCTTTGCAGCAGCACAGCTTCTCTTTGCTGCAAATTGTGTCTCTAGGCAATGGCAGGGTGGGACAGCAACAGCAGCCTTCAAATCCAGTCAAAAACAATGGGCAATGATAGGGAAGGGTTGGGTAAAAGCAGTAAATAGAAAAAGACATACAGAGAGAACAGGACACTCCCAGACACATTAGTATTGTGTGCACTTCCTCACAGCAATGTGACATTTCCTTTTGTAACTAATGCCTTCTCACAGCTGGTAAGCCACCTCAATGTAACAAGACATTTCTTACTGTAATGGTCCTAACCACTTACATGTTTCATATATGGTAAAACCACCTGAGCAACATTACATTCCATAACTGTAAGATCTAAGCTGCTCCCAAAGGCTGTGCTCTTAGCTTCAGGTAATGGGATACAAACACTAACGTTTCTATTTCCCAGCATTTGCAGAGCTCTTGCAGAAACCCATCTGCTTAAACTGCTTTTCTTCTACTCCGGCAATTCAGTAAACAATGCCAAGAGGTTATAAGCATTACAGACTCATTGCTGTCAGACTTGTCTTCTCTGACAACAGGTAACTTCACTTCTACTTCCCTTTTAAGCCAAAAGAAACCGTAATGTACCTGACAACACCAGCTGAACTGATGCAGATGAAATAGGCATAACACGGGAAGTTTGTGGAGGTGTTTTTCATAATTAATCCAGAGCTGTGATTTACCAGCACAACGCCCTGTAACATTGTCACGGATTAGGACACACAGGGCCAGAGTGGGTTGGTAAAACCAGCTAATTCATGATCCTGCACTCGAGCAGGATCAGTGTGCTTACCCTCCCCCGGGAGGCAGTTGGCTAACCTCATAACACAAACACTCCCTTAGCAGGAAGCAGGAATGAGAATGAAGTCACAGAGTTGTGTGGCAGCTCAGCAAACAGAGCAGAAAGAGCTGACACAGTCAAGTGAGTTCCTTTCAGCAGGCTCTTGCCCTGGTCTGCTCGCTCTGACTGTCTCAGAACTACTTGCTCTGCATAGATCAGCTGCACTAGCACCCTCCTTCCGGCAGGTTTTATGGTACGAGATGTCCTATACCGCCTCACTAGGACCAATCTGTGATGAAACAGTGTCTATGAGAGAACCTGGAGATTTTCAGCTGTATGGTGTCAAAACATAGCAAATTTAATCAATTCTCAGGGAGCTCACTTAAACCTGTATCTCCAAGCAAGAAAAAATGAGCAAGCCAGTATAAGAGTGATTCATGGAGCATTAATATCCCCCAAAATGAACATTCACCATCCTATGAAATAGCTCCCTTTCATCAAATCGGTAGGTATAGCAGGTTCTTTGTGGCTCGTTGGTACAACTGTCATTGATGGAACAAATAAAACTTTCTCAGTATTCTAATTGAGTTAAGCCCCTCAACAAGACAACCTGAGTTTTCAAGACCCCTTTGGGCTGGGTCCAAGTTTCAAGGCATGTCTCTAGAATGGATCTCAGATGTCTCATCAGTAGCCCAGCCCCAAATACTCCTTTGATTTTGAAAGGTTTTTGAAAGTTTAGCTTTTCTTGAACAGATGCTTACTGCCTGCACAGCATGTACAGATTCATAAGTGATGTGGGATAGTCAACGCAGGCCAAAATAATTGTCATCTACACTTTAATGTATCTGACTCTCAGCCCTTTAGGGAGTGCCACCACTAAGCAGCCTATGTTTAAACAACAACTAAGGAAAGAGATTCAGACAATCTGAGGTCTCTCTAAGCTACGTCCTTCACGCTTGTTGCCTGCTTCCTTCCCATTTCACTGATTGTGTTTTATAATTAACACACATAAAACAGAAGAGGGAGCTCCTGATGAAGCAGCTCAGCCCTTAAATAGCAAAGGAGTGACAGACAACTGCGCTCCTCCATTTTTCAACCACAGATTTTGCCATACCAAAGGACACAGGGATCAACATGGATTCACATTATCTCAGCCCTGATGCCGATAGCACAGTTTGAATTTGGGTCAGTCTCTCTCCACTCCTTTTTCTCTGTGTGTAGACCATGATGCAGGAAAACTGTAAGATCTGCCTCCAATTCACAGCTAGTTAGGAATAAAACCTGGATGGGGTAGAGACCTTTCCATTCCCAATACTACCCTCACTTTTATCAAGGCCAGTCTTGCAACATGCCAAAAGGAAACCACCTCAGGCAAAAGGTGCTTCAAGACCAGAATCGGCCTTTCCCTTAGAGTTCTCCTCAACATAATGAGAGATGTCTCTTACCTGTTTCATGGCGTAATACCTTTCTGCTTTAATGATCATATCTACAATGAGGGCGTGACTGCTCCTGGATGCCACAGCTAGTGCAGTTTTTCCATGCTGAAAGCACAGACAGTGAATCAGAACATTATCTCATACAGGATAAGTATACCATAGAAGAAACACAGGAGCTTCATTTACAGAACCCCATCCCTTTTTTTTCAAGAAAATGTATTACTACAATTTTATGGTTTCAGGGTGGCTACAATCAAAGTTCTAGGCTTTGCCCCCTCTAGGGATTTTCCCCTCATCTCAGAGGTGGTCCATTCTCTTCTGCACTGGCATTTCAGGTGCATAGGCTGGCAAAGTTGGAAACCTCCAACTTTAAGGGCAAACCTGTGTCTTGTTTTGGATGGTAAGAGAAGCAGGGTCAGAGAGTGAAAAAAAGGCTGTGGGAACGACTTTCTCATGATACCTGAAATGAGCACAGCTGAAGGTGATGTTTTATGGGTAATACAGGTAGTCACAATAATTAAAAGCAGTTTCTTTTATTCCAGATGCAGGGGACTGCTCAGTCTGTCTGAACCCAGCTCTGCTATCAGCACTTCAATGTAAAGGCCTCTCAGTGGCTCTAAAGGGTTCTCTCTGCAGTGGTCAATTTTCAGCAGATTTGCACTGAGTGGAATGGCCTCGCATTTAAGTATTCAGGGTATTCTCCACATATCAAGTGCTAGGCATTCTAGAAAATCAGATCTAAAAGAAACCAACCGCTTAATTAGAAACTTCAATAATGAAAGTATAAGGCATTTAAACTCTGCAGCTATTACAAAGTTGCCTAATACACACCTCTGGAGTTCTAGCTCATGGCTCTGTTCAAGATCATTTTAATTACCATGTTTTTAGAAAACCACTGCACTAAAAGCCGAAGAATTTATATTTCATAAAATCTTTATAGCATAGACATACTTTATATGAGAAGAGTCCAGAGACCACAAGAGCTTCTCGGGTCCCACCTCTGGAAAGCTATTCTTCATTTCACAGGGAGGTGTGGAAATAGGGTGTGTTTCCGGCCTCCTGTAATACTGCAGGCACACTGGAATCCTGCATGCACATGTAACACGGCAGTCTTGCACACAGGGAGCACTCTCTGCACTATCATTGGTCACAACCAATGACCATTATATCTGTAAACAGGAAGAAGGCAGAGCTCCCAGGAGAGCCTTTCCTGCGCTGTAACAGCTTGCAACTCATGCAGATGTATGACATGCTCTGGAGACTGCGGTCTCTCTTGCTGCCAGGGCACAGAGGCCAGGAGAACACTGCAATTGAAGTGGCTCCCCTTTTTTCCTGCCCACTGTTCTGTAAGGATGGAAACATTTTTGGCATCTCAGAACCAATTCAAAGAGGGCTCTACTTGCCAGCGTTCCCAGCAGTGACATGACCTCAGAGGTCATCCAGCAAACAGACAAGGGAAAAGTTAGTCCAAGAAAAAACATCATGCAGAAAGGTGACAAAACTTGGGCTGTCTTAGAGTAATATTCTCATAATGTGCCCTAAGCTCTGTCAGTACTGCTGTAATACCAGGGCACTATCCATCCCAAAGGCTTGCAGGTGATTATGGTAAAATCAAGACATAGGAAGTAATTTTCTGTGCCTGGTCATGGAATATGAACGGGTAGAGACAATTCTCCAATGGCTAAGGCACTGTCTGAAGTGGACAAGACTTCATTCTGGGCTAGCCTATATGAAAAATGCAGCTCTGGCTAGCATAGGCATGACTCTGAATAGGAAGACTTAACTGCAATGAAGCATCTTATCTCAGCCTCCCAAAACACATCAACCATGTCACCTGCACTCAAAGCCTTGAGTCTTCTGTCAGGCTAGGGAAAAAAAGAGACGATCCCAGTCCATAAAGCTTTACTCAACATCAGGACAGTTTTGTTCTTGAAAATTACTTCTTAAATTACTGAAGAGATAAATTTTTCTTGTGATAAAACATCAAATCTGTATTAAGTCATACAGAAAATCAATATAGTGATAATAGAATAAAAAGGGGAAGCTTAATTTCACAGTAGTTTAGCAGTATTTGTAAAAAATGGATTGGGTGCTCTGTCCTTTCAAAAGCCCTTCTGAAGAAACTCCTGCTTTGGTACTTCTTCCAGCTGTGGCCATTCTTGCCTCAGTCTTTCCAGGCTGAACTCAGCAACAGGAGCTAAGCACCACCTGAACAGATCTGGGATGGCTTCTCAGGAACACGGCACCATCATTTCCAGATGATCCAGAGTGCTAAAGGGCAAACTCACCATGGCTGCAATTAGTGAAGCTGGCAGCACCTGGCCATGAAACCAGCGGCTGTGGGTGCACAGTTACAACAGCCGCAGGATGGTTTCCACTCCTTAGGCCTAGTCCTTTTTTTCCATCAGAAATCTCTGGCAACAGGGTTTGCCTTTCAAACTACAGAGCTTGGAAGTTTTACAGCTCTTCACTAAAATCATTTCAAATCTCTGCAAGCTACAAGTACAGCAATATTAAAAGGAGACTTCTTTTGTAACAACTGACAGCTTTTACTTATGAAAGACAACTGGCAAAAAGTGCTTCCTGCACTGCTGGGAAGATTATCAAACAAAAAAAAAAAAAATCACTCAATTCTTCCATGTGAGTGCTATGCAATCTACCTTATCAATGGTCTTGAGCTCGCAGCCTGCCTTCAGCAGCACTTCCACCAGCTCCACGTTGCCAAGATCAGCTGCCAGATGTAGAGGGGTTTCCTGTCTCTGGAATTAATGACACCAAATAAATAGAATAAGCAAACTCCCTCTTAGAAGCAAGAGTGAGCACAATCTGAATCTAAAGAAGGTTCACAAGAGACAGCCTTGGCAAGAAAACACTGAACATAATGAAATCATTTAACTTTTGAGTGATCTACCTGCCAGTTTTGTTTCATGCAAGCTAGAGAGCATCTGGGATCTCTGCAGGAAAACCAGGCAGGAGTTCCAGCTGGCTCAGGAAAACGTTGCTGTCATGCCCCTCTAATGTACTGTAACCTAACAAGCTTGCTCTCTTCATTCTTAAACAAGGTGTTTTGGACTGAGTGCTTCTTGGGCCTGTCAATCTCCACCCATACTATCCTCTCACATAACCTTTTCCTGATGAAAGTCATGCAAGGACTCCCAAGATCAGTAGACAGGCTGAACCTCTCTTGCCCCCCATAGGGACACCTTTGGGGTAAGATCCAGACTATACTGAGTGTTTTACTCAGAGCAACTGAGACATCTCTATATAGAGTTGCTTTATGAATTCACACACTGTATTATTCACAATCTCAGTATCTGCATGTGCTACTGCAGACAGCGTATTTATCACCAGCAATCCGCAAGAACCTGTACTTGTACTGCTTCAATAAACTGCACTATTCATGTTCACAGACACAGAAGTCTCTCACTGAGCACTGCTGATTCTTTACTGGCCATGTGAAACCATGGAGCATGACCAGAGAGAGGTGCTGTGAATCCCGAGTCAAGAGAGTTCAACCATACTGGATGTGACCAGACTAATACTGCCAAATTGGATATGACTCAGAATTTAAACCTGGCCTCCCCAACCCCTCTGATATCTGAGGGCAAGCTGGAAAGCAAGGAGGTTTGTTTTCTGACAAATTACTTTACCTTTTAATGTGACAGGCATTCAGCTTCAACTCTAATCTTTAGGTCTGAAATGACATTTGTTTAGTCTCTACACAGATGCATATACCCAAAGAAAGCCCAGTTATTTATTTATTGTATTTATCCTTCTACAGAATACTAGAATGAGAAATTCCAGGCATCTATGAGTGTAATGCAGCAGCAAATAAGATATTTTGTCATGTGTGGAAGCCCTGTGTACCTAGACATGTCCCTTAGGATGTTTCATGTGACACAGCACCCTTTTAAGTTGAAGGTTTTGTCCCCATGCTTTTCTGATGTTGCAAGTCTACAATATGTAGGTCTGGTTTTAGAATTTCTTTGACCTTTAGATCTTAACTTAAAAGGTTGCAGACTCAGACACCCAGACCTTACACACCAAGAAATACCAACCTCGGGGTTCCACATTAGAGTCTCTCATCAGCTCTTTGGGGAATACACGCTATGTTCATATAACCTTATACATTTCCCTAACAATACATCCTACTTTCTACTGCAGTAATTTAGAGACATATATGTAGCTACTGTATGTAACTTCAGACGTGGCTAGAGACAAAGCAGAAAAGATTGCTAAAAGATGTGTTCAAGAAGTTTAAGAAATTCTCTGTTTTATGTGACAGAAGAGCTTATCATCATACTCGACTCCAGCTGCAAATGACAGCCTCTGTCTCCCACAAAAAAATGTGTATAAATTACTCTTTAGCAGCAAAATGATCAATGGGAAGGGGCAAACTACAGATGTCTCAAAGACTGGCCCTTGTTACTATCATGCGGAGCATCCCCACCTGTCACATGGGAGACTAGGGTGTGTTTCCCCATCAGGGAGCCACAGTGCCCAGTGCAGAACTCAACAGACCTGGTGGGACAGTCTTTCCCCACGTGACATGTAGGGTCGCTGGGGAGAGGGAAGAAAGATTCTCTTTGAAGCAGTGCAGCTGACAGGCTGGTCTATACACAGCTGGTGCCTCAATGTCTGCCAAGTCCATTTTGGCCAAGGTGCCCCTCAGTGTACAGCACCCATGAGCACTGTACAAACTTCTGCCATGTGACCTACAAGCACTGGATGTCATCTAGATCTCTGAAGGCCTGGTTGTTGGCTGGGTGACTGTAGACCACCTCTACCACTATTAACTCCCTCAGATACTGGATACCGTCTTCTGTGGTAGTCTACCTGCCTTGCTGGTTTATGGTATCTTCTTGGAGGAGACACTTCACCTTCCTGCTCAGTAAGGGTCACCTGCAGAGGCTTGCAGGTGGCTGCCTCTCTTCCACTCCCTTTGTCAAGCCCATAGTCCCAAAAGATGGGCCCCAGATGCTGCATTCCTCTACCTTCTAAGCACTGGAGCAACCAGTTAGCAATGTGCTCACCTTGCTGATGGATGAATGAATGAATGATTGCTGCCCAGCTCCTTCATCATTTACAGATGGGAAGCAGGCAGTTTCTACCTCTTTTGTCATTCCTTTCCTCTCCCTCTCTTGTCCTGCTGTGGGCCAGGCTGCCACCTCTTCTGACTTTTCCCCCTCCCGCCCCTCAGCAGGAGCTGCTGCTTCTCTTACTAATCAAGTCAACATCCACTTCCACTGTTTCTTCTTGAGTACAGGACCAACTACTATACTTGAGGGATGGGTCTCTGGTTAAGCCATTGTGCATGCCCTCAGATTGAGTGACCTTTTCAGTGTCCATATGGGTGGCTTCAGAGCAGGAGACCTTCTCAGTGTCTCTCTGTGTGCTCCTTGATCAGGAGACCCTCCTTCTCTTCTGCAGACACTGGATGTCAGCTCAGTAGGCATAAGCCAGGCTCCAACACAGCATTAGAAGTCGCTGTGTTTCACTGGAGCAGGCAAGGCTTCCCTCCTTCAAATGGTGTACCAATTACCTGGGAATACCTGCCTGTTTGAGCAGGAAGTCCCAAGCTATTGGAGGCAGTAACAGCCCCAGGCACCTGCCCAACTTTTGCCACACACGCTGCCACCTAACGATCAACCACCTTTGGGCACATGCCTATGTGGTGGCATGCTCAATTAGTTGCTTAACCTTATGAACAATGATCAAAATCAGGCTCATGACACACACTAGTATGAGCAGTCTGATTACACAAGGCTATTCAAGGAACTGAGTAGCCATTACAAGAAGGTGGGAGAGACCTATGCTAGAAGAGAAGACAGGGCGACACTTGTTCCTCTGTCCCTAAAGTGTCTCTCCAAGGAGAAAAGGAAGAAGGTGTAATTGTTAATTTTCTCCATGAGACAGTTCTCCAAGTACCTGGATAGCAGCAGCACAGCACACAAAAGTACCAGATTAGGCTCAAGACCACTGCTTTTATCATGGCTCTCCCAAGCAAAGCAAAACAAATTGATACACAACACAGCAAAAGCTGAAAATGGTCACTAACAGTTATAGGAGGTTTTGCACAGCAAAAGAGGGATCAAGCACAAGAGGTAAGGGTTGGATTAGTCTGAGAGGATTAGTGGTGATGGAGGTGGTCCACAGCAAACTCTCCAATAACCAAGCAGGCTTCCAAAGACCACCTTTACCAAGCAGAGGCCAAATAGTCCTGGTAGAGGTGGGGGAAAACAGATGCCAGCATCCGTCCCTGGGTGGGCTTGAACCACCAACCTTTCAGTTAACAGCCGAACGCGCTAACCAATTGCGCCACAGAGACCTGTGATCTCATCAATTTGTGTGATGTTGTGTGGTGTGGCATATCACTCTGGTCAGTCCTGGTCATCTGCTTGGTTGTGCCCCCTCCCAGCTCCCTGCACACCCCCAGGCTATTCACGGAGGGGCCAGCGTGAAACAGAGAAAGGCTTGATGCAGCGCTAGGGATGTTCAGCAACACCTGAAACACTGGTGCCTTACCAGCACTGTTTTGGTCACAAATCTACAACACAGCACTCTATGGGCTGCTATGAAAAAAAAATTAACTCCATCCAAACCAAGTGACACTTTGCACTGGGTTTCCCTTTGAGCCCTATATTGTTGAGACATTTCTGCCTTTTATGGCACGTGAATTGTAACATTTGAACAATAAATTAATGCAAATATTTTCCCAAGATACAGCATTTTGCAATCCTTATCTTGCTCAAACAATACTAGCACAGCATGTACCAGTGACTAGCACATATGCACACATATAAAAAGATAAGGAAGGAACTGCCTCTTCCTGACTATTTTTTTTTCCCCACCCTGAGCTCGTAAGGAAAAGAAAAAAAAATCTCAATCAAAATCCGTATAATCTTCTCTTTACCAGTGAAGATATGTTAATTCCCAGTTTTTCTTACATGATTTAAGGAGTTTATATCATGATTGGCATCCAACAGGCTCTTTACTACCAGTAGATGATTATTGATGACTGCTAAATGGAGAGGAGAATTCTTCTGCTGTGGAGGCAAAATAATAAACTGTTATATATGTATAATACACTTATATATATATATAAAATATAATGTATTATACATTATGAGAAGTTAATTCAAACCAGAAAGAGGTTCTTGTTAAAATCAGCCCTTGCAAAGGCAATATGCTCTAGCAGAGGTTCAAGACTGTAGGGCTATGCCAAATATAGTAGCCTGCTCCTGCAATAGCAGATAAAGAAACACAGCTGAGAAACCTGGAAATGATGAGTGCACTGGGTGCATATCGGTGTGTCACCACTTCGGAATGTTGCAAGGCACTCCTCTTAATGTGTTCATACCTGTGCTGCTACCCTTGGCCAACAGTAGGGAGCTTAGGGCAATGTTTCTGTTCCCTCAGTGAATTGGGTTTGCCCTTAGTTGAATAGGTTGGCTAAACAGATGTCAAAATCTGCTTTCCAGAAATAAACTCCTGCCACATATTGCTGCTGGGGAATATTCGTACTAAACTGACTTGCCATCATACTTATAAAAAGTAAATTACAGCTAGAAAGCAATTAAGGGGTTTTGAGTGATTTATTAAAATGACTGGGTCACGGATCCCACACCAGTCACAATCTGACCATCAGAGTGGCAAGATCACTTTGCATGTTGAACCTGTGACTCATCAGTTATTTGTTAAATACAGCTAAAGAATAATTCCGTACCAGCGCCACTCATGGGTGGCAGACATCAGTTCAGTCTTTATAAATGGGCTACAGGAAACCAAAGCAAGATCTTGCACAGCGCTGCACAGGAAATGTTTCCAAAACATAAATTACAACTTTACGAGTCGCTTCTGCTACAGAAAGCCAATAAGAACATGCAGCATAACAACTGCCTGATCTTTAAAATACATCGTTTCAAGCATGTCATAAATTTCTTTTTAAACCCCAAAGAATGATGGCATGAAGATTTTGAAGGCATGTGCTTTAAGCACTGAAGTGGTTTTCTATTTACCTTTATTCAAAATCAATGACAGGTGTTAACTCTTTACCCATGGCACGCTGGGAGGTCTGCATTACTGCTGCTTAGGTCAAGCAGGGTACTTTGTTCATCTTCTCCTAATGCCTACCTAGTCTTGGGCTTAGCCTGGCCACCTCTACACTGCACTGCACCAGTCTGCCTAGGCACTCACTGGGTTTGTGTAACAGGACCTTGCCTTTGTTGGTCCACACATATTGCTAACCAGCATCCATAAACCATGTAGTAATATGTATAGTGAAAAAATTAAGGAACTAGACAATCCCATTCAGCTGTCCAAATTCCAAAGGAAGGCCAAAAAAGACAGGAGGGGACAGGCAAAATGGCTATACTGATACACACTCACCTCAGGTTTAGGAACCAGGTCAATATTCTTATCAATAAGAAAAGTAACCAAGGATAGATGTCCATTCTGAATTGCAATCTGCAAAGCACTGCTATTATTCTGAAATAAATAGTATAGATGGTAAAACTGTATGTTTTTGTTGCTGGAAAAAACAGCACTAAAGAGAGCTATCAATATAGGATATTGTTCATTTGAATTTGTATTATCCCCTCCCCACCCAAAAAGCTCCCTTTGATAAAATATGAAGTGGATCAGCAGTTACCATGGTGTGTTTTTCTAAATACTGAAGGAACTTCCCATTTTTACTGTATCAGAACAAATACGCTGAAACCACCAGCATTCTATTGTCCTTTTCAAATTCTCTTAAGATAAATCAGCATTGTCAGCTATCCTGCATCATGGGCGATGACAATGCCAACACTTCTCCTCGTCTGTTACTTCAGTTTGACCTTTAACAAGCTCAGTTTGACCTTTAACAAGCAAGTACAGTCATATTAACAAACTTAAAAAAATAAATCCATAGAAAATTTCCACTTAATTCTGCTACAATAAACAAGCTCTCAGTCTGCTGGAATCATAACTTCTCAGAGCAGGCAAGCCAAGTCCATTCCACAGATGTGAGTTGGACTGAAGTGCAGGAACCAGATGTGGAGAACAGGTTTGTCATCAGTTCATTCACATCACTGCCAAAAAGGAGGATTTTCAATTACCCTAGTTGGTTACATTTCCTAATCATATGTTTTATTATTGGTCATACAATAAATAAAAAAGCATGGGCACAGCACTGTCAAATAAATCTATGGTATATTTCCTCCACATCAGTTTTGCCCTGTTAGAACTCTCTACATTTCCAATCCTATTTTATTAACTTATTTACATTTATGTGCATATATATATATACACTTTATATACACATAGAAAAGAGCAGGTTTTTTCCCACAGACCAGGATGCCCCAGTACCTGGGTGCTGTAGGGATACTGTGTACATACTTGAGTTAAAATGTTGATGTCACTCCCAGCTTCCAGTAAGAGTTCAGCACATGTTTCATGACCTCCTTCAACAGCCAAGTAAAATGGAGTTTCTCCATTCTAGACCAACAGAGAGAAAATGTTCAAGCTACATGACACAAAACAGGTTACCTTGATCAGACTTGCCGAGCTCAACAAAAAGGGGAGATGGTCACAAGAGAAATCAACCTGAATGCTCCTAAACTAACAAATGAAATGGCAACTCAACAACACTCTAGGTGCAAACAGATATATAATAAGGTTTCTTGTAACTGCCACCACAGAATCACAGAATCACTGGGAGTTGGAAGGCACCTCTAGAGATAATCTAATCCAACCCCCCACCAAAGCAGGTTCGCCTAGAGCACATTGCACAGGGTTGCACCTAGGCAGGTTTTGAAAGTCTCCAGAGAAGACTCTACAACCTCCCTGGGCAGCCTGTTCCAGGCTCTGTCATCCTCACAGGAAAGAAGTTTTTCCTCATATTTAGATGGAACCTCCTGTGTTTCAGATTGTGTCCATTGTCCCTCTTCCTGTCACTGGGCACCACTGAAAGGTGTCTGGCTCCAGCCTCCTTGCACCCACCATTTAGATATTTATAGACATCGGTAAGGTCTCCTCTCAGTCTTCTTTTCTCCAGGGTAAATAGTGCCAGCTCTCTCAACCTTTCCTCATAAGAGATGCTCCAGTCACCCAATCTTCTTCATTGCCCTCTGCTGGACTCTCTCCAGTAGTTGCCTGACTATCTTGAACTCAGAGCTCAGAACTCCAGATGTGGCGTCAGCAGGGCAGAACAGAGGGGTAGGAGAACCTCTCTTGACCTACTGGCCACACTCTTCATGATGCTCCCCAGGATACCATTGGCTTTTTTGGTGACAAGGGCACACTGCTGGCTCATGGTTAACTTACTGTCTACCAGGACCTCCAAGATCCTTCTCTTCAGGGCTGCTTTCCAGCAGGTCTACCCTTAACCTATATTGCTGCAGGGGTTGTTTCTTCCCAGGTGCAGGACCCGACACTTGCACTTGTTGAACCTCATTGGATTCTGCTCTGCCCAACTCTCCAGCCTGTCCAGGTCATGCTGGATGGCAGCACAGCCTTCTGGAGTGTTAGCCACTCCTCCCAGTTTTTTATCATCAGCAAAGTTGATGAGGGCACACTGAATCCCCTCGCCTAGGTCATTGATGAACGTGTTAAATAAGACCAGACCTCATACTGACTCCTGGGGCACTCCGAAGCATAGAGGCCTCTATATACTATTTCATAAGCATTAATCATGCTCTTCTCAAGGAAGGTTGCTAGCAGCAGGCACAGAAACCAAGATGGTGGGCAGCAATTGCTACCATTCAACACCAGGCCAACAGAGACAGCATGCTAGCACATACTGTAAGTACCCATTTCTGACAGTCCAGTGCCATGGATTGCTGATGAATTCCCAACTCTACTGCTTGTATAACTAAGAGCACTTTCAGCGGGAGTAATCCTGTTGCATATTTATTCCAAATCTTCCTACTCCCAAAAAAAAGTCTCCATGTCTGCACAGTATGTTTCTAAAAGAAGTTATATCACTTGCATGATGGTTTAATCCCTGCTTCTTGACTTACTGAAAGTCACTCCAGTAATTCAACATCCACAGAAGCATCAATAAATCCTGATTTTTCTTTGCTTAAACTCCTGTCACTGTCATTCTGGTAAACTTAGTATATTTTAGTGCTTTGCTCATACTAAGGAGAGAGAGACCTGTTTAGCCACAGGTGAGAACATCTCCAGCTGGACAAGATGGGCACACCATTAGCTGTGGCAAGGCAGGGGCATGAGCAGTACAGGTTCTGTGTGCAGAAGCAACGCTGTTAGACAAGGTGTGGAAACAAGAGGGCTTCACATTTCAAAGGAGCTGTTGTGCTTCGAAACTTACAGAGCTGTAAAGAGGGGACAAGCTGGGTAAGAGAGAACCTCTCAACCCATAAATCTGTTGCTGATTAAGGCAGCAGAAGGCCTTGGGTAGGAGGAGTGTGTGTCCATTATTCATTTCCCCTGCTGGGCCAGCAGAACAGACCGTCAATCACAAGGCAGGTTCCCACCTTGGGCATGCCAGCCCCAATAAAGTGAATTAACTTGCCCAGTTCATTCCAGCAGTCCCACAGATGAATGAAACAAGGACCCTTTGCAAAGCAGAACACCTCTTTGAATAGTTAGTGTGCAATTCCCTTTTCCACCTCAACTTTAAGCCTTAAAATTAAACTTATCAATGCATCAGCTCAAGGATACAACCAGCAAATATGCAATTCATGAACGTGCTGGCTGAGCTCACAAACACTAACCCAGGAAAGAAAAGTGGGTAGGCAGCATCTGCAGCCAAATCTGTGCGGTCAATTTAGATCAGATGAACAAGGTACAAATCTGAGACCTCTTTGCTGAGGCACCTATGATGGTATGTGCTGGGTATGCATGTTGAACTCTCTCAGTGAATAGCCTGAAAAGCACCAGAGATGGTAAAAGGAATGGAATCACATGATCAGAAGTGGTGGAGAAGAGGACATAAGGTGGAAGTTATGCCCTCCTCTGTTTCTTTCTATCGGTAGTTACACAAGAGCGTGTGAGATGGAGGGGAGGCCACTGTGTGAGGAATAGAGGACAGGGGAAAGGAAACTGAAGGAGTTAATGGAGCTGAATTTATTGGCAAGGGACAATGAAGCAAGGCACCAAGATACTAGAAAAGCAGCAGAACTAACAAGGTCTACTCAAGGCAACATTTATTCCTTTAAAACGTTACATTTGAGTTGATTTTTCAAATCTCTAATTTAGGTCAAATCTCTAATTTAGGTCTTCCAGTAATTTCTGTGTCCTTACCTGATTGAGGTCATTTATTTCCTCCCACTGTTTGAGCAGAATTTCTACAACTTCACTGTGACCATTTCTGGCTGCTAGATGCAATGCTGTGTTCCCCTCCTTGAAATCAAAGTGTTAATTAAGATATTTTAAAATGCAGAATAATATCAAAACACAAAGAAAAAACAACAGAAAGCCTTTGGTCTTTTACATACACGTCTCTCACACACAAGAAGGAGGCAGAACCACACAGCCTGTAACCAGATTCAGACTAATCTGAAAGGGGCCTCCTAACACACATGCAGACAAGACCTTGCTGGTCTAGATAAACGCTTGTCTCATATTGTGAAAACTGCAGCATATGACCAATGAAAAGTCCTAAAATTCTAAATCCTAAAGAATAAATCAGAAAAAAAAATTGGGTACCAGTTCCTACAAGGATGTAGGATCTACATCCTACAAGGATCCTACAACAAGCCCTCAAGATCACCAATTTAAAGATTAATGGCCAAAACCCAGGTAAGTATATAGAAACTTGTAGTGTCTTTGACACCAACATGGTAATCTTCAATCTGCTTCACCACCAGCAAAATTTCTCACTAGCTAATTAAGAATAAAACCACACGAGCAAGCAAATAAAAACAAAGAGCAAGTTTGGGAAGAGCAGCAGGTTTTGAGCTGAAGTTTCTGGCACAAGAAAAGCACACAAAACTGAAGCTGGAAATCAGAAATATGCTAACCCTCACAGAAATGGGAATCCAGAACAGCCTTCCATTCACAGCACTAGAAGGGCAGGTAGAATTCAAATCTTTTTTAGAAATTAGGGATACAGTGTGATTGCTTTTAGTGATCCAGGAGATCAGTTTCTGTCCTGGCTTCCTACGTACTTACTCTGTAGGATCACAGCATTTGCCTCACATCATTGCTGTTTACACCTTCAGCCTGCTAAATAAATGTCTGGGACAACACTGTCTTTTAACCTCTGCTGATAAACTCTTTAGCACTCTGGATCGCACTGCAGCTTTTAAACTGTTACCAGAATACCAAAAAAAAAAAAAAAACCAAACAACCAAACAAACAAAAATAAAACAAAAACAAACAAACAAAACCCCACATAAATAAACAAAACAACCCACCAAACAAACAAACCCCAAAAAACATCATAATCACTTTCCTGTGTGCTTGCTTACATGGTTCTATAAATGCAGTATCTGACCATTTCACAACTTTAGTGTATTCATCCTTGCAATGCCTCAGGTGCAGAGAGGTACCAACTCAGTCATTCCACAAATAGAGTAAGGTGTATGGGAATATAAAGGTTGATATTGAAAGTTATTTAGATACCTTAAAACACAGAAAAACTTGTCAAAAGCAAACTCAATCAGATTGAAGCGTTAAGGCACTTCTGAAAAATCCCAATAGGTGTTTATTTGCACGCTGACCTATTTAAACACCTTTGAAAAATTATTCATGCAGGACTTAGCAGTGACACAAACACAGCTGAGCAAAGTGAAGAAGTGGGAAATATGATCCTAGTACAGAGCATGACACCTTAATCAACAGGCTTTCACACTTCTCACAACAGACACCATGTGTTAGTCTTGCTTTACAGGAATTATTAATATCTAAGGATAAGTCTCCTGGCAATACAACCACAAGTCCCACTGTCTTCCCTTAATTACTGAAAAATCAGCATCCTTATGTATTTGTTGGTCCGACATATACCAATATCAGTACTGTGACATTCATACAGCTTAGTCATATCACTTGGTTGTGTAGTAACTACACTGAAACAAAGTAATCTTCCATAGGTACATTTTTAGACAAACTCCTGTGGAAAAGAAAAACCTTTACCTTATCTTTTTCAGATGTAAACAGCTTCAGAGTAATCAAAGTGTTTATCATGTCAACATGGCCTTTTTCAGATGCCAGAAGAAATGGTTTTTTACCTTTCTAGAATACAATTACGGAAAGAAAGACAGTGTTATTGAAAGTAAAAATACTTTGCTTCCAGTTAGTAGATATATAGCATGCATATATGTATGTGTATTCTGCATAAAAATCGATATATTACTACATTGATTAATGAAAAATTAAGATATAAACAAGAAGAGCGAGAATTTAAAAAATAAGATGCAGTATTTAGTTAGTGCAAAAAAAAACAGATGATACATTTTGTATATCCTGAATAAAATATTTTAAAATGGTAACATGAAAGAAAATGTGCTCAAAATATTTGTTAATTGTTCTTAGTATGAGAATACTTATCAAAGGAATAGCATCATTAGAAGTCTGTGGATGCTTAGAAACAGGCAGTAAAGAAGTTGCAAGATTTATTTCCATGGCATAACGCATTCAATCTGAATTCTGCAACTAATAGATAATTATGAAATGACTTCAGCATAAAGAAGGTTCTTCTTCAGCTTTCCTTTCCCAAGGCCTAAAACATGAAGGTTTGCTTTGTTATATTAACCTGTTTTGTCAGCCTTGGCACATGTAGAAAGAATTCAGAGTTTTGCACCAAGTCAACACAATTCAAGGGCTTGGAGGAGCCTTGATCTTCTGGTGACAGATCCTAGAAGAATAACTTGTCTTCATGTACAAACAAAATATCCTACTTAGATAAGTAAGCCTTCAAAGCAAGATTCCAACGTGGGGGGAAGGGAAAATAAAAACACGGCAAAACTGAGGAGGACAAGGCCCTGTCACTGTTGAAGAGCTGGTGCACGTCTGTAGGATGGCTGCACATAGTTTTATGTTCTGCATTGGCAAAGGGCAAAGTATGCCTGTGCTGGCTGTATCTGGCAGGTTTTGGTAAGGGCAGGGAGCTGCAGGGGTGAGCTGTGTGGGAGATCACAGGCTGGTCTGGTCAGTGGTAACTGACACTACGGGAGAAGGCAGAGGAAATGTGTTTTCCCTAAGTGCTTGTCTGGCTGTTTCTCCTTACTTGTTTCTGAATACGCAAATCAGTTTTATTTAACTGGCACTAAATTAAAAATCATTTAAATTCCCCAAGTCAAGATTGTTTTGCCCACAACAGATGCCTCATGACACCAAAGAAATTAACAGAAAGAAACATGCTGTACCCCATCAGGCTTGTTCAAGTCATTCAGATGGAGATCTTGGAGAAAATAATCAACTATTTTAACACTGTTGTTCTGAGCTGCAAAGTGCAGTACGTTCATTCCTTCCTGAAAAACAGTGAGCAACTCCGTAAGAAGAAGTTTGATTTTTTTCCAACATAAACATGTTTAGAGTTGGTAAAGATTTGTCATCAACAAACCTCATTCTTAGCCTTTTGATCAGCACCTGCTTTAACTAATCTTCGCATTATATCCAGATTTCCAGTCCAAGCTGCAAGATGAATCACTGTCAGGCCGTGCTGCAAATAAAAACAATAAAGGCAGAAATTACCACTAAGATATCTTATGCCAAATTTCTTTAAATCTTTTTTATTAATTCAGTGTATGAGTTGGTTCTGCTTTGCAGGCTCTTAAAAAAAATCACCAGGCAGTGTGAGTGGGATTCGACCCTTAAATTAAGCTAAATATCATGCATCGACACCTAGGTCGATGAACATTTATTCAGGTTGTCCCTCTTCCTGACAGACGCTTGTCACCTCCAGAGAAGGACTGATCACATTTTAAGATGAGGGGATTAAATACTACCTAGAAATTATTCCCTTTCCCCAGAAACCATGTAGATAGTTAGCACTGGGTGCAGAGGATGGCACTTCAGGTGATTACATATAATAAATGTATTTCTATGAGTCAGTATAATTTTCCAGTTAGCCCTCTTTTTAAGGTTCTCTTTTTTCCTCTAAAATTCTCCAAAAAGTTCTTCCATTACAGGAAAAAAATAACCCTGTTGATAACTTATTATTGCCAAAAGGAGTACAGATAAGGAACTTCCAGACAGTGACTCCCATCTTGGCCACTGACTTCTCCAGGTTAGCCACATCTCCTACTCAACTTCCGTGTCCTGTGTCCCATCATAAATCACAGCTTATTGTGCAAAGTGCTATGTAAACACAAGACATCCATACTCCTCCATAAAAGCACCTGGTCTAAGAGATGGAGTCAGAGGAACCGACAGGAAGCAAGTGAGATCAAGGCACTTTCTTAGCAGTTTCCACTCTGCAAATGAGGAATAAATACCTTGATTCCCACCTCTGATGGAGAACAGGAACAGTTTTTATGCATGTTGGTAAAACACTTCAGACAGCAGGATGCTTGCTGTGACATGGACTTCAGAATACTACTTCCATACTATTCACTGAATAACAAAACGGTTCAGGTTGCGAGAGGCCTCTGGAGGTGACACTTATGCAGCATCCTGCTCAAAGCCTGTCCCATTGGAGCAGGTTGCTCAGGACCTTCTCCTATCAAGTTCTGAATAGCCTAAAGACTAAAACCTGAGACTCCACAAACTCTTTGGAAAATCTGTTCCAGTGTTTGACCACTCTGACAGTGATTTTTTTTTTTCTCCTTGTACATAACTGGTGTTGGGGAATGGCTTGAGAACAAGGGCCATGGCTCACTGCAAGATATATTATCAGAAGCTAGGTGTGAGACCTAGCCCAGCTGCAGGGACAGGATGCCCTTGAGGAGGAACGTTAGGATAATAATAGGATAGTTTGGCTTATAGAGAGAGGGACGTTATATCAGCATAAGACGATATCAGGATGTTTTGGTCAACGGAAAGAGGAGCTATGTAGCAGCTGGGACCACCAAGGGGTGGTCATAGGGAGAGTGTGACTTCTTGAATGGACCTATGGGAACTATCATGAATATGTATAACTTGTGTGTACTCCAATCAGCATGTATTAGTGATTAGCATAACAGTATATCAGTAGCTGCAAGTGTGACAATAAACAAAGTTTGCCTATTAATCATATTGATTTTCCTGCACTCTTCCCTCGCCATTCCGTAAACTGGAACGTACATAACCTCTTGTTATGAAATTTGTGTGCACTTCTTCTTGTCACCACGCACCACTGAGATGAGTCTGTCTGTGTTTTCTCTAAAATCTCCCCTCATGTAGCTACAGACAGGCATAAAGTCTCTCCTTCACCATTCTCCTCCCAAGGCTAAGCAGACCCAGGTCTCTCAGCATCTCCTCATAGAATCGTTCTGGTTGGAAAAGACCTTCAAGATCATGATCTTTTAAATACCTCCAGGGATGGTGACTCCACCACTTCCCTGGGCAGCCCATTCCAGGGCTTGACAACCTTTTTTGTGAAGAAGTTCTTCCTAATATACAACCTAAACATCCCCTGGTGCAACTTGAGGCTATTTCCTCTTGTCCTATCCACTTGTTATCTGGGAAAAGAAACCAATCCCCACCTGACTACAGCCTCCTTTCAAGTAGTTGTAGAGAGCGAGAAGGTCTTCCCTGAGCCTCCTTTTCTCCAGGCTAAACAACCCCAGTTCCCTCAACCACTCCTCATAAGACATGTTCTCTAGATCCTTCACCAGCTTTGTTGCCCTTCTTTGGACTCAATCCAGAACCTCAATGTCCTTCCTGTAAAGAAAAGCCCAAAACAGAACACAGTATTTGAGATGAAACCTCACCAGTACCAAGTAGGTGGCACTGGTGAGGTAGTGAGGAGGGCAATCACTTCCCTAGTCCTGCTGGACACACTATTACAAGCCAGGATGCTGTTGGCCTTCTTGGTCACCTGGGCATACTGCTGGCTCACATTCAGGTGTCTGTTGACCAGAACCCCCAGGTCCTTTTCTGATGGGCAGCCTTCAGCCACTCGCCCCCAAGCCTGTGGTGTTGCATGGGGTTGTTGTGACCCAGGCACAAGTGTACAAGGCACTTGGCCTTGTACAACCTCATACCACCAGCCTCAGACCATCAATCCAGCCTGACTAGATCCCTCTGTAGAACCTTGTTACCCTCAAGCAGATCAAGACTTTCACCTAATTCGTTGTCATCTGCAAACTTCCTGAGGGTGTCCTTGATCCCCTTGTCCAGATCATTGATAAAGATATTAAAGAGAACAGGTTCCAGCACTGAGCCTGGGGAACACCATTTGTGATCAGTCATCAGCTGGATTTAACTCCATTCACTACCACTCTCTGGGCCCGGACATCCAGTTCATTTTTTATCCAATGAAGCTGTGGTGGGTTGACTCTGGCTGGGCACCAGGTGCCCACCAAGCCCTTCTATCACTCCCCCCAACCCCCATCAGCATGGCACACAAGGAGAGAATAAGACAAAAAGAAAAGAGCGTGTGTTGCAATAGATGTTATTCTCTACTTCCCGTCCACAGGCGATGTCGGGCCGAGTCCAGGAAGCAGGGCTCCAGGAACACGTAGCAGCCGCTTGGAGGACAAAGCAGAATGCCCCCCCATCCTCCTCCTGCCCTCTCCCTTTATAGCTGAGCTGACATCATATGGTATGGAATATCCCACTGGTCAGCTCAGGCCAGCTGTATCCTCTCCCCCATCCTCTGGTGCCATGTGAGCACTGGCAGTCATAACACGGGTGTGTTACCAACACCCTCCAGCTCCCAGTGCTGCAGCGTGAGGGCTGGATGGGGAAAAGCAGCTCAGCCAGACCCACTACAGAAGCGTACATCCAATACACATACACCATGTACACAATCCTAATCATCCTAGGGGCTCTGGCTGGATTCACTCCAGCTTGTCAATGTCTTTCCTGTACTGGGGAGCCCCAAACTGGGCACAGCAAGCAGAAACTGGAGTGGAAAACAGTGGAGGGCAATGTGGAACATGCATCTGGTGCCAGGCTACTAGAATAAAGCTGGGCTTGGGCAAAATATGTGACTGTGGCTCAGAAGTCTGCCCTGATAAACCTTCCCAATTATGACCAAGGAGAAAACCTAACTAGACCAGATAGCTTTATACAATGATAAGAATAGCCTGGTGGACAAGGGGAGAGAAGCAAGTGTTTACCTCAACTTCCGTAACAGTTTTGACACTGTGCCCCATGAGATCCTTGTAGAAAAACCAACAAAGTACAGACATAGACAAATGGATATATCGAGGTGTACTGAAAGCCAGCTGAACTATCATGCCCAAAGTGTTCTGGTCAGCAGCACAAAGTCCAGCTGGAGACCAATAATTAGCAGCACACACTAGGCACAGATCCTGAGTCCAGTACTGTTTAACATCTTCATTAATGACCTGAATGATGGAGCAGAATGCACCATGAAGCAAATTTATAGAAGAGAGTAAATTGGGAGGAGTGGCTGATGAACCAGATTGGTTTGCTGCCATCCAGTGCGACCTTCACAGGCTGCAGAAACGGTCTGACAAGAACCTCATTAAATTCAACAAGGAGAAAGGTAAAATCCTGCACCTGGGGAGGAGCAGCCACAGGCACCAGTACTGCCTGGGGGCCAACTGCCTAGAGAAACAGCTTGGTGGAGAAGGACCTGGGGCTCCTGGTTAACACTAAAGAGAGCAGAGCCAGCAGTGTGCCCTTGCACATGCAAGGCAAATGGTATCCTGGGCTGCATCAGGAAGAGCACTGCCACCTGACCAAGGGAGGTAATCCTTACCCTCTACTCACTGGTAAGACACACCTGGAGTACTGTGTCCAGTTCTAGGCTTCCCAGTATAGAAGAGACATGGACATACTTCACACAGTCCAGCAAAGGGCCACGAAGATGACTAAGGGACACGTGACATGAGAAGTTGAGAGACCTGGGGCTGTTTAGCCAAGAAGGCTGAGGTGTATAAATACTTGAGGGAAGGGGATAAAAAAAGATGCAGGCAGACTCTTCTCAGTGGTGTCCAGGGACAGGGTAAAAGGCAATGGGCACAAACTGAAGTAAGGTACAATTCACTTAAACATAAGAAAATACTTTTTTACTCTAAGCATGATCAAACACTGGAATCAATTGCCCAGAGAAGTTACGGAGTCTCCATCCTGGGAGATATACCTAACTGGACATAGGTCTGAACAACCTGCTTTTTTTGTGATCATGCTCTGAGCATGAGCCTGAACTAGGTCATCTGCAGGAGTTCCCACCTCAGCCACTATGTGTGATTCTGTACACAGGGTGTTTGATAGGGAGGAGTATGCAAGGAGAAACGGAGGCACAAGGGAAAAAAAAAAAAAAAAAAAGATGAAAATAAGAACCCAAAAAAGGGAAAGGATCTTGTGATGACCACAATCTTGTGATTGTGGACATCTGCTGATAGTGGTGAAGCTGACCTGCAGACTCAAGCTCTCCTCCATATAGGAAGGCAACACCTTGGACTCTCTTTTGGACTCTCCATTAGGATCATGTCTGAAGGAGCTGAGATGGTAGAGTAGCTAAGGAGGGCTAAACTTGTACCCTGATACTAGGTGCAGAAGGACAGGTAACAGAAGCGCAGCTTAGTAGTATAAGATTTCTTTGCAGTAATGTAGTTGTGCATCAATGCTAATACTGAAAATAAGCAACAGAATTGTAACTCAGCCACTGCAGCTTGGACTGATATAATTCTGAATTAATACCATTAATAATAGTGGTGAGTTTATTAGACAACTAAGGTATTATTGGTTTCTTAGAGACGTGCTGCTTAATCAATAAATATCTTAGCTATCTCCATGAGTTATATCAAGTCTCCAATCTAAAGGTGGGAGTACCCCATATCTGATCCTGAGAACACTATTGTGCATGTTTAATCAGCTTACTTTTTGTACTGAGAAATGTTAAGAATGCTTAAGACCTTACACTTATTAATAGAAAAAATATGTCCAAAACTGAAATGGAGTTAAGAAACAAAGTAACAGCATCTTATTTCTGTTTCTTAACAATTGCAAGATCAAACTGATTGCCAGAGAGTTACATGAATCACTGTCAAATACGATATGTAATGTCGTAAAATTTAAGCTCTGTAAACTAATTATGATGGAAGTTTCAAACAGTCTTTCAACAAAGACACCTAAGAATTAAAGAAGCCAATAATTAGAAGGTAATCCTTAACTAGAATGAGATTCTGAACGTTTAATAGAACCCCATCATGGTGGGGAGGGTCTGTATTTCCAAACTGGTTTCAGTGCACCCTATCAGTGTAATTATGTAACCCATAAAATGTTTTGAGTCACTTTATTGCCTCAACAAATCTGAAAGATAGTCACTGAAAAATAATTTGCCATAAAGAATAATTTATGTAAAAGATCCAGGGATCCATTACTTAACTGTTGCCATAGACAGTACTACTACTTAAACTGTACACTTTTTGCAGAACTACCCTCTTAGCATTTATATCATAGACTATTAATTTTAAGGTACTTTATTTGGCAATGTCTTTCAACTTTCCAGACAAAAGGGAAAAACACTGCTTACCACAGTGCAAGATTTTCCTAGAAGCGAGTTCAGAAAGATAGATGTATTTCTTCAAAACAGGATGTGAGGTATTTACCGACAGGGCAGCTTGGGTGGACATTTCAGAGCAACTCAAGAACTGAAAGAACATGCCCAAGACAGAAGGTGCTGGTAACTAGAACCGACAGGTCTCTCTCCTCTGATTTTCATTCCAGCACAATGTGAAAACAAGGCAGCTTTCTCCCTCCACCCTCCACAACATGGAATTTGTCTTTCTTACAACTTCAAGCATCACTGAACTCACCTAAGTATTCAACATAGCCAAAGCTCTGGGCAACATGGTCCTCTAAAGATGTTTTCATATAAATGTTTTCCCCAGTTTCAGACAAAACAAAGCATTTACAGCAAGAACTTAACTTTGCAAAATGGGGAGCATAAGGCAAACACATCTACTTGTCCCCTAACTGTGTGAATCAAAGCACACAAACCAGCTTACCTGATCAGCCATATCAAGTCTAGCTTTGTGACGGAGAAGAAAATCCACTGCTGATATATGGCTGCTCGCAACAGCAAAATGCAATGCGGTGCGCTTCAGCTGAAATAAATGAAGGTTTGTTTGTCAGGTCTGTAGTACAGTTCTTTTCCTTGTGCAGGTGACCAGGATTTCTCAGCTCTCTGATTATTAGCTTGTTAATACATGTATGTTTGCATATTTCTTCTTCAACAGCCACACTTGGTCTTTATCTGCACTTTTGTTTCCTTGGATAGAATTTAGGCATTGATTTTAAAGATTTCTTGATTTAGTCATTCTACGTAGCATTACCCCTTCACTGTAATTCACTGACATGTCAAAGTGGGATTAAATAATCATATAGTGCCTAGAGGAGGTGTGTGCAGTACAAGAAGCATCCACACTAACTGTTTTATTATACAGTTTGATTTGAAAAGCGAAGGACTAGATTTACACCATTAGATTTTCCTTTGGTATCCTTTTTGCAAAGAAACTGTATCTCTGCAATGCATGATGAGATCCCTCCCTATTAGTCACCTTCACAGACTGAGTCATTATCTATGTAAATGAAAGCTTCCCCCTTGCAAACAGGGAGTAATTTTACACAGGTGAATAGGCTTGATGTTTATCACGAGCACTTGATTAATTTTACATTAAAGTGATTAATGCAGTGAATTTAAAGGGGATTGGTTAAATTCAATTAAACTTTAGTGGAAACAGTTTTGCTTCCACTCAAAGTATGATTGTAACTGGGTTAACATAATACACTGAGAGCTTCCATATAAAGGATATATAAGTGATTTAACTATTTAAAAGTCAGTTTGGATTGGTTCTCTTATGCTTCTGTGGAGATCAGATGACTTATTCATGTATAAGTTTAAACTTACAGCTATATATGTTAAAAACATAAAATGGCAGGATTAATGATCTGCATTTATGCCAGGAAAAGCTTCTTGCAGAGGAACACATCGAGAGAAGTTCTCTCCTCCCCCCCCAACTCTGCCCTGGTGGGGCTGCATCTGGACTATTATGTCCAGTTCTGGGCCCCTCAATTCAAGAAGGATGGGGAACTACTTGAAAGAGTCCAGCACTGAGCAACAAAGATGATTAAGGGAGTGGAGCATCTCCCTTATGAGGAAAAGCTGAGGGAGCTGGGTCTCTTCAGCTTGGAGGAAACCGAGGGGTGACCTCATTAATGTTTATGAATACGTAAAGGGTGAGTGTCAGGAGGATGGAGCCAGGATCTTCTCAGTGATGTCCAATGACAGGACAAGGGGCAATGGGTGCAAGCTGGAACACAGGAAGTTTCATGTAAACGCAAGGAGAAACTTTTTCACTGTGAGGGTGACAGAGCACAGGAACAGGCTGCCCAGGGAGGTTGTGAGGTCTCCTTCTCTGGAGACATTCAAAACCCATCTGGGCGCGTTCCTGTGTGATCTAATCAAGGTGGTCCTGCTCTGGCATAGGGGGTTGGACTAGATGATCTTTCGAGGTCCCTTCTAACCCCTAACCTTCTGTGATTCTGTGATAATTCTATCAACAAAACTCATCTTTTGGCAGCTTTGTTTATTTGGCTTGGACTAAAGAGGCAAGAATGATCAACATGAACAAAAGAATGATTTTGCTAGTATAAACTACATCTTTACTAGGAGAATCAATCAACGCACAACACCCATATAGTTACACTAGTAAGCTCTTATACTATAGGTCTGATATGAGCATGACAAAGATTCAAACTACAGGACTGGAAAAGTATTTAGTTTAATTTCCTGAATTCTGGAAAGCATTAAGGAAGCAAGCAGTGAATTTTTAGAGTACTATGTAATTGATGGGAACACTATCATTGCTCAAGAGAAGTTTACTCAAAAGAAATTCCTGTGTCCCTCTCTTTTTCCCAAACAAGGAATGTACCTGTGCTATCTCCTCAATCCCCTGGTGGAGAAAAATGCATGTAGGTGGGGGAAGCAACTCATAATTAACATTGTAAGTTCAAAAGTAGATGATTTATATGCAGCCACTGAGGGCAAACTGTTCTCCTCAACTCCCAGGTTAATATCATAACTGCTCCATTGCTACTGAACTACCTCTCATGGAGACACAGCACTATATTTTGTTAATGTGAAGTATACATCGTCTGTATTTTAGGACTAGAGTTGATGGCAGCATAAGAAAAGCATTTTCATCTGTCTAGGATAAATCCAAACTCTGATCTCAGCCTGTAGCCAGAGGACATGGTAGAATGCTTCCACAGTTCCTTGCAAACCAATCAGTAACACTTCAATCTTGAAATTTGTAGTGCTAGCAGCATAAATTCATTCTCAAAGTGACTGTGAGGTTAAAGCCTCCCTCCCTGTAAGATAAGGAACTCAAGAAATTAGTCACCCAAGAACACAGACTAAATATTAGATCTACCAGGGACCACAATTCAGAAGTCCTTAGTTCCCAATGTAGTACACAGACTAGTGGCTAAATGCAAAGACTTAAGAGTTATGCTGCACAAATCCTACTGTCCAAACTGGACACATGAAATGTTTCTTTATCAGGTCCTAGAAGGGACTCCCACAGCCATGCAACCCCAATGAACTGTCACATGCTTCATACTCACAGCATCTACAGCATTTATGTTAACATTCTTTTTAAACAGCTTTTCCATGATTTCCAAATTGTTCATTTTAGCAGCATGCTGAAATTCTCTCTCATTTGGCAATACTGTGGAAAAACATGATGAAAAAATTGTATTACCAAAAAAACAGCCAAAACCAACTTAAGGGATAATGATACTGTACTTTCTGTTATTTGTCCTGATCTCAAATGTTGTGAAAATAATTTGCTTTTCATCATAGAAGTGCTCCAGAATTACATTTTTCTCCTCTAGAGACATCTGGCTGATGCTTCTAGTTTCAACTTTTAAGTGCAAATAGAGGTAGACTTTTCACAGCATGGATTACCATTATTTGCACTGCTCACAGGAACAAGAGTTCATTTATGAAGCTCTAGCCATCTAAATGGGCCCCAAAGTATCTCATAGGCATAGCAGTAAACAGGACAAACTGCAGAATTCATTTTCTATTCTTGGAAAAGTTGCTCTGTTTTAAAACAGAACACACCACTAAAATACATTAAAATGTGTAGCAGTAATGTTATGACTCAACTGAATAAAGAAAACCATAACACACACAAAAAAACCCCTCCAAAAATCACCAACCCAACCAAAGAACACCCAAAACAAAGTAAAAAACCAACCCACACAACCAAACCAAACCCACAAACAGACAAAACAAACAAACAAACAAAACCCACACAGGAGTTTACAGGAAAGAAAAATAAAAAAGGTATGTACTTCAACTAGAAATCTGGCCACAATGTGGGAATTTGCCATTAAATTGGTAACTTCCTTTAATGTCTCAACCCAAAAATGGTCAACAATGCAGCATGCGTTTAGACACCTAATATTCAGTAACTTTGGAAAATAAAATTCTAGTGTCTGATAACTGATTTACCTAACTTAGGTGTCAGAGCATACCTCAATTTTCTACCTTACCATTTAATCAATCATTTAGAAGACAGTGTAGCAGTTAAGCCAGCTGCAAAAATTTTAGTATATAAGTTTATTTTCCTAGCATATTACACTTGAGAAGTTTATCACTCTCTAGAATATCTCTATATAACTGTCTAGAATATCATCTTCTGTCTAGAATATTGTGTCCTGAAAGCCACCAGCTTGATTATATCACAAAAGAGGACAGCACTCTCTGTTGAACTAGAAACTGCAGTTACCTGCTCCTTAGAGGCCTCCCATCCAAGTTCATCCTACTGTATTAATGCCTAATGAGAATACATCTTGAGGCTGTATGACTCCAGAGCATACTAAAGAAAATCGATAAGGCATTCACTTAATTGAATTTTACATGTTACAATGATTATAATCTCAGTGGGAATAATCACAGCTGTACTGTACAAAACGAGCTAGAAATTAAACTGGACTCCTGCAAAGCTGTTTCCAGTTTTCCTATGACATCACCCAAGCACTTTAAACAACAGAAGCATCTTCCCAAAATTTTCTAGAAATCACAGAATTTTACCTGCTTGTTTTACAACATGGGTGCACAAGGAAGAAAGAAAAAAAAAAAGCCCTTTGCAAACAGAAATGCACCCCTGGCATCTGTGACAAGGACTATGGGTGGGACTAAAATCAGCATCATGAGCAGGGATCTCTGCAGAATAAAATCCTCACTCATAGTTTCTGTAGTCTACACCCCACAGAAGCATCCACCAAAGATTTCCACTACCTTGATTGCAAACACGGGTAAACCAATGGTCGCAGGAAATCTTGCTCAAGGCAAATCTGTGGCACACAACACATAGGGCACCAATTAGCTGCAATTTGTTATGAGTAGGCCACGTTCATTCCTACTGACTGCTGTTAAATGCTCATACATGTATGTTGCATGAAGATGTAAAAACAAATGAAGCTGCATCTCAGGACATTCAAGAACAATACTAACATCTTACTTGCACTGTCTTCAAGAAACAAGAGAAAAATGATGTTTCTTTACTGTATCTGCATTGGCAAGGCTGGTTTTTTTTGTAGTTCTGACAAAGATTTAATAACTGGCATATTCTCTCCTGTCCAGAATTCATGAAGTGGCCGTATGCTGTTAAAAAGACCTTTTACTCTGGGCGTGATATCTCTTAATAATATCTCTCTCTTAATACCTTTTAATTCAGGTGTTGAGGACACCGGCGATTCAGACACACCACAGCACTGATTGTGCACTGATGCACAGCATTTTGCAACATTATGTTTTCATCCATGAAATTACAGGAGTATAGAGCTGTCAGACTCCAGATTTATGGAAGTTTTCTATCCAAGCTGGGGTCTCCAGGATCTGGCCCTCCTTGCGTTACTAGCAATCACTCTATTTGCAAATAATAGCAGTCTTTTGCAGGGGGAGTATTTTATGTGGCTTCACACAAACTACCTGTCTTGTCGCCCTGCAGGTTATAGCATAATTATATAATAACTACAATATAGTTGCATTCATTATTTCTTTTGAGATAATTACAAGTAGTAACTTTATCAGTTGATTTCCTTTTTAGAGAGTCCTGTCTACAGTGTATTGACCATTCCAACGCCTCTCTCTTGAAAGAGAAATAAAAGGATGCAGAAAAATTAAATTGCTTTGTTAACCTGAACACAGAAAGTCCTCCTCAACGGAAACTCAAGCTTTTAAGTACCTTCAATTTTTCCTTCCTCATGTTTGCAACTCCTTTTAGTCACCTCAGTCTGTCTTTCAGTAATATCACAAATAAGGATGACTTATTAATAAGGATGACTTATTAACTAACTAATTGACTTAATGATTAAGGAAAAAAGTGCACCAGAGACAACAGAATCTTTCCACCCCACCCTCCCTGTTTTTCTTTTCCTGTTGCAGTATCCACAAGATGAAATCTCATTGTCTCAACAAGCAGATGAAAAATAACCATAACAAAACAAAACCAAACCCCAAACCAAAAACCCCACCACGCTATTGTTTCTAAAAATTAAATCATATATTTAATGGCTTGGTAACAGAGAGAAAATTGATACTACTGGAAATAAAACGAGTACAATAAAAGTAGGTATTGTGTTACGTCACATATTCTTCTAAATATTATTCTAAAATGATAATTTTCAAAGAAGCCACGGGGGAAACCGCCTGTTGAGTTCAACAGTGATCTTTTCTCGATGCCTTTTGTGCCCCTGCCGTCTGTGCCCGGCAGGAGGTAGGGCCCGGGGGGACGGCTCCCGGCTGGCACGCTGCGGTCACAGGCCGGGGCGGCGGCAGCGCTGCCACGAACGAGTTGCTTTCAGTAATTGCAGCCCGCGCCGGAGCAGGCTGCTCTTTCACAAGCCGGTCTGCGGGATGAAAGTTGCGGACTCCGGCACTGGGAGCCCCGGTGCTGAGGGCAAGGAGGGCAGAAGGCTCTCTGACTGCTGCATGCCCCTCAGAACGGGGGCCAAGACCGGCCGTGAAACTGTTAGCAGGTGCTCAGACCCGCCCCGGGATGTGGCTCACGCCAGCGAACCCCTCAGACGGCTGCCCCGAAGTTAAGGTAAAGCGAGGCGCCGGGCAATGTGCAGGAGCCGTGCCTTTGGAACACGGACCTGCCAAACACCCGCTCCCGCACCAACACGTCCTCGCCGACGGCCTGTATTACGTACAAAGCCGGTCACGTTCAACCTCCTCCCCGACACTCATTTTGCTCTTCCGGGTGGGCCCCACGGCCCCGGCTGCCGGCGCTGTCTCCGGGGAGGCAGCCCAGGGCTGGGCCTCCCCCACCGCGGAGCTGCCGCTCCTGCCCCCCCCCGGCCCCGCCGCGCACTTACGGCCGTCGTGGGTGGCTGCCGCGGCGCCCTCCACCGCATCCTCCCCGGCGCGGAGCAGGCGGCTTAGCCCCCTCATCGCTTCCTTCGGCTCCTCTTCTTCCTTACCCAAGGGAAAGGGCCCCAGGCCGGGGTGCCGAGGGAGGCGCCCTGCGCTGGCCCCGACAAACCTGTTCCCGGGGCAGTGAGGTGACTCGCAGCCTGGCCCAGCACGCCCCTGCGGACACGCCTGCAGCAGCACCCCGGCGCTTGGCCACAGCAGCCCAAGCGGGAGAGGTGCGGAGCAGTCCGAAGAGCTTATTTTCAAAGAAACCAGGAACTAAATGCTGAGACTTTCTTGGGACGAGCAAAGCACTGAACAGGGCCAGCCTTGCACAAATCCCTCCTCGCTCCCTGGTCTTCTCTAGCAGCTTATGTGCACATATCTATTTACACCTCTAAATGCACACACGAGACTAAAAGCTAGGTCTGTTAGCTCCTGAAGTGCTTCCCAAACCCTCACACCAACAAGAGGTGCTTTTGAAAGCCAATGCCTCAAGTACACACAGACAGACACACCGAGGCACCACAGCTTGCTCAGCATCCCAGGTGTCCAGTGGCCTTGTTCCTAACTGCAGGGTACTCAATAGAGCTCTCTCTGCAGGTTGAAGGCTAATTTGGAGGAAATTCTTGGGAGTTACTGCTCTCAAACACTGTTCAGTGGACTGGAGAGGGTGACTGTCCCTGCACACCTACAAGCTTCACACAGCCCTGGGAAGGGAGAGACTGAAGTGATCCTGCCACAAATTTAGGCAGAGGTACAGACGTGCAGTAGCAGTATTGATCCAATTACATGACTCTTCATTTTCAGGTAGACAATGCACATACTTGATTTTGCCTAAGTTATCAAAATCAACGCACACATCCCCAAAGGCACAGTTTTTTGGGAACCAACATACCGAGAGTAATCTAATCTACTTATATTGCAGTTTATCTTGAAGTCCAGTTACTTGGGTCTACTTAAGACAGCATTGATACTTCATTTCAGGTAGACAGTAATTTTCTGAGCTAGAGCATTGTTTAACATGACATAAAATTTTACTTTAAAAACAGCCTTTGATATTGCTAACATTTCTAAACAAATACTGGAAAAGTAGCTCCAAGAATGCAGGACTAACAGTATTCAGACTTACAGGCCTGAAAACACGTTTCAGTTCCTGCACTGTATTTTTTTCCTTTTGTAATTACATTACTTCCAAGATTATTAACACCATACATGTCCATGGTAAAACTAATCTGAAATACTTAAGAGTTTGTAAATTGGGAAAATTTGGATATAAAATTATTTGCTCAGATTCTGGTTTGGTTTTTTTTTTTTTGAGATTTCAAAGGGATTTTGATGAGATTTCACAGTTCTTTACTCCTTTAAACATTTTTTATATAGTCAGGCTGTGATGTATAAGAATCTTTACACTTGATACACCTTGTCCTGATAAGACAGTTTCATCAACTGTACTTCCAGTAGATGAATGTTGCTTAGCTGGAAAAAAAAACTGTGAAAATAAACCCAGAGTGAGAAGAACAAGTCACACATTTAGGCACAGCTGAATCACAGAGGCTGCACTTTTACTTGCTTCCTGTGAGTCAAATGTTCCAGCAAAACTTTACTTCTGTATAGTGACCGGGCTAGTACTATGGACCCACTGAATACTCCATTTTGAAATGAGAGACGACAGACAACTGTGGAATGATTAGGTTTGCCCACAAAGCGGCCACCAAAGGAGGAATAGATTTGCAGCTTCATACAGAGCACAAGTTACAGCATGAGTCTTTAAAGCAGGCTCACAGTTTTACATAGAGTCTGGAAACACCAGCTGTTAGCTTCCGGTTCTAACTACTATCACACAATATTATTTCACAGCCTGTCCCCGGTCTCCTAACTAACTTTGCCAGTACAACTATACATTATGTGCTCAAAATCTGCAAACAGCAAGTTTGCCTCATTCTCTAACAACTTCCCACAATCTTAACTCTTTCAGATGGCCCCAGCAGCTGGGAGAGGAGACTCCTGCAGAAGCTAACACCAAGCATCCTCCTTACAGAGAAAGGCTTTGTGATCGTGTGTATGCTGTCTGCATTCCTGTCTCCGGAAGTGCTGGAGAGAAGAACACAAAGATCACAGCAATGTCATCCTTTTTCACTGTCATTCTAACTAAAAGAGAAGTTCAAGATGAAGTATATACATCCACCTTAAATAAGAGAGATACTGACACTACACAAAAATTCTCATCCGCTGATAACCTAGACCATTCACATGATTCAGAACTGTGGATACAGTAAGTGTGGAATGGCTCACACACCGGAAATAATATATACGTTAATTTAAACACAGCTATAAAGAAATTTCGAGGTGCTAAACCAGATTTTAAGTCCAAGTCGATTATGTAACACACACACACACACAAACAGATGCACACACAGAGAAAAATACAAACCAAAAACATCGCTTACTGTCTTCTCCACAAGAACTGAGACCAAGAAATGGTATCACAGAAGTTTATGACAATACTTAATTGTGTACCGGTGGCCTTCGGATAAAAACAGCAATAACTGTGGTGTAATAAACTATAAGGAACAGATGAAAAAAAGGCTTCAATTTTGCATTGCAGTAAATACTTTTATGGGAAATACGAAAATAATCTCCCCGTGCACTTTCTGGAAACACACAGAATCACCTTTCCAAAAAGTGCAATGTTTTGCACATCTCCAAAGAGACATTTCTGACCTTCAGGATGCCGGCCTTGCACGTATTTTCTTCCCTGGCTCTTTTCTCATGCTGTTTGTTAGGAGGCACAAAACACTTGGAAAGTGCAGAGCTCCACACTGCTGATACACATCTGGTGACAGCATGGGGTCTAGGTGAAGATCTGGTGGTCTGTGTTCTCATGGCACCAAGGAGGAGTGTGGAATGCAGTGAAGGCTGCCGCTGCTGTTCTCACGCTTAACACAGCAGTTATCGTGACCACCAGGAGCAATGGCTTGACCACAGTCCCAGCCCCACACTATGCTCAATAGTAGTGAACAAGGTATAAATATTGTTCTATTTTGGACCTAATCTGTGGGAAGTTGTAGGGGCAGATGGATGGGTTTGTTCTGTTCTCCCTCCCCAGAGGGTACACCTGTTGGTAAGATTTGTGGCCTTGGCAATGCCAAGTGGCTTTCCCCAGGAGATTCCAATTGTGATTAGAATTGCATGTTCAGCGCTATATAGCGATTCTGCAGCTTAGAGCATTTATCACTGGCTACCTTACAGAAACTGTATATGCTGCAAGTGTAAATAAACTGTAGACTGTATTGTTCATGCACCCAGCTGCTTCTTGTGAATACAACCGGGCCTACAGCATAAAGGCTGTTTGTGCATCTGATGTTGGAACTATAGTTATGGCAAATCATGCTGTTCGTGCACCCGACTGCTTCTTTTGAAAGCAACCGGACTTACAGTGGATGGGCTGTTCATGAATCCGGTGTCAGACCTACAGCTACAAATATTACATCGTCGTAACTGTTAGGTAAGTCCAGCTGTCCCCTAGCCCCTTGAGAGTGCAAAGGGATTCATCTCTTACCAAATTTATCCATCACTGCATGCAGCATAGAGTCATACTGTGAGTGTTATTTCTGCATTAATATGCTCCACAACTTTACCTTTGTAACACTCAGATGACTTTTTTTTTTTTTTAGCAAATGGCAAGACAACTTCCAAGGCAAAGCCAAACTGAGGTCATTTTTTCAAGCACTTACCTTAGTTTACTTTTTGCTAAGTAATGCACGTGTAAAAATACACATTTAAAATAAATAAACACAAGGCAATACTTAAGACTCCACACTTTATTGAATCAGACAGATGCAAACTAAAGAGACAGGTGTTCACTTTCTAAACAACAGTGGTAGCTTAAGTCATTGTTCCCTCAGTTGCTTTCATGTCTTTCCTACCAAAAGCTTCCAGTTGCCATGTCTGTCAACAGAATAGCTCATGTTGAATGATCACTGACCTGGTTTAGAAAAAGTAAACACTCCGAACTAGTCCAGCTGATTTGATCTGAAGCAGATAAGGGAGTACTGACATTAATTCAAATGGCATCTGGCAAAGAAAGAGATGAGCAGGTAGAGGCGGTGAAATGATTCCAAGAAGTTTGGAATCAAAAAAGCACATTCTGGAGTTAGCCTGGGCATCTAATACAAACCACGTACACATTGTTTGTTTAAAACCCAAGCAAGCCCCACAGGACTTCCAATACAGTAAAACGACAAAACAGATGCTTCTGTAGTAGTCACTTTTAAAGCTTTTGCCATTAAAAAGCAGTTTGTAATTCATACAGCATTTGACATTGTTTGTATAACTTACAAGAAATATGCTTTCATCATAAATTACTTGCCTGATAAATATTTAATTATTATTATAATTTAAGCAATTGGTGTGAACAGAAAGAAATCTAAACAGAGCATTTTAAGTATTTGCACTTTACAACTTCCTCCTTCCACATACACATTCATAAATATAAAGATCACTAAACAGTAAGAATACTCAGCATCTTGAATATTTGCACATCAGTCACATTATTATTGCACCGTAAGACCTTTTATTTAAAGTAAATTTAGTGCTACTGATCAGTAACAATTTCACAATTGCAAAGATAATTTAAGTTCTTTCTCAGTGTCTTTGGAAAGGCCAAGAATCAAACAGCATTTGTCTGATTAATCTGAAGGAATCCTCCTCTCATCAATTGGTTTTTAAACATTTAAGTCAGTAAAGTCATCCTGTATCTCATCACAGTGAGTCCTTCAGGGTTGGTCCATCAACTCTTACTGGAGTCATCTTCCACGACAACAATGAAAGCTTGACTGTGCTCTAAATTCTTGCTCTTGCCCTTTGAAACTGTGAGAGTAATGAATTTGGGTGTCCACTGAGAAGGCAGACTATGCTGAAATCAAGCAACTTTGCTCTTCTTTGTTATCACACAGCTAATACCATAATGAAATTTGGTGTTGCATTGTCCAAGGAAGTGTCAGCCTGAGCTACTATGGCAATCATGGCCAATACAACCAACAGAGAAGATGGTAGGTCAGGTGTGGGAAGAGGGCCTTCAGTAAGCACAGTGTGGCGCCCTAGCTCATGAGTCCTGCTTTCTAGGGAGCTTGCCCTACAGGCTTTCTCAGTGGCAGCTCTAATCTCTCTGTTCTGTGTGCTGAACAGCAGAGAGAATTCACGAGGCTGCTCGTGACTCTAAAAAAGTTCCACATGCTCAATATAAAAAAAGTTGAAGTGCTAGCAAATTTTGGTTCTTAGAAACAACTGGGGAAAAAAAAAGTATTATTCTAAAACCACAAACAAACAAACAAAAATTTAATAACTACCTCAGTTGTACCTCTTCTTCTTCATATTCTTTTCACACAGGTGTGCAATGTTTCCAAGGTAACAGGCACCTGAATCCAGCCTACCACCAATGCTAAATTAATTTGCAGTTCTAAAACACTATGAAATACTTCATATAGCATATGTTACTACACGGTCATTTAAAAAACATTTCAATTGTATGCTTTGAATTGCTTGACTTGGCCTTTTTTGATACTGACTGTGAAGTTGTTAGTCCAGACCTAAAAGTCAAAGAAAGGAAAAAAAAAAAAAAAAAAACAGTAAGAGGTTAAAATAGACAATGCATACCTACACAACTTTTTAAAGATTGAATATCTTTTAAAACGTTATTTAAAAATGAGTTGTGTACACACGTTTAGAGAAAACCCTGACCTTTTTGTTCCTTGTGATGGATTTGTACATTGCTGTCTTCTGCTTAAACCTCCTGAAAAGAAATTGTAAACAACCACAATTAATTATGTTAATAAAGAAAGAATGCTTCAGAAACTACACACATGGCAGAATTTTTTAAGAAAAGTTTTGAGTAAGCTTTTTTTTTTCTTTTATAATATAAATGAATTTAATCTGTCTCAAGGAGCAGGTGAATTTTTTTTTTATCTGCAGTTTGAATACTGTAGTTTATATTAACACTTTTAAATGAGTAAAACAAAAAGCCTTTACTTTACTGAATTTTAAGGAATTAGTTTGAACCTCATGGTTGTTTCCACAAATATTTCATCATAACGTAGCTGATTTTCAAACAGCTGGTTGAAAGCTGTATTTTTAATTCCTTTATCCATCAGGGGGAAAAAAAGACTCCGTGCCCCCAGTAAGTTTCTTAGTTAAAATAAAGCCTGTTTGCATACGTAACAACAATACTGCTTATAGATTTTTTATGTGTAAAAGATGCATGTCTTAATTGTGTTCTGATAATTGTAACACACTAGCATCTTACCTTCCTCTTATAAAGCTCCCAAGTTAGATTAGGGACAAGGTACTTTAAAAGATACTTAACTACCTGCACATGTCCTCTGATCTGGCCAAAGACTAACTCTTCATCAAAACCAGAAGCTACTCGAGTAAATATGCTACTGGTTTGGCATGTTACAGGTGGAGTTATGTTATATATTTTATTAGACATAAAACAAGCTTGCAAGTTCCTGCCGTTGTGCTCTAGTTCACAACATCTCTGTTTTTACCAGCACATTACATAATGGACCTTTTTTGTCAACTGAACCTCTGAAAGAATACAAGTTGAAGATACTTTAATTGATTTTAACCTAAGTACCAGTGGCCTTGCAAAGACCTTTCTGAACATGGCTGGAGGTAGCAAACACACAATTTACAAAAATGAACAGTAATTCCTGTTACCATCCTGGCAAATGAGAACCCACTGTGTAATTACCATCATTCTTAAATCTAGTTCATCATGAAAACTGATTTGATTTTTTTTTAATTAAAAACATTCACTCTCAGCCAGGCCTTACTCAGATGAACTAGTTGCAAAAATGTCAAAGCCCTGGCAAGTTCAGAGTATGCCATTACCAAATGATTTTAATTGTACAAGCACATAATTTTAATAATCAAATATATCCTAATGCATATACTTACCAACTCTGTCTGAGTTTTCCATATTAGAAGTCTTAGTAGGAAAATCTTGTTTTTCTGTCAGCTCCTGAATAAGGCCTTTGTTTAAGCAGTCATCCACATGGCTGTTAAATGACACAAGACTGGTTGTTTTCTGTTCTGAATTACAAACTGGACAAACAAGAACACTGTCTTCTTTGGCTTCTAAGAAACAGGATGAACTAGTTTCTTCTGCATGTTCAGTCTTTTCAAAATGGTCTTCGTTGTCTAGTGAAGCTCTTCTGGGGAAGAGATGCTGCTTCATGCACACGTCTCTAGCAATATCGCTAAGGTTGCTAGGCTGTCTCTCTCTGGGGGGTTTGTCAGGTATTATCTGAGTGAATTTTTCTGTGCTACTGCTGGTAGAGCTCTCAGATGCACTTGCAGACTGGTCTGTTTCTGTGAACTGATCTATTTTATTTTTTTGCCATTCATCAGCATTTTCACTTTTACATTGTGAAAGAAAGTTAAGCGTATTTTTGCTTGAATTGTCAGTCTTGGATATTTCCACAGTATCTTTGACAAAAGTCCCACTGAGACACTCATCAATATGCCTGTTAAGCTCTTCCAAATCATTGCTGCTTTGCTCCTCAAAACAAACAGGGCAGGTGAAGATCTTACACACATCAGAATTTTGTAAGTCTGTGACTTTCTTTGTTTCTTCCACAAAATTTGTTGATGACTTCCTATCATGAAAGAGCTGCTTACTTAAACTTTCATTCAGAGAAAGATTGTCACTGTTTAGTTGCCTTGCAGTTCGCTTTGTATCAAAAAAACTCCTTCTGGGAGATCCTTCTGAAATTTCTGTGAAATTTTCTTGGTTGGGTTTCCCTGGCTGAAGCCTAAGAAAACTAATTTCTTTTTCAGATTTTAAGAAACTCCTAATGCTTTTTTGCTGGTACTTCTTCTCTTCTTCACTTAGAAATCCTGATACTCGTACACCTAATGATGAAAAAGAAACTTATAATACCAATTTTAAGAAAATGTGATACTAATTCTTAGTTAACACCTTTTGACATATATATCCACTCAATAAACCTGCATTTTATCTCTAAACTGGGGCTGTACTAGGGCAAATGGTAACAATGGATCACAAGGTCCATATAGTTTTATCAGACCCAAATACTTGCCCAATGATATTATAATTACAATATCCATGAAGTCTTAACTTATTGCACCATAACACAAGGCTATAAAGGTAATATAGTTATATAGCATTCAGTATGAAAGTTTTGAAACTTCCCCACTAAGTTACATTTCTTTAGCACATTCTAATACAATAGACAAGTAAGTTTTATGTGTCACTGAATGGTTAAAGCAGAATCACACAGGTCTTAGAATCAAAAGACAATTGACTTTTGACAGAAATTTTCAAGTTTCGTGCAGAACATAGCATCTTCAAATTTATAAGCACTGTTATTTAAATGATTTGTTTCTATAAGAGGTTATGGACAGAAACTACCTGTTGCTGTGGTGCAAAGAGGATTTAAAAGCTCTTTTAAAGGCAGCAGAATTAAGCACTCCTATGTGTTAAGATTCTACTCTCATGCTGATGTGTGTATTGTTCCGGGGCTAACATGTGGTAGGAAAGGTACAATCTCAATTAGTAAAACATTCTCGAGTCACCATTCAGCATTCCAGACCTGTTTTACTTTGAAAAAAATAACAGGGTAATGGAGAAAGGATAAATCAATGTGTATTGATTTTACTTTAGAGTACAGTCTATTACTTTATACACAATAAGATCTAACTCTGAAAAAGAAGAATGAGTTTGAAATATTTTACCCATAAGCCTTATCCGTAAAGGATGAGGAGCAACACTGTCAATTTCTGTCCCTAACAATTCTTTAGCAACAGCAAATATTTCCTCCTCAGTAGAAACAGATGACAGCACAGTTGAAGCTCTTGTTTTCACTTCGAAGTTCACATTCTTTAGCTTCAAGGTAACAGTTTTACCCTAGGCAAAAAACAAAAAGTGGAAAAACAAGAATGGGGGAGGGGGGTGAAGTTAAGCATGTCATATGCAGCACAGAAACAATGATTATGTAGCATCTATATACATGCCCCAAGGCCACAGTAAAGACTGTTCACCTATCTGTCTACAGCAAGAGGCATTGCCAAGGACCTGTCTGCAAGATTCTGCACTCGCTCCTAAACTGCTGCTGAAGTTGGATTCTCTGAACTGGGTAATTTGGCTGTGGTTCCCTGCAGACCATCTGCCACCAGTGCATGTTGAATAGACTTCATGTTCTGACTACAGTCACAACTTCTACCCTGTCTACAAAAAATTATTTCCTCACTTGGAAACTTGCACTGCTAGATACCTTAATTTTACTGGGAAAACTACTAAGGGAGTATAAGTGATATCCAAATAAGGATTTACTGAAAACTTCCTTCCTCCTGCATGGTGCTATCAGAGCCACACACAGCATCTGTGTTTGGCATAGATACTCCCCTGGCAACACGTTCCAAACCATTTTTGTGATGTAGCTGTCCATCCAAATGTAAATAAATGGTACTCCTTTTGTGCCAGTGCCTTTGTAAGCTTATCCCTTTGTCCTTCTTAGCTGATGACTTCCCTTTCGACTTGTCATCTTTTGAGACAATCTTTTATGGCTAAAGAAGACTAATCACAGCTCTTTTATGTCTTGAATGTTATTCCTTGCTTTACCACAAAGACCTCGATAGAAAATATTAACTGTTCTTTCCCGATGATAAGAAATCTGGGGAGAAGACGTATAGGGACTGCTACCACCATTCATAGCATTGAGTGGCATGAATAACTTGTCAGCAAGTCTGGGATATGTGAACTTCTTAAACAACACTACTGGCTACTGACGGGATTCTGTATCACTATGGGAGAGAAGCAATGGTTTAGATACATTAGTATTACATAACTGAGCAAACCAAAGCTCACAGACAATCAATGCTATTATTTGTCTATAAAAATGGGGTTTAGCATAAAATGTTTATATGACAGATACTGTGGTTAATTAATTTCTTTTTTTCCCATATATATTGTTAGATAGCCACCTGAAGAATTATCAACATACTACCTAAATCATTTTAAACATCTGAAAATTAAAGCATGGAGACTTCTGAAGATTGACTGCATGGTATGATGCTGCTGAAAGCATTCACACTAACGCTGCTGCAGTTAATAAGCTGGAATGCGAAGTGCTGTCCTTTTGCAAGTAAACAGAGAATAATATAAATACCTTAAGTCCCTCTTTCTGTAGCTCTTGAGCAAGGTCTTTACAGAGTTCTCGACACAAGCTGTATTGGTCTTCTGCTGTGTTTATTTCACTGAATGTTCTAAGGTAAAAATAAGATTTTTTTTCAGTAAGAATCCTAAAATTTGTTCACTGGCTGACATCTAAAAGCATTTCTTGTACAGTTAAACAAAACTACATCAGAAGAAGGTGGTATAGGTTTGAGTGCTTACTTTACGGAAAAATAAATATTCATATTATACAGAAATATCTGTGCACATTGATGTGTTTCAAAATGTTTGTAAAGCCCTTCAAATAATGAAGTAATTTGTCTTTCCATTTTTTATGCATTGTTTAAAAACGTATCAGATTTAAGGCCACTAATTGTTAAATATTTGCAAGAGAGAATACTAACACCAAATGAATGCATGGAGCCAGACAAGCTATTTGTATTTAATCTCCTTTGTACAGTGCTGTGTAACATCGTAAGAAATAAAGGATTAGAAAGTCAACATCAGAACCAAGTATCAGAAATAAATAATGCAGATGCTAAAACAAAGATGACAGCTAGGATAATTACGTATAGACTCAGAGGAGGAAAAACTATACTTTTGCCAAAAAAGGTTGCTAACTGCTTTTGCAAGAGCTTCAGTATTATTTTTCTGTAGTGCATCTGCTTTTTAGTACTATTGTGAGTGGAAAGGCAACCTTCAGTTAGTAGTGGTTGTAAGGGAATCAGGAAGCAAAACTACAGCTGCCAGACGCTTTTGCAAAGGTCTCACAGATCCACTGTTTTGTGATGGGCTTTAAGAGCGTAAAGTCCCCTGTAGCTACACCAGATTTCACATCTTGTAAGTTATATTCAGGTTAACCAGATCACATTGAAATGTCATCCTCTATTATGATTCACATGCCGTAAGAATGTTTGCATGCTGCCAAACTGATGGGAAGAAAATTTTCCTGTGGGTCTTGTGCCATTATCCAAGGAGTAACTCATGTTACTCTGGCAACGCTGCAGTAACTGGGAAGCTGTAGAAGTCCTACATTTGGAAGGGGCAGGACAGGATGCTGTTTCAGGCCCATCTCTTCTTACCTGCCCCACCGCCCCAAAACTAGTTTCATTATCTCAGCAGCCCATTGACTAAATGGTCTAAAACCATTTCCTTTAGGGAAAAAAGATGAAAAGGAAGAAAGAAAAGCAGAAAGGTATAATATATTATCTGTCTTCCTCCAAACCAGCACAAGACTACAGACATAATTTCTCAGCTCTAGTGGCGGCAAACCTATGTGCTTTGCAAGTCTATCTTATGCCGTACTTGCTATATGCATCTGCAGGCTGCTAGGCTGATAGTGACATCAAACTGGAACATATAAAAATAAATCAAGCCCTTATATATTTCCACCCTATATTATGGCTTAAAGTCCACTCTGATGTATTAGGAGAATCAGATGATGAGAAAAGAGAACGTAGAAACTGCCAGAAGTACCTCCACAGTATTCTGAAGCCAAGGAAAAAGGTAAGAAAAGCTTGAATCCTATTTAGTGAGCTTGTGGTTATTTTTAACACACAATTAAATTAGATGACCAAGAGAAGTATACATTACTTGGCATTAAGTAGATTTAGTGATGGATGTAATCTTTTTTCAGTATTAAAGAGGCATACCTTTCAGTGCTCATACTTTTTCTTTCTCCATCCCTTTAAAGAGAAAAACAATTTATTATACTTACTTTACCTACAACTATTATCTTTTCCATAAACTCTCACTCAACCAGCCATGATGCAATGACTAACAGCAGTCTCTTGTATGGATGTTTTGGGTTTTTTAAAAAAAACCCAAACAAACAAACTTAAAACTACTGTAGGTGAAATAAAGACAGATCAGCCACAGACATCAATAAAAATAAAGTTTGTAAAAAAACTCCGTGAAAAGTAAAAAACTGCTCCCCTCTCATAACAGGAGTCTTATTTAAAACCAAAACTGACTACAGGTCCTGTGCTGTCTCCTCTAGCTGTCATTGTGAAACACTGCTATTAAAATCTTGAACATACTATGTATATTTGAATATTTTTTTATCTGTTTGCTATGACTAAACTCTGGCCTGTATTAAAGGTGATGTATTAAGGCTTTGTTTGTTTGTTTTTTCTTTTTTCTTTTAATTGAGATCATCCTTTAACAACTCTTCTGCATAGGAGTTCCTCAGAGCATTTTTGTTTTAGGTCTTTCTTCTGCTTTTAAGTATTGGAAATAACAAATCTGGTATCCTCCTATTTTCCTACAAGAAGGCAGTCAAATCAATGACTGTAAGAGAAACCATTTACTGATGACTCAGGTGTTGGCATGTTAAGGCCTTGTTTTCACCCCACTAAAAATCACTGAAATCAAGTTGGTGCTTATAAAAAACAATACATTTGTTAGACAACACCATTAAAAATGTGTTTCTCTTCACAAAAAGAGAATCTTCACTTTTGAAATGCACCTTTTTTTTTTTTTTTTCTTAACATAATAGGAAATTCCCCAGACGGTAGAACATCTAAGCAGGGTGAATAAAGGGAGGGTACACCAATTACTAAAGGACTATTTGAGATGGCATTTTCTTAACAAAAACAAGTATTTGGAAATCCACATTTTATCTTTTATCAAGTCACCTTCGGGGAGTCAATGTTGCTGAATATTTTGTTTCAAGTCAACATACTTCTGAAGAGAGAAATAAAAAGTACCACAAAGATTCATGTGGGCAAATTACTGGCCCACAAAGTACTAACTGTATATATTATTTTGTAGTCACATTGAAAAAAATGGAAGATCTATTACTGTCTGAGAATAAAGAACAGGTCTTTCAGAAGTACATAAGACACTTTGGAACAAGCCGTTTTTAAACAGACTTTCAGCACTTGGGGAAGGATAAAAGGATATTTAAGGAAGTAATATTTAAAAGAAAGGCCTCAATCCTAAATGAAGACTCTTGGTTACACATACAGCAAAATGCTATGCTTGGGGTTTTATTAAGAGCAAGTGTTCCATTTCTGTATCCAGGACAGGTTTAGAAATGACATGTACTATTGAAAAGAATGATTTGCTAGTAAGACTGATTTGTCCCCTCCAAAACAGGAGGCTAAAAAGCCATTAAAGTAGTATGATCCTTAAAGGAATAGATATGAAGAAGGATGTAAAAATCTCCAGTTCTATTCCAGCGAATTCACAAGTTGATAGTACAAATATGTACATAAACATGATAAGGGACAGAGAAACTTCAGTTACTTTCATTAGAAATATGAGAATTTACCATGAGAGAAGATCAACAAACAATGCTATTTTCGTTACAATCATATGAGAGTAATAAAAACGAGTGAATGTATAGTGCTTTTCTAGAATAAACAGGACTGAACACCTCTGCTTAGGACAACTCATGTCTCTTTATCTGATTTAATAATTATGAGGGTATTCTGAGTCACATTAACTTTATATAACTATACACAACTTCTCTGAGAGTCTTTTTGGATTTCATATGTTAGACATGGCTGTACAAAATTTTCCACCTTAACGTTTGTCTGTTTTGTGTATCTTAGCCACAAGTATCAGAGATCTTTAAAAACATATTCAACAAGCCAAATTTTCATAATATATGTTTGTCAATAAAATATGCCCTAAAATATATAGCATGTAACATAAAACAAGCAAAAATTTAGAAAAATGTAAATGCAAGAGGGAAAAAAAAACCCCTCAAAACATACTTTTCCAAATGTGTTGAACCCAAACCAAGGGAAATATCCAAGAAATTACGCCAAGATGCTTCTGAAAAAAGAAGAGAAAGCAGTGCCCTCTGCTGGTAAAGTTCTGAGCAAGTCACAATTCCAAGGGCTTTTAACATCTTCTCTGTTACTTTTCCTATACCTGGCACCTGCAAAAGAGTAAGTATCGTTATGTTGGAAACTTCCCATTTATAGATGAAAAATCAAGAGCAAACACAACAGCAGATTACCTAGAAAAGTATATTTCTTCAGCAGCAATCTTGCTTTGAGAACATAACAAACATATTATGATTGCACAGTAAAAATCATGGAATCTCTTACCTTTCTAATGGGCAAATCTTTTAGGAAGTCTAGCACTGCTTGTCTCTCAGGAGCAATTCTGAATTGCCCATTAGGTTTATTACGATCACTGCACATTTTTGCTAACATGGTATTCGGCGCTATTCCTTAAAAACAAAACATTAAAAAAAAATACAAGATGTTCAATTTCAACTATACAATACTTAAAAGCATACAAATAGCCTACACGTTTGGCAGAGACTAAACATAGGCAATATGATAGCCAAATTTGTTACAATTCTGCAAAAACATTTTGTAATAGACATGTGAAAACACAAATACGTGTGGTAGATTAAGTATAATGGATGCACCAGATAAAGTGTACCTACTATTTTAAGATAGGGTAACACAACATGTGCTAATCAGTCATGAGGGGTTAAATAACAAGTGTTTAAAAATAGCATCAGTTGCATGATTGAACAACTTTATGGTGATGATAATGGTAAGACAAAAGGAAATGCTTACAACAGTATTTACAATGCACTCTTAACAAGGAGATATTTCTTCCTTGTATTTCAGAAAAAATACTAAATTAATTTTGACAAACTGTAACAAATTAAAGTCTTTTGTTGGCTACCACTTCTACGTAGTCACTCAGAAATATTACGTCACTCAGAAATATTATGTATTTCACTGATACTGGTCGGGGTGAGGAGGATTGCTCTTTTCTGTGAAAGTAACTGCTTTTACAGATGAACTCTGGAATTATTTTAGCAAGAAAAATAGAATTATTCTGTGCTACAACCTTAGTGGTCTAAATTTTTATTTTCTCACCTATCTAATGTATTCAAGATGGTAGAAGTAATTCTATTTCTTATTGGTTATCACTATTTTTTCAATAAGCCTCCTAACTTTGATTTTCAGGCTTAAAATCCCTGATGCACTTAGAAAAGCTTTGTCTGTTTTCTAAACCTTAACTTATCCTTAGGAATACAAAATTTCAGTAGAAGAAAATTATTATTTTGTTACCACTCATGACATAACTTACATGGGGGGGTGGGAGTGTGTGTGACTCCTCCTCCTTCTTCCTACTAGCTGTTCCTTTAGCCCTGCTTACACTCAACACTTCCCCAGCCTTCTGTGTCTGCTTCATAAAGCTCAGCTCTCCCTATGCCTCACTAACCTGGTTAACAGTTTGGATGGCATCCAAACTAAGTGGCTACGGACAGACACTTTTTTTAGTGACCTAATCCAGATTATTATCAAAAGAGTACAGATTTACAGGTAGGTAGCCTGAAGCCAAAAGATATAAAACTTGAGCAGTAAATATTAAAAAGCTAATGAATAGTTTATTAACTTCAACACATATTTACTTCTCTGAGAACTAACTTTTAAATGAACTTTGATATTGCCTTAAGCAAGGAACAGTGTGGGGAATTGTTAGAAGTACTTAACAGTATGGATCTGCTATTCAAACTAACAACAATTTAGCAGCCAGTGACAGATTTGACTGTAAGTACTGGCTTATGAAAAAATAACAGTGCTAAGATTAGCTCCTGAACGTACTGGTCATTCTTCCATACTACAAGAAGAAAGAATGGAAAAGATGATATAACTGTTTCTATGACTAAGAAAAAAGCAGACAAAAAAACAAGAGTGGCTTTGATAGCCATAAAATCTCTTGAAATGCTTGAAAGTCAGAGTCTTTGCAGACTTGCAAAGACAGCATTAATTCTTTGCAGCACAAGAATGCTGTGGTAATGCTAATTTCTTAATGCTCTCTGAAATTAGAGTAGAAGACATTGCAGAAATACAAAACTCATGTGTGTCTGAATACCTGCACTAGCAGTCAGCTGAGTTTTCTGCTCAATCCTAAAGCGAATTTCCCTCACAACTTCCTCTGCAGATGTTCCAAAGACAACTGAATTTTCCACCGATTGATCTTTTTGTTTAGGATGGTCATCCATCAGAGCTGTATTTTCTTCAAACAGTACCGGTGAGGAAGAGTATCCACCTTCATTAGATTTGGCAGACATATCATCTTTATCTGTGTCTGGCAGAAACACAAACAATTAATCAATACATATAAAACACATGCTTTATTGATTTCCTCCTGCAGTGGCTCAGGAGAGTTCATTAGCAGCTTTATTCTCTTCTGTTTGGAAAACAAACAAAAAATTTGGCCAAAGCAATTGCATTTGCTTTTCTGTTTGAAGAACAGAGAGTGTTAACGGCTTCGTTCTTAATACAATTTGAGTATGGCTGATATTGGAAGAGTTGGCTCAGAGACTGGACATACCTTCCAGAAAAGCAACAAGTTTTAAAGGCCTGTTGCTGTAGCAGCAGAAAAACACCAACATTTGTCATTATTTTTGTTTCCTGTTTAAGTAAAGGCCAGATGCTCTTTATTTATTTATTATTTTATTTTTATTTTGTGGAAATAGAAATCTTTTGCAGAAGTTCTTTCAATATTCTCCAAAGAAAGTTAGTGTTCTGGACAGTCTGGTAAGCTGCTTGTCTTCAACTGCAGACATGGCAGAACAAGTAATGTGAGCAGCCCTTTAACTACAAACTTTACTATTATGGTTTCACATTCCAAGTGCTTGCTTGTGTTTCAGAAGAACAAAGATGCCAGGGAAATATAAAGAGGCACATGACTACACATCAGTGACTACACTTTCTATTCTATCAAGGCTTTTCAAGAGTAGTGTATCCTTTGATTACACTTTTAATGGCTATGCAGAGAATTTTTGAATGCTGAGAACCAATGTTCCAGTTTCTCCATAAATCAACCATTTGTATGACTCCTCCTTTTTTATGATTCCCAACTGGGTGTACAGTTGTGGATGTGGTTCCAACTCCATCTTCTACAGCCAAGTGAAATCCAGTCATATCCTAAGGATTACTGCAACTCCTATTGTGCTCATTACTTTAAACATTTTTAGTCTTGTAAAATAATCATGTAATTAGAGCTTACACACACAGTCTTTGCAGACTATTTCTCACATTTCTGATCTACAGGACTCACTATAGTATCTTCAGACACATCTTTGCAAAATACAAATAATCTTTAGAACAGTACATTTATTTGTTCTATATCTCCTTGAGTCATAAGATTATAACTACTTATAAACAAAATTATCATGTTGAAAAATACACACCTGAAATATGAAATTGGGTTTAGTAAGCCTAGTACCGCTTTTCACATTTTACTCAAAAAACCCCCCAAAAACCGTCCAAGTCCAAATCATAAGCAGCATACTTTTTATGCATACATGAGTAGCAGGGAAAGTTAACCTCTAAACTAACAAATCAAAGGTAGAGAGCATATGGGAAGATGTATTATGCGAGGGCTTAAGTATCTACACTTTCAATGTGTGCAGTTTATCCAAAGCTTACGTTATATGCATGTATGGATGGTATCCCCTGCTCTCAACCCACCGTTAGTGTGGTTAGCCCAACTACTGCCATTTTATAAGCCAAGCAGCCATTCTCTGGGATGGAGCAGGTCACGTATTTGTTCCCTTTCCCCTCATTATCAGGCCTTGAAGGTCCTGTGCAGCGAGCAGACAAAACAGACTTTTTCTTCCCCTCCCTACCAGCCTCAGGGTTCCTGGACACGAGTCCAGACTCCCTTCCTTACCAGCCTGGAAGGTCCCAGGCACCCAGCTGACCTGGTGTTGTTGACAACCCCACCACAGAGCTGGGAAGCGTAACAGCACCCAGAGCACTGCCTGTAGAACCAAGCAGTTTTGACTCCTAAGGGGGAATTTGGACCAGAACACTGGCTACTGACGGTGAGACCAAGATCCCCTGGCAGCCAGGGTCACCTCCACCACCATCTGCTTCCTCTAGGGACTGCGAGACTGACTCATATTCTTTCATACTATTTTTGACTCTACTTATGATTGTTATGCTCACACAGAAAACCATGTATTAAGATTTGTCCCAATCTGCAGAGGGTCTAGGTGATTAGAAATTACAAGTTAAGTTGTATTATAAATTCTGTCTCACTTAAGTGATCAGAAATTATGTAAAATTGTACTGTGAATTCTGCATTGTGCTACTTATAGATACTACTAGATTGATTCTGCCTGTAGAAATCCTGTGCTATTCTAATCACAAATTCTGTGCTACACTGATCATAATTTCCTGTTAAGAAAATAAAGCTGAAATTTTAAGTATGACTTAGTGCCATTATCATTCTGCCAACGATCCCTAAAAGAAACTGTTTGTCTCTTCAGTGTCAGGTAACTGCGTGAAAAGAAAGTAATTTGCTTACCTTTTTCTGTAGTGCTTCCTGTGCTAAAAAAGAATCTTCTCTTATGTTCAGGCCAGTTCAGTCTTTCCTCCAAGTGCTCTGTTATGTTCAGGTAGGCTTCATCTAGGCCCATGGGCATAAAATTGGGATCGTATTCAGTGAGTATTTCTCTAACCTTAATAAATACATAGTTAAAAGTTTAAAGCCTTGTTGCTGTAAAAGAAGATCTTGACACACAATTATGTGAACAAATATACTCTGAAACTTCAAGATGACCAGTGAGTGTTAAATATATTTATAGAACAAATTATTTATTGATATTAGTAGATTATAGTACCGCTTCTCACAAGTAGTGAGTACTGAGAGATGAACAGATTTTGAGCACTGTATTCTACTGCAGAGGTCATTAAGATCAGTGTGTAAGGACTCCACAGGCATTAGGTTAACAGACACTGCAGTAATCACCTGAACAGAACTCTGGGGACCAGGGAACTCAGCAAAACACATGAGCTGACACACCTTTCTGTGCACTGTCAGACATCACATATGGAAAGGTTAAAAAAAACCACAACCTATGTTTAAAATTACATTCAAACTTAAGTTATAGATAATGTTTTAGAGCACTGCTTAATGCCACAGGCAAAACTTGTTGGAAAAATCTTTAGTGATAAGTGCATTTTCACAAAAGGCAACATAATAAATCAAATGGTCAAAATAAAATCTCTACCCTTTCTCCTCTTTCTCCCTCCCCTTTTTTTTATTGTTTTCTTTTTTCTTTTTTCAACAAGGAGGAAAATCTGACTCCACCACGTTTATCCGTTTTGGTCAAACTCTTAGGTATCACAACATCTGTTCACATGCACTTCATCTTTCTGAAACTGATTAAAGATATGATTCACTGCTCAACTTTTAGTGACAAAATGAAATAAATTTAAATATTTTTAATCCAAATCCCAATAGAAAAACATAACTAAAAGACAAAATCACCCTAAACCTTTAATACTTTACCCCATTAAACAACAAATGAAATACGTATCGTAAAGCTCAAGATCCTTAACAAGTTCAAACCCATTCTGAAATACTGATATTTATATATGCTTTTTTACAACAGAAGTGAGAAAAATCAAGTAAGATCAAAATAAGTAATTAGATTACATTATCTGTGTGAAGAAATTGAGCCTTCATAAAAATAAAGAAATAAATTTTGTCATAATTTTATTGAAGTCAGACTTGTGCCACGTACCAGTTGATGATCTACAAAAGACCTTTTTCTTTTCTTTATTTTTTTTAACATGATTTTATGTATCCTAAATAATTCTCCTGTCACTAAGTAACATTACTTGTGTTAAAGCAAAATGTGATTTCTGTTCTCCCTAACTTTTTGCTTTTTATTTCAAGTCCCTTCTCCAAAAACAAATGCATATGCATTCAGAGCTCACTAATGCTCTTTGCTTCTCCCTTCTGTAATTAGCATTCAAAATGATTATGTACTGTATGAATTATCTCCATGTTTCCTATGAAATTGCAGCGTCATAGTAATTAGGTTATGCTCCATGGTTTTACAGTTTTCAGAATAATAAGGCTAAGGTGGTATCACTAGCTCACTACACAGTTTTGAAAAATCTCTTACCAGCATCACTACTGAGTTCATTAAAATGGCAAGATGGGTGAACACAATGTTATTTCATCTCCTTGCCCAAAAGCACCAATGTATCGTTTATGTTCAAAGCCACATCAGTGAAGAATTTAGTATTGAAACGACCACTTCTCATTTTATCTAGAATTCATGTATTGATAGAGCACACTGTCTTTACATTAGAAAGCACTTTCAGACTCACCTTTTTACTCACTTGGCCGTATTTTTCAAAGTTTAACGGTACTATAGTTAGATGTGGACACAGCTTTTTGGCAATAAATCCAGGCATGGCTGCACGAACACCAAATCTCCTAGCATGGTAATTTGAGGTGGACTTAGGAGAGATTAAGTAAGTTTAGCATTCAGTAATCAAGTTTTTCATGAAGTTTAGTGTTAAATAATCAAGTTCAGATCATGTATCTCCACAAAGAAAAGAGTAACAAGGCTGAGAGTTTACATATCTTTCTCCTGCCACCCACCATCTGATCTGTTTACATACTTTAAACTTTCATCAGTACATTTTCTACTGAAAAATGAAATCCAGCTTACATGATCTACTCTAAGAACAGACATTTCCTCTTTTTTTCCCCACATGTATAAAAATTCTCTATATAACAGTGTCATTATATTACATTGTTATTATTGTATGGTTTATTAGGCTTTAGATTCATGTAGTTGATTTCTGTATTAGCTTGACACTGGGCCTTACCAACATACTCATTGATCCCACTGCTATAGGCTTTTCCTTCAGCTCTGGACGGTCTCTCATTTCCACAGCTGCATAGAAGGCATCCATATCAATGTGTACAATTGTGTTGCTAAGGTTACGACTCTGTTCCAGTTCTGTCACAAGTCTATCCACCTGAACAGAACAAGCCAACAATGGAAGAACTATTAACCTGGCAGAAGTGCAACGGTATCGATGATCCTGAATACTCAAAAGCATCTGTCATATAGTTAAAAAAACCACAATGATCCCAAACACACCCAAAGCGGCACCAGTAAAAATCAAACTAATGATGTTTCTGATGAAACTTGCTCTCAGAGAAAACACTTCCACAGTAAATGGTAGAAACCCATACCACCAAAACCCAATGAAAAAAACTTCAACTCAACACACAACAACCCATGTGGGAAAAACAAAAAAGATATATCATCTGATTTAGACAGAAGCTTCGTATGACCATTGAATACGCAGTTTTAGCTACCAGTTCTTTAAAAAACTCAAAACATACTATTAGAGTAGTTCCATCACCCCTAAATGAAGCTATCACGCTTCAGAAAATTGGCCTAAACAGACGCAGAAAAGACCAACAGCTCAGAGGGCAGATCTATCTATGTTGTCTTGTCAGAAATTAGGGTCTCAAACAAAGAGTTTCATTTACTATTAAGTAAGCTGATGTTGAAGAATTTCATTAAAGGATTAACATTTGTTACGGAAATCCATATCATATAAGGCTGGATTGCTAGCAAAACTTCAAGATGACTTTTAAAGGAAAGTCCATACACAGAAAGTGGGTTTCACTCCAAGAGTTGAAGCTGTATCATCTCTTAGTAGACTGTGAGCAGTACCCCTGTTTCATTGGCTCCATGGTGTTGTGAGGTGGAGGTCAAGCACTGGGCTTAATTTGATTGCATTTTTACCAAAAGACTTGCAGATCATGTGCTTGTTTCTGAAGTATCTTTCAACTATGAATGAGGTATGAACTGTGTCACCAGAACATGAGCACATTATTTGACAGGAGACTTTTAAGGTCTACTGATTTAAGATGACTATGTTGGCATATTATTCTAGAAGCCAAAAGAGATATCATAAATAATAAAAAAAGAAATGGAAGTGCTATTGAACTATAATCATCTAACCACAATAACGACTATGCTAACCTCTAGTCACACATCAAAAGGTTGCTCCTGCTAGATAAAAACCAATTAATAGGCATAACGGATCTCAAGAAATGCAACTAGTGAAAAGGAGACGAAGTTTCACTTTGCTTGCAAGCACAAGGACACAAACACATTCATGACATCAAGGGACTGTTACAGAAATGTGCCTGGATTGATTGCAATGGATTTATGGTTCTGAGGAGCATTTATGTACAATTTGCATGGTTACTTGAAAACAGTTTCTTTTTCCACTCGACAGAACTGTTTAATAAAAAACGTAAGAAACTTAGGCAAAATGTCATCTTTAAAGCTGAAGGCACTTGAACCAAGGCAAGTGGCTATGAGTGTTCTAACTAAATTGCTGAGTAATAATTGACAAATTTACAAATTTTACAAATCATTTACTCTGTTTTGTTACAAGCTGATTTGAGGGATGAAAGGTTAGAATGAGGCCTCAAACTAGGCTATTCCATACAGAAGAGGACAGTATGCTCCCTGAGGCTGCAAAAATTGGTTTATACAAATTAAAAGCACAAGAGGAAAGCCGTTCAGACAAAACCAAGAACAAAAAAGTGGGAATTTACAGTATTTTCATTACACTACTAATTCAGCAAGGGTTCAAACTATATTTTATAGGTAATTTTCAGGTTACTCCCAAATTCAAATTGCTCAATTAATTAATACTGTCAATTGCTCCTCTAGTTACTATAAAGAACTAGTTATTTACGGTAAATGTCTTTATGTTTGGTTTTTTGTCCCCAAATGTGTTTCTAACATGATTCTTACTGACCAGATAACACATGCGTTTAAAGTACAATTACATTCAGCTAATCAAAAACATAAAAAGGTAACTCTTCAGCAAAAGCAACTGATAAAAGTAATATTAAAAAAAAAACCCTCACACCCAGACATACTCAGAGAGTTCTGGGCACCTAACAAATACTTCCTTAGTAAGATAATTAACGTTATGGAATAGTTTCTTAGAAGCAAGCCAGGTTGACTAGCTTTGAAAAGCTGCTTTCAATTTTCTGTTGATGATAAAAAGAGATACTAATGTTTTTGGGGTTTTTTATTTCTAAGAGAGAAAAAAAAAAAAAAATCCAAACAAAAATCCCCAAAAGTAAAAACTGTAATTATAAGTTTAATTTTGCTTATAATGACTTTTAGGCAGTTTAAAGAGTAACTTCTCATTCTTTCTTATCCCACAATGCAAAATACAGGTTTTCTAGCATGAATTCTTTTGTCAGACAGAGAAGTTTATTCTAAATCTCTTTTATATTTGTAAGAGCATCTGACAAGGTGAAGCAATAACAGTGATCATTCTAAGACAACAGTAAGTATTTAGAGCTTAAACATCTGGGATAAACCCCATATGGATAAAAATAGGAAATGCCAGTACAGCAATTCACTCATCTGGTAGCAGCCGGATACTTTTTAAAGTGTTTACTAACTACTGCTGAAATTCAAGCAATTCCACTCTAGGTTGTTAGGATAATCTAACTGCTACAGAAAAGTTTCCAAAAATTAAGAGTTACGTGATACTGTACAGTACACAGTTATCCTTAAAAGAGGACAATGATATTCATTAGGAGAACTTCAAACTACCTTTCACGTTTAAGAATATTTAAAACAAACACATAAAAACCCACAGAAATGGCAGTTTTAGGAATATCTACATGTACTTTGTAATCTCCCCTACTTGCAAAATCAATGGAGGTAAGTGCCCTTCTGCAAAAAAAAAGGGCCTTCTAAGGAACAAACCCAGTATGAGGAGATTTGTTTGCTTGTTTGTTTGTTTTTACTTTACAGCACTTACATCAACTGCCAGAGTTTAGGAAGCTGTATCTGAGCCTCTAACCAACTACAAACACAACTTGATCTGCAGAGGAGAGCTTGCAGCTTTGACAGAAGTGTATATTTAGATACCTTTGTAATTCCAGAGTACCTCCCACTTACAAATTTTACAAGCAGATAGTATCTCATGGTATATCAGAAGGTAGTATTAAGAAGAAGAGATAAAGAACTTGATAACAACAACAAAGAAAAAAAGATAATGAGAGCTGACTACATCTATATATAAAGACCAAGAGAAGCTGATTAAACAACATACAGCACACATTAAGAAAACAAAGACAGACAAACAAGACTTGTGAAGTTAAAGGTAGAGATAATGGTCTAGGGAGGAGTAGCTAGTGGGTAAGTGACAGGAAAAGGGGGAAGCATTTTGGGTATCACAAACAGATAAAGAGTGGCTGGGTGAGGAGACTGGGGACTTCAATGGGGACTCTGGGGGCAGAGAAAAGGACTGCTTTGGAAGGGGGACTGATGGTAATATGGGGACAAAGGACAAGAAGAGGAAAATTCTGATTAGGATAAATAAAAAGAAAGGAGAAGAGAGCGCAAAAAGGTTAGAGGTTGTGATGAAGAAATGAAGACAACAATCATAAACCAGAGCTTATCTGTTTATACGGGATGGAACCAAAATCCAAGATTTCAACATGTTTCTATAGCAGCAAAGATCTAAAATTAACCAGAAGAAAAGTGTGCATGTTATCCTCCTCTACTGACAGCTCCCATGCAGTGTGGCAGCTGACTTAGCAGTTACTCCACTGGGAATCAAGATGACTGCTATCTGAACAAGTGTCATAAACATTTCAAACATAGGGTTTGAAACTCTGGTCCCAGTAAGACCCAAATGAAAGAATATTTCTATTTTTTAAAGCTTTTTTCTTCTTCTATAGAAAGCAATTTTCATACAAAAGATTAAAAGAAAATAACATCATGTTTTAAGATCGAGGAATCGAGTTCAAAAAGAGACAGCATGAGGGTAGTCAAAGCAATTAAAATTTTTGGCTTTCACTATATCGACTATATATTCTTCAATTACATAACCATACATTATTTTTACAGGATCTGTGTCATTCATGTCATCCACTTTATAAGCAAGACTGTTCTCTGTACAGTGAAAAGGTCTGTCTTGAAAGAAAATGGAAGTATTTTTTCATAATTAAATTGCTTAAGAGCTACCCCAGAAACTTAAAAAAACAAACAAACAAAAAAAAGACAGAAAACCAAAAATAAAGCCAAACCCCCCCCCCCCAAAAAAAAAAAAAAAAAAAAAAAAAAAAAAAAAAAAAAAAAAAA
>JANVCC010010406.1:10355062-10517014 GCA_025345505.1 Todiramphus chloris collaris
AAAAAAAGGAGAAAAAAAAGGAGAAAAAAAAGGAGAAAAAAAAGGAGAAAAAAAAGGAGAAAAAAAAGGAGAAAAAAAAGGAGAAAAAAAAGGAGAAAAAAAAGGAGAAAAAAAAGGAGAAAAAAAAGGAGAAAAAAAAAAGGAAAAAACTTCCTTTCAAATATCAATATATATACACATGAGATCTCTGGACTTTCATTTTTGTTACAAAAACTTTACAAATGGTCCATTATCATATACTACTAAAGTTCAGGGCACTCAGTGCAACCATAGCTTTGAAACATTTATTCCATAAAACAATTATTAAAATAACCACATCCATGTAGAAGATGGTTGTGAATAATATGAAACTCCTAGAACACTCCATAAGTGTTCATAAGATCCTCAAAAGACAAATATGAAAATATCCAGCTTTAACATATCTTCAGTAAAAGGGTAATTCAGTAACTTAAGACTTTAAAAGAATCAATTCCAGTTACTTCAAAAAACACACAAAACTTTGCAAGGATTACACTTCACCATAATACATACTTAAGCCAATCAAAAACCTCACAGGCAAAGGCAAGCACCTTGAATGAAAACAGGCAACCTGCGTAGATGTGTTTCCCTTGTGAGAATGTTACGAAAACCAATCACTAATAACTGTTCTTTACAGACACTTTATTTTGCATTGACATGAAATTTAAGCTTAGTTGTTCTAAGTGGCTCCCTCTACCAAAATCAATAAAGACCAGGTACCGCTCTAGATCTCAAGCGGGACAACCTGTATTCACCTATTTGTAAAAACTTTCAGTTTTATCAATGTAAAATAAAAAATATACACCAACAGAAGTAATGTACAAAGTTATATACATACTGAATCAAAAAGCAAGGAATCGAGTTATTAAAAAAACCCAAAACCAAACCAAAAAATGGAAAAAAACCCACAACAAACCACCAAAGCAAACCAACCAACCTGATGAAATTTGTTTTGACAACAAATGCTGTTCAACTTCACTGTGATTTTGGGCAGAACTCAAAATCACTTGTAGCAAAGACTATACTTCACAAGTATATCTATTCTCTATCTACTTCATTACTTTTTGCCAACCATTGAAGAATACTTGGAGAACACAGAATTGAAGAGTGAATGCAGAACAAACAAACCAAGAAGACAGATTCAAGAGTAACTCTCAGTCCCAACCTTTCAAATGTCTCCCTTGCACTGGTAATTATTACAACTGGAAACCACATCAAATGCCACCTTGAAACAAATCCTCTGGGTACTACTGAAACAATACTGTACGTAATAAGAAGTGACCATACAAGATCTTCCCCAAAAGAACAGAACTTACCTAAATAAACATTTTTAATGGACACAGTTTGGTTGTACTCCAACTGCTAATTAAGATTGAACTGGTGGTGGCCACATAGCTACACACGCTGCATAGAAGTATCTTCATATAGGCTGTGTGTGCAACTGTTTGAGTCACCACCATTAAAGAACTAAACCCCAGCTAACCGACCTTGGTACAGAAATTCATGTACCAATAATCAGGTCACTTCAACAAGGGATTTCCCATAAATGCATTGCTTTATTTCTTAAATTCCTAAGATGAGAACAAACTAACATTGAACAAACTATAAAAATTCAGCTACACTATTTTCAGCTTCTCTGATTTTTAAAAGGTTACACAACAAACTCCCATAGTGCATTCGATTTCATACTACTTGACTTACCCATTACTTGGATAAGGACTTTATCCCCAAACAGCAACATTACATACTTTCCAACGAAAAGTGCACCTGCCTTTTGAGTGCTCATTTGACAAGGAAACGTTCTGACTGACAGAATCAAATTTAGCATACTCTTTAACTCTAATTTCCTTGTCCATCATAGTCAGAGTAACATGTTTTTAACTATCCGCTGCTCTAAATTCTCTCTTCCTCAGCAGGATAAACCACCAACAAAGACATGGGCAAGCAAGCACATTAAACCGTACTTCAAACCACCAGCTCAATTCTTTTCAGCCACAGGGTGTTTGATATTTACTAGAGCTCTAGTTTCTGAATAGCCCTGAGAAGAGGACTTGTGTCTGTTTTAATCCTGTAGAGAAGAACTAGCAGGAAAAACTGCAAAAGCAGTGTTACTGGCATTTAATATACAGTGTTAACCACCCAGGTTCCCTACTAGGGCATTCGAAATTGCTACTGTTTCCCTGTTCTCTCTCAATATATTATAAAATCTAGTTTTCTAAATACCAGAATCTTCTAAGTACGACGGAACTATATTTACACACGTAATAAACCAAAGTACATGATAAATTAATACTTAACAGAAAACCAGGCCAGGATTCAGGGAAGTGAAAATTCCAAGTGCCCAGGCTGACACAGCTGAATGGGACTATTTTTCAAGTAGCTCCTGACTCAGCATTTTACAAAAACATAGATCCCATTCAAGCACCTAGAATTAGCCTTCAAAGCACAGAGTGTTACAGTTGTGTCTTCTCTGAACTCACTGGCCTGAAGATATAACAAATCAGACAATTCAATCCTTTTAGAAAAGGTAAATAATTCACACTGTACAATAATAGAGACCACTTCTGACAATGCCCAAAATGAAATGTCAAAATATGTATTTTATGCCATTCATCAAACAGAATAATTCTGTGCTTATGTGAAGTGCGATACAAGAATGTAAGCTGGTGACATTGTGAAAAAAAAAAAAGACCTATTAGGAGAATGTGGTAAATGTAAAAAAAGTCTGTTAGCACAGACAAATCATTCTATGAAAAACTGAAAAAGAAAACCTCTTAGCATCCAGTATTTATTAAAGGTTTGTTATATTAGCTAGAATTAATAATTACACAAATATTGTCTCTAAGAAGGATTAATACATTTTTAATCAATCTGGAAGAATATCTACCCATGACATTTTTATTTTTAACACCTGTTTGAGTCAGACTACAACCTGCAGAAAAGAAAAGGAAAAAAAAAAAAAAAAAGGAAAAAAGAAAACAGATACTTCTGGAACTAAGTCTTAAAGCTTACTTAAATATCATTTCACTTCTACCCACTACATATATAGAGATTATATATAAATAGCTGTGTCAATGTTAAGAGCTCTTTGAAAAAAAATAATAATGCCTCAATGGAAACTTCCAAGCAGTGTAACATGGAAAGAATTACACAACTATTTGTCAAAGGAGGAAGTCAGAAAAAAAACAATTGTATAGCACTGCTCTTGGATATAACCAGAAATCCCTCCCAAACCACTACATCTGTTCATAAATTGTGAAGTGACACGTTCAACTGCCTTTTTTTCCCCCCTTTCTGCAAATACTTCTTCCCCCATAAGTACTAGCAAGTACACGTATCTCAGACGCAAGTCTGGAGAAAAAATTTATCGTTTCATTCACTAAACTGCGTAAATGTTAGGCGAATAAAGGACTGGACACCGATACCTCGCAGCAGAGGCAGACTGCTGACCGCCACTTTCTGCTCTGCTCTGCACATCGCAGCCCTTTGGGCACAGCAGAAAGAAGGCGGGCGGCGTGGACCGGCCCCGTCGGCTGGAAGGAGCGGGCTGAGGCGCCAGCCGCGGCACAGCGCGGACAGTGGGCACGCCGCGCCCGCGGGCCGAGGGCCCCTAGCGCCTCGTCGCTCCGCGCCCCCGGGGAGTGCCGCGGTTCCCTGCCAGGCCCGCGCGGGCAGCAGAAACCCGTTATTTGTGGCGGGACAGCCCGCCCTCCAGTCCCGCTTCAGCCAGCAGCACCTCCCGCCCCTTCCTCCGGCCTCCGCGGCCACCTTTTTGTTTAAGGGAAGCGTTTGGCGTTCACCCTCCAGTCCCGCCGGTTTGAGGCAGGGAAGAGGAGGGCCTGTCACATCTATCACGCTAGAAAGCGAGCAGGGCCGGAGAGACCCTTCACCTCAGTAAAGAAAGAGCCCTCCCTCTCCCCACAGAAAATAAATCAAACGTTGTCCCAAGCAGTATCGCTACCCTCACCCGGCGGCGGCGGGAGCGCGCCTTCCCACCTCATCGGGGGCACGGAGGCGAAACCCACCGGTAGCGCCCCAGAAACGCTGTAACCAAAATGTCTGCCACCTGCCGACGCCTGAGAGACGGCCGCCGAGGCGGACTACATCTCCCAGCATGCCGCGCGGCTGCAGCGAACACCAGAAACTACCTTTCCCAAGGAACAACGGCGGCCTGGATTGCCGCTGCAAGGGAGAAGACTACAACTCCCGTCGGGCGCCGCGCAGCTCGGCGGCCAGGGCGGGAGTGCGTGGGACGGAGCTGGTAAATAGTGGCACAGCGGACCCGCCTCACGTAAGATGGCGGCGGTAGGACCGGCTGATCCCTGAGCGGAGTACGCGGCAGGCGGACGCTCGCTCGCCCCTCCTTCCCTCGCCACCTCGATGTTGTGGCTCCTGCTGCGGGCGGGGGCTGCGGACCTACGGTGAGGGGGAGGCCCGAGCCTGCGTGCCTCGGCGCCGGCCGGTCGCTGGAAGGGGCAGGTGGCGCTGGTGGCACCCGCGGGCGCGGAGTGGTGCCGCTCAGGTAGCTCCCGCCGCTCCCGTCCCTTCGACAGGAGGAGGCTGAGGCTGCTGTGGGCGGGGGCTGCTTCAGCTCTTCTCTGCTCGGCGGTGGCTGCGGCTCGGGTCTCCATGTCGGACAACCAGAGCTTGAATTCCTCCGGCTCCGAGGAGGACCCCGAGACCGAGCCGTCTGTTGGGCTCTGCGGGGTGCTCAGCAAGGTAAGCCGCCTCTCCCCCGGGCCCGCGGCCTCTCGCTTCTGCTCTCCGCGTTCCAGCCCCCCCCCGCCCCCCCGTCCGCAGCTCGTTTCGTGGCTGGCCGGAGGCTGTCAGCCCCGCCGGCCTGTCTCCTCTCCTGCTTCGGAGGATAGGGCCGAGGCGCCCGTCGCCGGCGGAGGGCCCTGGTAAGGGTGCCGGGAGGCTCCGCGGGAGGCTCTGGCACGGCCGGGGCAGCCGCCACCTGACGGCGGGGAGCCTGGCAGGCAGAGCCGCCGCGGCGCCCGGCGCCGACCGCCCGCACCCCCTCCCGCAGCCGCGGGCACCGGCACATCCCCGCCGCCGGGCCCCCAGCCTCTGCGCAACTACCGCCCGCCCCTCTCTCCCTCCCCGCCGAGGAAGCCCCTTCTTCTGGGAGAGGCGCGGGTACCCCCCGGCCCGGGAGTCCCCTGCCCGAGCCCGCAGGCTGCCCGGCGTGAGGTTCCGGAGGAGGCGGCCGGGTGTGCCGGGGGAGGGCGTCTCCCCCGCGCCTCAGGCTCCTGTCCGGAGCCGGCGGCGGACCTGGGGCCGGGCTGGGGCCGCGGCACCGCGCTCGCCTCCAGGAGCTCTCGTAGGCAGGCGTAGCCCGTGTCGGTGCTCAGCATAGAGGCGGCACAGCCTTTAGTCCAAGTACCAAAGCAGAGCAATGAAATACTGCTGCAGCAAGGGGTAGCGGAGGTAGGGAGGACTGGAAGGAAAATGGCCCTAAAGCTTGTTTCCCCTTTTAAAAATAAACACACTTTTTTTCCTCTCTTGTTACTGAAAGTAAGATGATTTCCAAGTATGCATAGAGTGATACTGGGAAATTTTATATGCAGGAGTACTTTAAAGTTAGATACTGAATTACTGCTAAGTTTGAAACACGGATTATTGTTTTAGTTACACAATACCTTCAGAACAATGTTGAAATGTCTTTAGAATTAAAGCACGATGTTTTGATTTTTTTTTCTTGCCCTACATGATAAGGCTGGACACAAGCCAATGTAGGAGGCACAGGTCCCAGGATACAGAGATCATTAACCAGCTCTGGATGCTCAGAAAACAGACATAAGCAGGCCTGCACTCCCCTCCATGTGAGGGACTGGGTGAATTTCTTCCAGCCTGAAAATGTTTCTAACCCTAGAGATGAGAGGAATGGCTAGGAAAAGAAGAAAATGCTCTTGTCCTTCATTTGTAAGGCCATGTCATCTAATAGTGGGTGAGAAAGGGAGAGATTGAGATGAATGGGAGATATTACAGCAGTTAAAATGTGACATTTTGGGTTAATGTAGTTTTATTGTTTGCTTCCACTGCAAAGTTTTCCTTTCAGTAAGTGATTCAATCATTAGAAGGGATATAATTTGTAGAATGCAATTGATTTTTACATTGGCAAATTAAGTACTAGATTAAGTCCAGGTGCTGTTTCTTACTAGCAAGAGAAGCTGTGGCTTCTGGTGTTCTGTAGCTGAGGTATGTGCAGACTTCTTACTTTTCTGGATGACTACACTGAGTAGCCGATACTGCCTTACCCGTAAGAACATGGGATGTCATCTGAATAGTCAAGTATGGTGAAACCTGTTGCAGTGAATATGTTTGAGGGATAAGTTTACCTGTTGTTAGTTGATGCTTCGGTAGTACTTGAGACAAACTAATTAAAGTGAAATAGTAGCATACCAAACTTTCTACGAAAGAATTTTTTTTTTAGATAGATTTGGGGAATTAAATTTTAAAGCCATAAAAAGCAGGCTGCAGTTCTCTGTGTGCTTATAGTGTTTCTGGTTTTATACCCTTCAGTAAAGAGAGAAGCTTTGAAGGAAACAGGGTAATTCAGTAAGAGAAGCTTATTAGAAGTAAGTCCTGGTGGTCTCTTGGGATGCCTCAGAACCTTAAGCTTTTTTTTCATTGCATTTCCTGCTAAGAAAAATAAGGTGGCTATGAAGAAAACTTCAGTGTGGAAGAGTCTTTCTGGAAGTGCAAGAACCTAGATTCTTGTAAAAACTGATCTTCTCTTTGCCAAAACTTTGTGTCTACCCATATACTTTAAGTAGCCTCTTAATTCATGGTACATTTTGATTGCAACAGCAGGTGTTGATTACAACAGCAAGTGCAATATTGATTGCTATATTTTACTGACTCCCCTCTGTGAAAGAGGGAAGGATGCTTTCCTCCCTGTCCCTTGCTGTTTTTCTTGAGATAAGTCTGGACTTTGCTTTACACATCTGGGAGGAGTTGGAAACTTGAGACGAGAAAAGAGGGAGGCAGGAAATTGTATACCTCCATGACTACTTGTGCTACCAGGTCATGTACTGAGCACAGCTGAGGCTTTCTTTGAGAAGTACTGAATATAGCAATTCAATATATTATGAGATCAAAAAGGGCTTTATCTTTGGAGAGCGTATCAAGGTCTTATCTACACTTGAAAATTGCTAGGAATTTCTCAGTTATAGAATTTGTTTTTCTTAGACCTCCTCTTGTTTTTACTAGAGTTGACATGTAGTTATGGAGCGTGTATTAGCTAATGTGTGTAGTATAATCTGGAAATGAGGCTGTTAATAAAGTTTCTTCCCTCTGTTTATGTATTACAAAACAATGGATAATAGGCTTAAATGCTAAAAAGAACTTATTTCTCAGAGCTTTTTGTCAAAGAAGAGGTTGTTGTGATCAAAGAAATGCCTGCTTTCCATTTTTATCTCGTAGTCTTTGCACTGTGAGTGAAGACCAAACACTAGTGTATATAGTCAGAGTTACAGAGCAGTCCTGATCCTTTATCAGTGTTGTACACTTCTAAGTGCTGTTGGGAGGAAGTTGCAAATACAAGGTCAATAACCAGGACTCTTAGTAACTTCTTGCTGTATTTCTGTTGGATGAGTCCAGGACTCATTCCTGGAATACAGGTTTCATTCCATTTATGAATGTGGAGACCCTAGAAAAATCTGAATACCAAAAAGATGACTGGATGGCTGCTGATAAGCAAGTACCTTCTTAATGAAAAAGTGGTTAGGAATCACAAACTAAAGCAATATTAAATATTCATGTGTGGGCAATATTAAATTGGTAAAGAACTGATTACTCTGGGCACCACAATAGTTATATGCTGTACTATGGGATAATGGAGTGTTTGTATTTATATGAAGAAAACAGATACTTTAGTAAAATCATTTTTGTAGAAGTTAACTTTTATATAAAATTATTTTATGTTCTACTTAAATTTGGCTTTTGGTCTAACTCCAGATTTTAAATCAGATGGCTAAATTCACCTTAGTAGTTAATGTTTGATTTTCCTCCTCCCTCCATTTTCCTCAAGTTGTCATCAGTATGTTTATAATCTGTTTTTTTAACTGGTCTTGGCAATGCAGGTGCAGTCAAGACATCTGTTCTCTTATTGTTCATTTGAAACAACTGGCTTTTAGTACCTTCTGGAGTTTGAGAAAATGTTTTAGCTCTGAGCAGAGTTCTCGGGAAGAACTTTTAAAAATAAGCTGCTTTTTTTTTTTTTCCTCCTGGTGATTGAAAGCCTGAGAAAGTGCTGATATTTATTGTTATTTTTCTATTAGCTGATCTTTGGAATTTTTTTTACAGTGGACCAACTACATTCATGGGTGGCAGGATCGATGGGTGGTTCTGAAAGGCAACACGCTCAGTTACTGTAAGTCTGAAGATGAAACGGAGTATGGCTGCAGAGGCTCTATCTGTCTGAGCAAGGCTGTGATTACAGTAAGTGCTGTTTCGTTATTCCCATCTTCTCATGTTTTAAGGTGTTGCATATTTGTAGGCTAATGCCTGATGAAAGCAAGCATAGGTATGGCAAACGTGACATTAGGTCATCTGTTATGAAAATTAGTGCTATCAGTGGAACACTGTGGAGCAGGGAGAGTTGTTCCTAATAAGAAAATAAGCTGTGCTCATTTGTGTCTGCAGTAATCAGCTTTTCATGTCTTACATTAGAGGTTTCTGTGGGTAGGGATACAGGTTGCTTCTGGAGGCTGCAAAATTTTTCTAGGGGTAAGCTTGAGATCACAGACCAGGTTCGCAAAGGGGAGGTACCATCCATCACAGTCTCTGCACTTTGCACTAGGGAGAGGGGGCAGTGTTCTTTGATTTGACTTTCTAAATGTGACTGTTTTGAATATTTCCAAAGGAAAATGTTCTAACACAGGCTCTGAACAAGCTAGTGTTGTGCTGTTTTTGTCTAATGCTAAGAGATCTGGTATTACTCTGGTAAGAATAAAGAGACTACATATGTGTGAAATATCAAAGATGATTTGACCTTAGAAGATTAAAAAAAAATCTTCTTTTTGTGACTTTCAGAATTATGATGTGTATTAATTATGGCAAATGCTTGCCAAAAAGCATGCTGTAGCTTTTCTGTTACTGTTAAAATAATCATTTCAGTTGTGTGATTTAGGGAAAAATTATCTGTACGTCTGTGTAGCACATAAGTACTTATTTCTGGTCTTACTCCATTGAACGTGTTGTGGTTTTTTCAAACTGCATTAAGGTTGACAAATGACAAGTTTTCTTTCTTACTAATACTCAACTTACAAATGGAATTTGATGAACCGTATGTTTTTTTTTTAAAGACTGGATTTATTACATTAACTGTGAATTTTGTAAAAAAAAAAAAACTTGGGAAGAAAAAGCAGATCTTTACATTTTAGATACCTGACAAATAATGTAGTCACCAAAAAATTGAAACAGATCACCTTATTAATTTTAAGATTCTTTTTTTAATCTGCTTAAACTTTCAAAATTTACTCAAGATTTGACTTAGGAATATATGGTGCACAGCAACAGTCTCTAGGAATTCTGACTTAAGTGTTACTTTTGCCAGCCTGTAGTAGTACCAGTCTCTGATCAGGACTTCCAAAAAGGTCTCACATTAACTAGCAAGAGGTTTAACATACCAACCAGGCAGAGATAAAAAGGTTGTGGCAAGGAAGGTAGGGCAAGGGATGTTTGGAAGCATGCTGTGAAGCGCATCTCAGCAGTCTGAATTTCAGTTGTTTGGGTGGAGGGAGATAATACAGTGATGATGCTGTTACCTTTTCGTATGTTGTCCTTTGCGAAGGAAACTTGGTGAGCTTATCTTTGGACTAGAAGTATGTAACACTGGAACTTCTTACGGATGGCTTTTTTCCCCCTTCTGTCTGGTACTTGTTACATCTGGTGACTTGCTGATTTTTTTTTTTCGGTTCTTGAGCTCCTTAAGTACATTAAGAAAGAAGCTACAGAGTTGGAAAAATAATAAAAAGTAGGAACAGTTCTAAAAGTTATTCTGATATTTCAGTTGCATTTTTATTCAGGCTCATGATTTGAATTGTATTTGTGTATTTGTTAGCTTAATTGCTTGATTGCAGCTTGAGATGGCATCTCAGAAACCTAGTAAACTGTTGATTGGTAAAAGTTAGAGATTCAGGAGTACTCATGGATTGTTTCATGACTCTGGGGTATAGAAATTCACTTTAGAAACTGTCATGTGATTATTCAATTTCTTGTTTTTCTGAAGTTGCTCTTATAAGCCAAAATTTTTCATGAGTGCTTGTGGTTTGATAGTTGTTTGGTAGCAAATAACATTAAAAAAAAAACCAGCTCTTTTCAATAGAAAATTAATTGTACTCAAAGATAAATGTTTAAAATGTTCTTTCTGAGGTACTTAGTTAATCTTACTTTCATGTTATGGAAATGCCTTACTAACAGTAAGCTTACTAGCATGTATTTAAATGCATGGAAGAATACCAATAGCTTATAAAAATGTTGAGATAATGTGTGAAAATTAATTTTGCTGTTAGTGGAAGTTACTCATTACTGTCTGTCTTGTGATTACTTTTGTAGAGAGGGAAAGTCAGGTTTACTGGCTTAATGTTCAGTAGCACTGATTTGATCTTAATCTTAAACATTTTTTCATCAGTCTTTCACTATTCTGTAAGTTTAATTTTCTTGATCTTGCTGATCCAGAGTCAGTCATAGTAACTACCTGTCTTACCTTGGTGTATTTCAGCAAGCTTCCTTCAGTACAAAGCAGAATATGAGTGGTATGAGATGGTGTTGATGGCTGCAATGTTTCATTATAGGAAACAGTGATTGGATTTTCTTGAACTTTCTTTTAGGCATTCAGATGAGATACACAAGTTCTGATTCAACAGGAAATGTAATGATTTTGTGTCTAATATTACTAGTAGGATAAGAATGTCCATGCTTTGCTGATGTATAAGCATAAATTTGGAAAGCTGCTGTCACTAAGTAGTGTTACTGTGCTTCAAGCAATGAAGATCAGCCTAATGAAAGTCACATCATTGAGACGGAATGTTGTATTCCCCTACAAAAATACCCCTACAGGGGTATTTTTTCTAAGGCACTTGTCTTTCCACTCTTTATTTAATGAGGAAGACTTGCTAAATTAGCTTGATAAAAAGCTTCTTCAGGTTTTCAAGTGTAGAATAGTAACATCCATTCGAAACGGGTAGATTCCTGTGATGGTAGTCTTTAATTGAATGAAAAAGAGGAGGTCTATTTGGACTACTTGCTATGTTAATACCAGGATGGTAAAGTGCTGATATTCTTCTGGAATAGTGGACTAAAGGATGAATATTTGTGTACTCCCTGGATTGCATCAAGTAATCAACTGACAAGAACTGGCCATGTGAATTAAGTTATGGGGGAGGACAATGATGCTAATTGTATTGCTTGTAGCCAGATAAGGAAAAATGCCTCAGAGGTGTTTAATTGGTTTGTAACAGGGTGGTGGCTTGCACTTAAATGAAAAGTTCATCAGTCATCAAGGGATGAGGAAAAAAGTATGGATATTATAAAAAGTACATCTATGTACAGATTGAAGCTTGGTTATATTAATCTAGCCTGGACATCCTGAATTACTGCTGTAGTTGCTTATCAATGCCAGATGGTATTTATTAAAGGTACCCTTCATTGCAATATAGCTTTGTAGATCTTTCATTCCTGAAGTCAAACTTTCACTGGGGTGTTCTGTGAAACACAATTAGAAGCAGTTATTAATAGCATTCCTATAGTGGTGGATCTGTGGGTTTCAGCTTTGAACCTGGGAGGTCTGTGTTAAAAGAATGAACAGAAATGCTCTGTAGAGCTGGAAGTCCAGCCTCTAGGCAAGCTGGCCTTTTCAGCTTGTCTGTCTCTGCCTTGATTACTGTGTCTGTTTTAAGTGCCATCACTGCATTTGTCCAGTGACTTGCACTAACTCATGCAGTCAGTGTGATATATCAAGAATAGCATGGTATGTGTAGAATAATTTAACCTGGAAGGGAGCTCTTGAGGTCATCTGCTATGCTCCTTCATTTCATGCAGTCTCCCAGAAAGACTATCACTGGTTTAATCCTGATAGCAATTTATATTAACAGTTTTTCAAACCTGTTCTGAAATTCTTAACTGTTTATCTCGAGAATTCTAGGATTTTTTGAGAAGGGATTTGGCTATTCAGGATAGGTCTTCTGCATGGATCCATATGAAGAATCTTGAAAAGTGCTTAGAGAAATGTCATGCTTGATAAATTTTAAGAATGCTTAAACTCAGCCATGTGTAAGCTTTGTATTTTTCGTCACTAGAGGTGGCTGACTCTACAGGAAGTGTTCCAAAAGCTTATGTGCCAGCTTAACCTTTTTTTCTTCATATAGTTACCATGTTGTTTTAATCCAGTGATTGTTCATCATCTTCCTTTCTATATATATATAACTGATGTAGCAAAGCTTCTTGATTTCTAAGGTGATACCTTAAATGATATGTAGTAACTGTGATGCAGTCTTTTTCCTTGTATTTGGTTGTACTGTGACCGTGCGTAGTCATGTCAATATCTTAATGGAAACATGCTATTCATTATCAGTTTGGGGTTTTTTTAGAACACTTTGGTTTTGTGTTGTAAAGAGACATTTAGACAGTTCTGTGGAAATGTCTGGACCAAGGTTGAGCAATAAATTCAGCTTACATAATAGAAATATTTTCAGTAAACTATGCATTTTGTTTTTTTCCAGAAACAGTAATTACAAAGCACTACTGCTTAATGAAGTCAGTAGTCATAGTTTATATTAATATACAAGTTGCAAGCCATTCCCTTTCAGAATAGACTTCTGAAAGGGTGGGTTTCTTGAGTATCTGTTGTGAATATCTAGACCTCAGAACAGGCAAGAAGATAGAAAACTGTAGTCTATCTGACAGACAGCTTAGTAACTTGTCTCAGCTTCCCCCTGCGCCCCCCCCCCCCCTTCCAAGTAACAGTCAATTGCTATTGTGAAGAACTTAATAAATATTCATGTTATAATTTAGAACTGGTATAAATGTGTTAGTTTCAGTTTACAAAAAGAACAAGAACCCTATAATGAGAGCTAAACTGGAAATTTCCTATTTTGAGCTTCTCATTTCCTTACATATAGTCTGAAGAAAGTGAAATGGTTCTTTCCAGTGATTACCCACTGATAACTAAAAATTACCCCACTTTTTAAAGATGCAGTTAGTTAAACAGCCACCCTTACTCACTCTAGCAGTATTTCTAGTTTATTTATAGTACCTCACTGGCCACCATTAGTAATTGGGCACTTGTGAGAGGAAGTACAGATTGACATGTTCAGAAATAGATCAACAAGTTAACAGAGGATATTTCGTGCATTTCTCAGTTTAAACAGATAACAGAAACTTCCTGTGGGAGCTTTTTTTCACAGAAGCTTTAAACTCTACAAGTATTTAAGTTTTAAAGGTATGCATTTTTAATTAAAGGAGATGTCAGTGCTAGACAAACATTCTTAGTACAGTTTAAAACACTTTTAGCATGAAGAATCATGGTTTGCAAAATAAACTTTCAAAAATTTACCTTGACGTTGGCAATATGTTGGGGTGTGTTTCTTTTGAATTTTATACAGTGTGAACTGTAACAGTATTCTGGAAGCAACTGGAGTGGTAGGGCATAGCAGTAGACCCACTTGGAGTCATAATGTGAGTAAAGTTTGGATTTGCTTTTTTCTATCTGCTCCAAACTTGCTTACAGAACTGCTTATGATTTAAAAAAAAAAAAATTAATTTCATCTTTTGTCTACTGATAGGTTTGATTCAGTCTGTTGCTAGTTAAGTTAAATGGGAACTGATAGCTCTTGGTTGATGAAAGCTTTTTATTTAAACAGCTAAGCTATAAATCTGTGCCCTGGGCAGAAATGCTGTAGCAGTAAATTTGTAATAATTGCTAATTGCATGGGAAAATACTGTTTCCATCCCTCTGAGGTTGGAAAACAATCTGGTTTAGTATGAGGTGATGAGCATTTAATTAAATAATTAATTTTGTGTAATTTGATAAATTGCTTCTTCATCTGTAATAACTGCTAAAAAGATGACCTGAGCAAACTAAGACCTACACTACAAGCCCAAACTAGATAGGGCTTCATTTAGGACACATGGCAATTAGTACTTTAAGGCTTTGGTGTGTGACTTAAATAATCAGCTAAATGCAGACTGGTGGAAAATCTTGGCTAAATGGGAGAGAAATCTGAGTGGATATTCTAGACAGAGGCACGTGTGATCAGGAATGCTTACTCATATGTGAAATGTCTGACATGATTGTATTCTGGAGAGGAAAATTCCAGAGCAATAGGAGAGTGATGGAGAGAAAAGGCGTTGATGCCTAGGAGAGAATCATGCTGGGACAGTGCAGGTGCCACAGACAGAAGTTGTTTGGAACGTAAGATTCTCCTGGACAATTGTTTTTATCATTCACATCCTCTGTACAAATTTGCATAGGTCTGAGTTATTAGAACCAGCAATGAATGGGTTGATGTTCAGAGTGAAAATGTCAGAATGTTGCCATGTATTTATCAAAGTGCTATAGTGTGTTAATATCCTTGGCAAGCAAAAAGCATTTATTTGTCAGGGAGGAAAAATCGAAGATTTCTTCTGTAGCATGTATTGAGGAAATAGTAAGAAGTGGAAAAATACATATCCATGAATATGAAGAACATATCTGTTCTTCATATTACAATGAAGAAATCTACAATAATTAAGGGGGGAGGGGAAATCAGTGTATTGACCAAGTATTTTAGGATACCTGGTATTGCTGATGAATTCATCATTAATACTTCAGTATAATCTTGTGTTACCACACACTTGAAATTAGGGCTGTAATCCAACAGTACTTCTGTCAACTTCTCATTATCAATTAGAATATCATTCCCCCACTTGACTTTTTTTTTTAAACAGCATTAATTAAGTTTTAACAGTGTTCACGATCTGACATCCACTTGAGGATCATAATTCCTGCCCATGGTTCATATTAGAGCATTTTCATGCTGTGGAGCATTTCTCACAGATGCCATACCAAGCCTTAAATAATTCCTGTGATTGCATTTGGTGCTAAAGATACAGTTTTATACCTCAAGATTTTTTTTCTATGGAACTTATTCTTGCTCAATCTGAATTTCTCTCTGTCTTCATAAAATTGATTTATAGTTGATTTATTGTTCATGGTTACATTTTGTTCATTTGTCACCCCTCTCTTGTGTTGTAATGTTGCTCAACAGCTCTGCTAGGCAACTTGCTATTCAGTATCTGATTTGTCTTGTGATAGCTGTTAATGATATTTTTAACATCTCTATTGAGGATTTGTACAATACCAGACCTCACTTTCTGATATGCATTCCTAGTATGTGAAGTAAAAAGATCAGAATACTCTTATCTACTAATATGCAGCTGCACCAGGCCATCTCCTGCTTTGCTGCCTCCTAAAGTTGTTAATTTACCATCCTTTTGCTTCTGTTGATAAACTCGGAATAGTTCTTCAGAGATAACTATTTGAATGTTTTCTTCTAGTTCATCTTTCTGCCTCCTCCTCCAGGCATACACTTCAGTTGCTGCCTTTGCTGTGTTCCTCATGAATTCTATCAATGTGGATTAGATAAAATATTTGTCCACTTCTTAGTCTGTTTGATGTGGATGTCCACTGTTACTCAGTTAAAGAGGACCAGTTGAAACAGAATTTGCTACCTGATGTCTCAGGAACTTAACCCAGATTGTATTGTGACTAGTGTCTAATATATTCCTAAAGCATTTTAAGTTGCACTCTTTTAAGGAGAAAAGGTGCTCTTTTTTTAATGTCTCTCTTTAAACTCTTTCACAACTAAATATATGTGCACATATATATGTACACAAATATAATTAGATTAGTCGAGTTAGAGAGCTGTCATGGCAGAGTTTTGACTGACAAACCAGTTGAATTATGAACTTTAGAATGAAAGCTTTTAGGCTGACATTAATTAGCAATATGCCTTGTGCTTATAATTGGCTCTTACAGATTTTTCATTATCACTATGCATTAGTTCTTACACAATATGTATTCAGAGCAGACAGTCTTATATCTGACTTATATTCTGAATTAGCTGTTAATATGCAGTATCATGTAGGTAGCCTGAGAACTTTGTTCTTGATGGTCATAGTTGCTGAGATCAAGGTAACCTGACTGAAGAGCACTTCAGTAAGGGGTAGGGGGAGGTGGATGGCAGAACAGGGACAGAATTGAAGTAGGCATATTCTGCCAACCTTCTCTTCCTCCTCTACCCTCAAGTTAGGATCTTCTATATATTTTGGAAATTGGTTGAGACTCCTGGACTTGGACTACATGTGGTGTGATGCTGGGGATGTGCTTTTCAAGGCTAAAAGAAGTGCCTTGCCCTGTTATCTGTTTGGGGGTTTTCCCTTGTGCAGCTGCTCCTACTTAAGGTGAAATCAGCCTTTCTGTCTCTGGAAGTTGCACTTTTTCACTGACCAGTAACTGACCATTAATTGTTTATAGTTTGGGCCTCTGCTTTTAGTCTTTGTCCACATTTTCAGTGTCTTTATCTCATGCTTAAATTGTACATCACAGCAAGAAGCACCTGGTACCAAGGTCTAGTTCACAGGGACAGTTTTCATAACACGATAACGAGCCTTACAGATCAGGACTACAGCCTTAAATAGTTGGTGTAAGGCCTGTCGCTAGCGATGTTGATACTGCATGTATGGAAATGCTTATACAGTTGTACCATATTAAGCAGCTTATGTTTTGGATTCAAACCAAACTAATCTTAAATCTTAACGTGGTGTGTTCACTGGTACATCAGGCCTCTGCTTTAGATGCAGCTTCACTGCTTTAACAGGCTGGCAACTTTCCATTCCCATCACCCTGAGTCTAAGTTCAGGGTGCATTACTCTCCTTACCATCTCAAGGTAGTGCTGCAAAGCATGGCTTTTGTCTAAGAGTGTCTTCTGGGTGTTGCCTTATGGTTTTCTTGTGAAATCTATATTGTACCGTTGCTGCTGATGTATGTACAGCTTTTGTCTTCCATGTCACACTGCAGTACATAGTATGAAATCCAACAAAAGTAATCAACACACAGTGATTTTAAGGGTGCAGATGTGTATGTGCAATTCCTGCTTCTGTATTTGACTGTCCTGTAAAAATAAAAGTTAGTGACACAGGATTCTGCGTTCTCCAAAGTTGGTGCAAAGTTGCCTAGTTTCCTGCCTGATTAATAATTCTAGCTTCTTGCTCTGTATGATGGGATTTCTAAGGAGTTTAATTTGCTGATTTCAAATCAGTATGAAGCTGATGTTTTTCCAAGCACTATAATTCTGATTTTATCCTCCCCCAATGGCTGATGCATGGTGTTGGTGGATAATGCAAATGTTTTGCTCCTAATGGGTACCTGAGAAGCATAATATGGATTTTTCTGCAGGGCAGCCAGTTCTGTGGTTTGGTTCCCAGTGAAGCAACATGTACGCTTCCATTTCTAGTATCTCATATCCCAGAGTCATTAACTGATAGCTGACTTTGAAGGCAAATTACTATGACTTCAGCAAAGTTTAGTATTCTTCAGGCTGTGCTGAAATAGGACAGGCCCATTAGTTATGTCCCTATTTCTCATGGTGCTTATCTAAATCTGTTAATACTCCATCACTTATCTATGGAGCTCTTAGGGCATCCACAGTCACTAGTGAGTCACTTTAGGCAATGGCTGTGTGCTTGACATTTTACAACTACTTCAATCTTGCCACTAATTCTTCTAATAACACAGTGCCATTCTGTGTCTTTCATCAAAGTTTAACTGCCCATTTCACAGAATCATTCAGGTTGGACAAGACCCTTGGGATCATCGTGTCCAACCATTAACCCTACTCTGCAAGTTCACTCCTAGACCATATCCCCCAACACCACATCTAAGCGATGCTTATACACATCCAGGGATGGCAACGCAAACACCTCCCTGGGCAACCTATTGCAATATCTCTCTCTTTCCATGAAGAATTTTTTCCTAGTGTCCAGTCTAAACCTACCTTGTTTCAGCTTGAGGCCATCCCCTCTGGTTCTATCCCTAATTACCTGAGAGACCAGCACCACCTTCTATACCATGTCCTTTCAGGTAGTTGTAGAGAGTGATGAGGTCTCCCCTCAGCCTCATCTTCCTCAAACTAAACAAAATTTTCTTGGTCTTGCTATTAAAGATCATATTTTTTTCAGTAGGCAGTTGGGAATAGCATGTATCAGAGATGTGTTTACACATAAACCAATACAGCATGACTTGATATAATGTAGTAATTCCACATTGACAGGGAAATAATTGGATTAAATATTAGCAAACTGAGTACTGTACAACTATAGAATAGCTGACTCTCCACGAAAAAAAAATCTGAAAATTACTTTTATATGGTCACTCCTACACCTGAAACTTTTTTCCTAGGTGTTGCACTGACCCAGCTTGCTTTTCAGAACTGCAGGTTTCAAATTTTAAATGTAGTTTTACTGTAAAGTAACACATAAAATATATGCTTATTCCAGTCTTAAAAAGGTGATACTGAGTGCTTCTTTTCAGTGGATTAAGCCACGATAATTTTGAAGTTTCCATAGCATGCTAACAAGGTAACGAGCATCTACTTTAGGTTTTAGAAAGATTATTATTTAAAAGAAAAGGCAGTGTTAAAAGCCATTATCCCAAGACCTGAAGTGAAATATTTTAGTAGCAAAGAATGTAAAAACATTTTAAGCCTATTAAGATTTTTCTACATCCAAATGTACCACTGTGAGGAAACTTTTAATGTAGTAATGAGCAAATTATTAGCTATCCCATCTTTTGCCACCTAAAAGGCTCATCTCTGTTGTGGTAGGCATAAAGCTGTTTTGTTGACTTACTTGTTTGCAGTAAGGGGTTTCCTATATCCTGTAAAAAAAAAAAAAAACAGCCAGCTGATGTAACTAAAAAGTGGGTTCTTACTGCTTAAGAATAACAGCAAGGAAAGGCAAGACATCCTGTTCCAATGTTTCTGTTAGGTTTTGCCTGGGTTTTGGAATTCAGAAAGGGAAGCCACAAATCTGTGTTGTGAATTTTGGCAGGCCCTAATTCCCCAGGTATGTGGGATCTACTTGGATTATGTTACAGGAGATGGGAAAATATTACAAATAAAGTGAATTAGAACCTGCAATGTTTCTAGGCTTTTCAGTACATTTTTAATAAAATGTACTATAAACAATCATGGTATAATGCTTTCTGTAAGTTACTCCACTTGTGAGTTAGATCTAGGGTAGTTAACGAAATTTAAAAAGCTTTGCATAATTAATTACTTATAGTAACTCTAATATTTATACTTCTAAAGCCAAGTATCTGCAAAAATAACTCATAGAGACAGAAGGATCGTAAGGGTCAGGGTGACAGTACATAAGTAATCTTCCTGTCCTTTATTTTGATCTGTGAGTTTCTCATCTTGTTTCTCCCCCTGTAAAGCTGCTGAGGGAGTGGCTGGCTAGGGGTCTGACAGCTAGCCATGACTGACCCATGGCAGAAATCTAGAGTTATTATAGACACAGCTTGTGATAAATGTGTGTTTGAAACAGTAAGAAGGGACAAGGATTGTTCCTAAGCAAAGGAAGGATTTTGCTGCTTCTAGTCAGACTTCAGGAAAGGGGAAAAAAATCTCTAAAGAAAAATGCAGTGATGATGCTTATTCAGACAAAATCATGTCAAGGAAGGACACAAGGAGCTGACTATAACAGTGTTCAGGCTGTATTTTGAAAAATGAGCAGTCACTCCAGAAAGAAATGCTCTAATCTGACTAAATACTTATCAGTATTTAATAGGGCACAAAAGACCCATGTTTTCAGACCTATCTTATCTGTTAAAATTCTTACCAAGCATAGTATTCATTGGTAAAACACTTTCTAATTCAGCTGGTAGAGAATTTTTTTCCACTGATGATTTTAAGTACTATTCACCATAGAGAATACAACTTAAAAATGATCTCTGTGGTACTTCACTAGCTATTATGTTTACTGGTTTTTTTCATAACTTAGCATGTTTTCAGACATTTAAATTTTTGTAAGGAGGGGACATAATTCCTCTACAGTTTGGATCTGTCATTGGTTAAATGCTGTAGAAAAATTGTTTTAAGATGTGCACTTTTTGAAACTTGGCTGAGGTTTTTCACTTGCTGAATATTCTAGCTGAATAGTCACAATCTTTGCCAGTTCCAAACTGGTTTTACATGGGAGCTGAAATGCAATTTTCTTGTGTACTTTTAAATTAACTCCTTCAATTATACAGCACAAAGCTTAAACTAAACCTTTTTCTTTGGGTTTTTGTTAGCACCTCAATTCAATGTAAATACACACACATTCTTCATCTAACTTTCTTCCTAGCATCAGATGTGTTGTCTTTTTATCTGCTCCCCCAGTTGAAACACATGTGTTGGTGTTAGCCTTGCTTCTCAGTAACTGCAGTGTTTTTCTTATTTTGATATGTGCTGCTTAGAAAATACCTTTTCTAAAGCAATGACTTCTCACAATTTTGCAATAGTTTTGTTAGAATAAAACAGTATCTAATACTGTCTTCATTGTAAAATCACTTTTTATGAATATAGTTCACTTACAGGATTTTATGGCTGTGATAACTAAGTCCACATAGAAGTAAATAATGTGTTCTAGCAGGATGAAGGAGAATTAGCAATAGAGGTTTTGTGGAATCTGGCTTAAATATGAGTGGAATTCAGAAATATAAAGTATTGTATTCAGCAGCTGAACAGGTTTTCACATTTAGCTGCGGGCAAAATCAATATGCACCTATACTAAATTTTTCTTAACTTTGTATGAAAGAAAAGACTTACTGGCATCACAAAAACCCAACAAACTATGTCAGAGCTTCAGGGATAAATAGCTTTGTACTGCTGAATGAGGTAAGTACGATGCTTGTCTTCACTCAGTATATGTTGTTACGGTGTATAACACTGATGAATTTGTAAACTGTGGTTGTCTTCGTAGCAGTATATGTATTGTTTCATTAATAACTGATCTGTGGAATTAAGCTAGATAACAGCTTCTGTCACATGCTAGTGACATTTTTGTATGAGAGAACTAATAAATGGTAGTTCTCATTTTCTGTAGGCCTCTATTTTTTTCTAGTATCCTAGTGTCCTGCTCAGTATTTTCTTAATAGGATAAAGCTTCAAAATTTTAAAGTAAGTTCACCATAGACAGGTTTCAGTTCTGCAGTCAGAGTAGCAGCACAAGCATGCTCTAATAGTTGTGATGTGCAGACTTGAGTTGGATCTGCTATGAACTGTCCCAGCTTTCCTCTGTAGAGAAAAGAAGAAATGCCATTTAGAGTAGTGAAAGAGCAAGCAAAAGTTTAGTTGTTCAAGTATTTTTTTTTTCCCATGGAGTACTCTTGAAGGTTAAGAGTATATAAAAACACTTAAGCTTCTCTGTGTGATTTGCCTTAAGCACTTGAACCAGTATTTTTGAAGCAGATACTGCTCTGAAGCTTGTCTCATGAATACCTCAGGCTTGAGAGCTGTACAGCAGGAAGGATTTTGTGGCAATGCAGCCAGCTATGAGTCATGAGGCGAGCTGGCTATGGACTTCCTCAATTGTAGCCAATAAATGTTGTTTCATGTAAACTGTTCTTGCTTGTTTTGAATTTAAGAGCTAGTGTCAGTCTGTTCTACACAGAAAGATCTGGGATGCTTGAATACTTGCAATTTGCCTTTGTTTCAGCAGAATTCTCTGCAGGTGTGTCAGAAGAAACCTTAGGAGGCCTCTTACTTGCAGAATGTTCTTGTATGGAGTTATGAATTAGCTGTTTTGGGGCTTTAACTGCTGACTCTAGAAGAATCCCTTAGTGTACACACAGGCTGCAGAAGTTCTCCAACGTTATTCGCATCCTGAGGGTAGACAGTGGATTCCTACTTGCTTCCTGCTTACCTGAATGACTAAAGCATTCCTCTTTCTGGCATTATCTTGGTTGTGAAAGGGCAGTAGGACACATCCTGGCCTCCGCACAGGTCCTTAGCTTGTTACAGGTGAAAATCCCTCTTTATCCTCCATTGTCTTGTCTTGGCTGGCTAAGAGCTTCACTGGTTTGTAATTGCTTCTGAGCATAAGGAGGAAAGTGGACACTAGGCTAGAAACAATGGACCTTGGAAAAAAAGATCTAAATGAGACTGAAACTAGTCTGAGGATGTTAGAACAGTAAAGGACAGATCTGAGAAGTGGCAAGTAATACTTGATAGTCTGTGCTAGGTGCAGCTACAGAAAACAATGAAAGCATATGTAGCAAGAGGGAAGACAAGGAAGCTTGTCCATAGCTTAGTAGGGAGGAGAATGTAACATAATACCAAAAATTTTCATACTGAAGTTGGTCAAGTTATCAGTGAAGATGAAATTGACAATAGCTTGATTTGTTCTGTTAAGAAAAGAACAGGTCACATGTCATTCAGGTGCTTTATTTGCTTTTATAGAATGCATATTAGAGAACTTGCCTTTCCTGTTCACTTAATTCAGGGTTCTTAGGGTGGAATCTGTCTTAAAAAAAAAAAACTCAGAGGAAAAGGGAATAATGGGTCTGATTTCACTTGCCAAAACCCATGAAAAATAGGGTAAGTATTGTAAGGTGGTAAATAGGTAACATGCATCTGTTGAGAAAATCATGTGTCATCTGAGTAGGTGCCTTTTGAAGAAGTATTTAGCCTTGTGGGTGGATATTTCTTACCTGTAAGCAACTTGTCTATCAAGATCACCTGATCAGCTGGCTTTTTTTTTTTTGTAACATGGAACTACACAGTGAGCTGAGTATAACCCTAAACTCGATTTTTAGATATGGATAATGCAGTGTGCACGCAGTGAGTGTCCCAGACAAGTGTTTAAAGGTTTTACCTAGACTTCAAGGAAAACACTTCCCTTCCCTGTTTTAGCAATGAAGCATAGTTTTTCAAATATATAAAGCTGCTGTGCAAGGAAAGGGAATACATAAACTGCCTTTGAAAAGGACAGAGAGGTGATGGTGTTAAATCACATTACATGATATTTAGGGTATAGATGGAGAGCGGGGGGAGAAGAGAGATGAATTTTGGCAGCCTTGTCTAACTACATAGCATATAATTGCTTTTAACTTCTCCCAAAGGGCTTCAGGGAGATTGATCAGAGGAATGCTGTCATGTCAGGGAAAACTTTGCTAGCTAATTTTTGTACACTTGCCTTTTGGGAGAATGTTCTGTTGTGGATGCATGTTCCCCACCACTAAAGGAGGGCCTGGCAGATGTGTCTGGGAACAGGCATATAAGCCTGAAACATTGATGTGACAAGTTTGCTACCCTAATGCTGATAAACATCTTCTCATATATCCTAATAATAATGTAGCAAATGCAGCTTGAAGAAAAGGGACCTGGAATAGAAGACTTGATGTCCTGTACTAGAAGACTTCATGTTGTGTATTGGGTTTGCATGGCAAGGTTTTGGGAGCGGGGACTCTGCAAGAATCTCAGCAGCTGCCCTCATCTAAGAGAGCCAGTTCTGTCTGGCTCAGAGATGAAGCTGCTGGTAGCCAAAGCTGAGCTAATCAGTGATGGTGATAGTGCCTCTGTGATAACATATTTAAAGAAGGGTAAAAACTGCTGCACAAAAGCAGCTGGGACAGAGACAATATGTGAGAGAAAAACTCTGCAGACACCAAAGTCAGTGAAAACAGAGGGGGAGGAGGTACTCCTGGCACTGGAGCAGATATTCCTCTGCAGCCTGTGGAGAACCAGATTGTCCCCCTGGATTCCATGGAGGTCCACAATGGAGTAGTCTGTCCCTGAAGGACTACACCCTATGGAAGGGATTGATGCTGGAGCAGTCTGTGAAAAACAGCAGCCCATGTGCAGGGCCAATGTTGGAGAAGTTTGTGGAGGTCTGCCTTCCATAGGGGTGATCCTGCACTGGTGCAGGGAAAGAGACCGTGTGTGATGGATTGACTAAAACCCCCTTGTGCTGCTGAGGGTAGGAAAATCAGGAGTGAAGTTGAGCCTCAGAAGAAGGCAGGGTTGAGGGGAACGGTGCCTTTAGTTTTGTTCTGTTCTCTCATTATCCTACTCTGATTTAGAAAGGAAAATTAATTTTTTTGCCAAAATTGAGGCTGGTTTGCCCATGAAGGGAATTGCTGAGTGCTCTCTCCCTGTCCTTATCTTAACCCGTTAATCTTTTATTATATTTTTTCTCCCTTTTCCAGCTGAAGGGAGTGATAGAGCAGCTTTGGTGGGCACCTGACAGCCAGCAAGTGTCAACCCACCATGTCTCTTCTTACATCCCTATGTTCTTTGGTTCAGTGTAAAACAGTGTATAGTACAAGTTTTCAAAATTGTTTTAATTGAGGTGGTCCCATGTTAAGTAATTAGTAGCTGCAGTTCATTGGCTTGATTATCAGTTTTATCAATTGCTCAGGTTTTTTTCCTGTGGGAATTTTAAATTCCTTTAAATTGGACTTTTCAGGTCATTGACCAGATATGTGAAGATTTTTCTAAAAAAAAAAAAATCCTTTGAAAATATTTCTCACTGACACTGAACTGTTGTGCATAACAATACATGAGATTTGCATCTTGATTTTCTTCTGGAGTGTTTCACAAGTGATCCACAGTGCTTTAGTTGTCTACAAGATGAATGCATTCACAGAGTGGCTGTTACATTGTAAAGGATATTGCTAGCATGCGTAGACTTGCCTTTAGCATCTGGAATCAATATTTGTGGTCCTTCAGATGGCATCATTTGCTTTAACCTTGGAGCCTTTTATCTATTGTTATTTCCATGTGTAACCTTTTTTTTAATTCAAATTCAAAAAGATATTCAGCTATACCTGTGTTAAGTTTAAGAGTAGTTTTCAAGGGGACAGGGGAGGGAATGTTGTGCTCGGTTGGGTGTTTGCTAAGGAGTAGTTTTGAACTGACAATGTTAGGATGCAGGGGTGTTAGATCATTGTTTTATTTTCCTGTACTTTCCTTGCCAGATTTATTGTGATGCTAGTGAAAGCTTTTTAGTGTTTAAGGCATGTGAACTGAAAGGTAGACGCATTTAAGTGGTGATGTTAGAAGGGATTGCATGTTGCTTCCAATTATCTAACAGTTCTGGCTTACATGGTGAAGATAGTTGAGACAGAGTATCACAGCTTCCTTTAGTTCCTGCCTTTCCTTGTCATTTTACTATCGTCTGCTTTTATGATTGTTTTGTGGTGCATTTTGGTACAATGTATATAAAATCACTACTGATAGTCATAACCTTAATTTATTATTCCTGCTTTAAAATTAACTAAATATTCATTATCCTGCCTGTGTCCAGTAGTTATTTTGCTAAAGGATTTGTTTCAATATATGAAGTTTTGGTCAATGTATGTGTGGTACTTTTTGTGACAATTGTATTTAATAAGAACGTAGTAAGCTTTTCTATTTCAGAAGACTGGCATTTTTAATTATGAGTGTGTGTGTTCATTGAGACAGCTGCAAAAAATGGAATTCAGAATCTAGGATAAATTCAAGATATTATAGACCAGGGTTTTTTACAGTGTTTGAGTGTCACAATATTCTGGGAGGTATTGTTGATCATGTGTCTAATATTAACCACTCTTATGCTCTTTTCTGTCACAGCCTCATGACTTTGACGAATGCAGATTTGATATTAGCGTAAACGATAGCGTTTGGTACCTCCGAGCGCAGGACCTGGACCACAGGCAACATTGGGTAGATTCATTAGAACAACACAAGGTATGTTTTTTTCTGATTTTCTTTCTCGCTCCCTTGTTAGATCTGGTGGTGTTTGCAGACAGTTGCAAGCTTCCTTGTACAATAAAGTGTTCATGGTTTCTATGACAAGTAAAAGCTGCAAGATTGAAGCTATGTGTTAAAAATATTTTGAAGTAATGGATTTGCTTCTTCATGGATGAAAGTTTAGAGAACTGGGAGCTATCAACTGTGAACTTAAGCTCTCTATCTTGAAAAGGAAAAAGCTTGCATTATGTTTGTGTGGCATCTTAATGCATTGTTCTGTCCATCCTCTCTCTCTGATTAGCTATTTGTTACCTGTCCTAGATGTTAAACTTGTTAATTTTGGAGCCAGTTCTCTTAGTTGATCATTCTGGGTTTAAACTCATCTCTTTCATCATTTGGCTTCTTTTACTGTATCTGATTACTGGCTTTTGTGTCCTTGTATTTAAGGCCTGACTCTTCATCAGCTTTTTGGTTCTGCTTTCCTGATCTATTGTTTGTCTTCCATTGAACTCAGTTCTTTTCATTTTACCTAAAGGGCTTCAAGGTCAGCTATTTTTCAAGTACATAGTATGCAAAACATCCATTATGCACAGCCCCAAGGTGTTGAGTTTAACTACTGCACTTCTGACTTGTGGCCAGTAGGTCAAGGAGGATGATTCTGCCATTCTGCTCTGGTGAGACCTCGCTGGAGTACTGTGTCCAGATCTTGCTGATGATCAGAAGGCTGGAGCACTTATCCTGTGAGGAAAGGCTGAGAGAGTTGAGGTTGTTTAGCCTGGAGAAGAAAAGGCTTTAGGGAGACCTTACTGCAGTCTTTCAGTACTTTAAAGGGGGCCTATAAGGTTTTTTGTTATCAGGGCCTGTTGTGACAAGACTAGGGATAACGGTTTTAAACTAAGAGGGTAAATTTAGACTAGATATAAAAAAGAAATTTATTACAAAAAATTGGTGAAACACAGGTCCAGGCTGCCCAGAGAGGTGGTAGGTGCCCCATCCCTGGAAACATTCCAGGTCATGTTGAATGGGGGTCTGAGCAACCTATAGTTGAAGATGTCCCCATTCCTTGCAGGGAAGCTGGACTAGATGACCTTTAAAAGTCTTTTCCAACCCAGACCACTCTGATTCTGTGCATACCACTACAAGGCAAATTCTGCATCTGGATTATACAGATGTTTCAAGACCAAAATTAAAATATATCTTTAGGTATGTATTTTTACCTTGAACTTCTTGGAAATATTGCTTATAAGTATTACGTTTAATTAGGAAGTTTCGCCTTTTATTGGGCAGTCCTTACAATAAGCAGTATATGCTCCTAAAGTGCTGCCTTATGATAATGGTTCTCTAAAAGAAAACATATCTCAATTAGAATATTGGTCCATTTACAGCTTGGGATTTTGTCTCACTTTGATACAGAGGTAACATTAAAACATGTGAAAGTAAGTTGCAAAACCAGGATGTCTCAGGTGGATACACTGAACAAATTGTTAAATTACATATCCATAGAGCTGGCATTTCAAAAACTGTTTTACAGGCATGGGGCTCTTCAGGTTCAGGACTGTGGGGACATGGAACTTGATAACCCTGGGTTGAAATTCAGACTAGATTTGGTGAATGATTTAGCTGGTGAAATGCAGAACTTAGCGTGATGTCAGGATAAGCAGAAATGGACACTGGGTCATTGCGTGCTCCCATGCAGGAATATATGAGGGGGAAAAAAGCCCCAAATCCTGTCTTAAATTCTTCTCTGCACAACCACAAAGGGAAGTCTTTTTCGTATAATTTTCCCTCTTCTAAGACTGTTGCTGAGCTCTGAGCTGGCAATTTTATGGACCACCTATTTACAATCTGCAATTATTAGTGGTAATAGTTTAGAGTTTGCCATTTTACTTGTAAATTTGGAATTATTTTTCTATATCACTTAAAAAAAAAAATCTAGTATTTATCAACGCAGAATTTTCTGTTCCTGCATTACTGCCCATCCCCAGTCATGAAGTATATTTTTGCTTTTCTTTTACTGTCTGGTATTACCAGTAAATTGTTTTTGTTTGAGAAGTAGGTTCTTGAACTGACATAATAATTTGAATAAAATTGAGAGGAAATAATTTCCTTTATTAAACAGTAATTTTCATTAACTTGACTCTGCTTTCTATATAAAATACTTTTTTGTTTGTTGTTGAACCTCTTTGTTGCTTAGTGAATGGGTAGGTGGTTCTGGCAGGCTGCTTAAGCTGTTTGCTAACAAAAGTATGTTTGTGAGACTTACTGTAGCATATCACAAGGTTGTTTGGAGTATGAAAGTAGACAAACTTTGTAGCTGTGTTTCATTATGCTCTGGGCAGAGAAAACACAGATTTAAGATTAATTTTACATTAGAGTATGAGCAGAGTTAGAAAAACTTTCTGTTTAGCAGCACCAACAAGTAGCTGGTAGCTGAGAAATATAAAGTATCTAATAGTAAAGCATAAACTGTTAGAATTTGCTGCTCTTGTTTTGTTTTTCTTTTTTTTAATCATTCCATTAGCAATTTCTTGTATTGAGGTTCCTGAATGCTTATAAGATTAAAATTTTCAAGCACAGCTTCTAAAATGCTTACTTGCCCTGAACTGGAGGAGAGAAAAGTCTAAAACTGCAGTAAGACCATCAGGGAGGCAAATGAGGAAATCGTCTGTAACCAGGAGTTCTTTCCTGAAGTGTTTCATTAAATATACTAAGCAGATATAAATATCTGTAATATATCTAATTGCAAAGGTTATTTATCCTTAGGAAGCCTCTCTGTTCTTCTACGCGAAGAGATAGTCAGGTCTATGGTGGCTGCCATTAGATCCAAGAAAAGGGCATCAGCTGAAGAACAGAAGATCAGATTAGGTTTCCACATTTCTTTGGGGTAAAAAACATTGGTGCATGAGCACCAAAGTATCCATGCTTTGGAAAAGATGCTTTCATCTTAAATAATAAATTGAAGGACTCACTGCAGATCTCTACTGTAGTTTGAAAACAGAGTATGGAATTTCTAACCTAAAATTAGAGAAGCAGTCTTAAATGCTGTTAGCTCTGTGCTGTGAGGGAAATGTCTGGTTTTACATACAGAGAACACAGGCTCCTGAAACATGTAATTTCTAACAGATTAAATGAATATGTACTTTGTAGTACAAATAAACAAGATTGTCCTGGTCTGGGTTAGAACAGAACTGATTCTGTTCAGTGATTTTTACTTTTCAGCTCTGTCTCTAGGTAACTGCACTTTCTGAAGTTCACAACATGTTTTTGCAGACAGTCTCTGCTTCTAGCAGAGCTAATGCTTGATGTTTACAGTAACTACCAAGGACTGGTGTGCAGAAAGGCTTTTGCTTAGACTTGCTTCTGTGCAGACCAAGGTCACTGCTGAATCTTGTGTGCCATGTTGGGGGTGCAGGAAGTAAAAGGCCACACCTGTGGGGAGGAGCAGACAGCTCAGGTGACCCTAAACTGACCAACAAGGTATTCCATCCCATATTCAGTCTAAAGCTTGAGGGCTCACAAGGGTCAAGTTAACCTCTTCAGTGGTCATTGGCCAAGGAGTACTCTGTCTACTCTGCTTTTGATCCCAATCCTTGTGTTCTTGAATCCAGTTCCAGACTCTTTATCTTCTGAGTCCAGTTCCTATCTGCTGCTGACTCTAGTCTGTGACTTTCTCAGTGCCTGCTCCACAGCATCAGTGGTGACAGTGAACTGATTGGCATTGAAGTATTGGGTTTGATATTGATTTTGTATATACTAATATATATTCAATTCTATTATGACTGTCATTAAAGCTGGTTTAGTTTTCTAATCCATAAATCTCTGTCCCTTACTCTCTTTCTTGTCCCCTTTAGGAAGGGAGAGGAGTTTAATAGAGAGCATCTATCATTCTTCTAGTGGCTGGCCCAGCTCCAAACCTTGACAATGATTTTTTTTTTTAACTGAAATGGAGTGTATTTCCTTACACATATTAAACTTACAGAAATTTTTCATTCTTCACCTTCTGATCTGGTAGACTTGACACATTAACTTACTTTCATTACTTCCTGAAGGTGTAGATGGAGGGGAGTGAGTTGCTGTTTGCTATGACAACTGTCTAGATAATTAAACTTTGAGCAAATTAACTTGAACTCCTGAGATCCAGATAATGATTTCTTGTAATGTTAGTCTAACACCTGAGTTGAAAACTTGCTGAAAATTTGTTTAGAAAATAACATTACATAAGAAAGTCTGCATCAGCCTAGGTCTGTCCCATTTTATTCCACCTTAGTTTTAATCTTTTCCACACAGATTCTGTATGTGTTCATTATTAACTCTTCAGCAGAGTGTTTTAAGTGTTGGATTTTCAAAATCTTTTGTTTACCAGACTCTCTTAAGTCTTGCTGAACCTCTTACAATACTTGTCTTTGGTCTATCAAACTGGAAAAGGTCATTCTCCAGAGGGATGTCTATGTACCCAAAAAGTCTGGCATATAAAGGAGTAGGTATGTTCCCTTTTTCTTTTTGAAGGGATGATATACAAGGAGGCATGAATTTCAAAGTCTGACTGTGAAAGGCATCAAGTGCCTTGAAGGAGTGACTGTTTGTTTTTACTGTTGATTAGACTTTGGGAGAGGAGTCAGATACTTAGAATAGGGTTATTCAGAAACATTGGAAAGAGTAAAACTTTTGTAGCAACTTTTCCCCTTACAGTTTAGAGGAGGGGTGTGTCAGCCTCAGGGGTCAAAGACAGTTTAGCTTGTAAGTAATTGTGTTTTCATGAAATTCTTAATATACTACAACCTGTTTTTTAAATTACTGGTTGGCAAACACAGTAAGATACTACACATCCCAGTTTTTTGCATTAGGTACAGATCTAGTTAAGATGGTAAAAAACCTGACAAACTGGATTTGGCACGCTAATAAAGTCAAATTGAGGCATAATTATTAGAACAGTTGATTCACTGCTGTTATTAAACATATACATTTGCAAGCAAACTAGAATTTGGACATTTAGTTACGAGAATTATTTTTTGAATGTGGATCCTAGTTAATGAATTTAGAATTTTTCAGAAAACGCTTGTTAACGAAATGTGGTTCTGTTTTTTACACATAACCTAAAAGTTTTAAAAGACCTTACGCACAAAGTATGAAGAGTCATTAGTTTCACCCTTAAGGTCACCTGCATGTTGTGTTTTCTTTTGTCAGTGTACTGTTCTAAAGAAGTTACTGAATGTGCTATTAGACATTGAAGAATATTACAACCATGATGTTGAAGTAAAGAAGTCAGGTGGGTAGGTGTAGCAGAAGAGTACAAGGGTCTTTTGCTAGTCTAATATGAGCACAACACTGTACAAAAGCAAAACTCCCAGTGGCTTAAAACAGGGCACTGTAGTGTTATATGCTTGAGAAGCGTCTTAAATATAACAAAATAATCCACAGGGTAATCTATGTTCTAGTTATTCTGACTTCAAAAGGCTGAATTAATGTCAAATTGCTTAAATCTGTTGTTAAAAATCAACTTCTGGATAAACAGAATGAAGGAAATCGGGTAAAATACTGAAGTACAATATTGAAGTTTCTTAAAATTAAACTCCACCTTCTGCCTTTCTCTTATGAACTCAGCTATAAGAGTTTATGAAGCAGTAACTTTCTTCAAACTAGAGGGAAACTTAAATTTCACTTCCAAGTTGATAAGCAGCCAGACTATCTCAGTTCCCTATGTTTTGTTCTGTGTTTGGAATGCTTCACCTTCAAACTGAAACACAAGTGCATCTACCCATTACTTCTGTTACAGCTGCTTTCAATTTCACATTAACAATACTTAAAGTCAAGCTTTTGTTTAACTACTGTATGTAAATATTAATCTATGAGATTATTTTTTGTTAGCTTTGCTGAGAAAACACTGAAAAATTATAATGGAGGTGACTTTCTCATACTACTGTTTTATTAGCAGTAGATGCCAGAGCAAAAAAATTCTGACCAGTTCATCTGGTCAGAAACCAGTATGAGTTTTATTTTGTGGTAAATGAGCTCAGGTTATCAAGAGAAGGGCAGAGTACAGGAGGGTTTCTGTATTTAACTTGTGCACAGGCTTTCAGCAATTGTGAGGAGAGCTGTAACATTCTGTATTCTCCTTTTCTACACATCTCTAATGCTGCCCTAAGATTGTTCTAATTTACTGAAAATACCAATAAAGAAATGCAAATAAATCGCTCCCAATCTGTTGCATGTCTGGACTGAAACTAATACTAGTAAAAGAATTCAGAATGAATAGGAAAATATATGCCGAGTAGGAATGCTATAAAAACATTTTGATTCAACATACTAATGTAATAAATTTTTGAAAATAAATACTAAATGTATGAATTTCTAATATCAGTAAACTGCTTTGTACATTAAACTTCTACATTAAATCAAAATTATAATGAATTAAAATTGTCTCGTTTTCAGGCAGATCTTTGTGGAACCTCTGAAATAAGTAGTTTGTATGGTTATGTAAGCTATATTTAATTGCATGATTAAACATTGTAAATGGTCTTCTAAAGTTTATGTTGATGTTATGACCTTTAAAACTATTATTTTGGGTACCAGTTTACTGTATTGCTGACAGCTAGGCAGTGTAAAGTATATAGTTTGAAACTAGAAAACCATGAACTGTCTCAAGCTTAAAGCAGGAACTTAGAGTGACTCTTGTTGGTATTCTGTCACCATTGTATGTTGACATAAAATATGTAACTCAAGCTCTTATGTAGTCACATCTGACATCTCCCTTCAAATCTGAATTTTAAGTGTTTGCAAAAATACACCCTGATAACTAAACAAGAAAAAAGTCCAAGCATAGTCTTCTGAACTCTGCAATAGTAGTCTTTTTTTTTTGATTTTTGCCTCAATCTGGGACTAAACTGGGAAGTACACAGGAGAAGGATGTGTCTGTCTTGAGTCTAAGCTCCTTGTCTGGCTTTTCAAGTTCATTGGTCCTTTGACTGTGAATATTGGCTTTTCCTTTTTCATTTTCAGTGACTTCTTAATAGCGTAGGTATCAGAGGAGAAATAAACTGAAGGGCCCTCCTGAAGGAAGAGTCAAAGTTTATCCTAATTATTCCCCGAACAGGAGCTAAAGTCATCCTTATTGGATGCCACATTCCATTTTAAGTTAGAATGTTCAGAATTTTAACTGCAAGGGGCCATGGAATCATTGTAGTCTATTTCTGCTGTTAAAATTATTTCTTCTTACTGTCCTCATTGAGTTTTCCTTTATGTAGCGTAGTTTTAGTCAGTCTGGGGAGATTAGTCCCTTCATCTTTGCAATATTTAAGGTTTCTTGTATTTTTTTTTCTGTTAGAACAGCTCCCCATTCCCGAGTTGTTCATGTGGAAAACTTTTACAACTCTGATACCTTGTATGGCTCTCTCCCAAACTCAGTCCTCATCTTTCTTTGAGGTACAGCACCCAAACTGGACTCGGTATTCCTACTGAGGTTCCTTCAGAAGTATAGAATGTAGGATTTTTTTGTGGGTCTTGTAGCCTACACAGTTTTGTAACTCCATGATTTTTTACTTGTTGTAAGCTTGATAACCACTAATCTGATGCATCTCTAGAACTCTCTGCAGATTACCTGTCCTGCACTTCTGCAGTACAGTATTTCCTGTAACCAAGTAAACCTTTAACTTAATTTTTCTCTAGTGTACACAAGTGTTAAGTTTCACTTGCTCTTCTCTGAACTTCAGTGTTTCCAGCTCTGCTGTCTTGGGTTTTGGTTTCTTTACAGAAATAGTTCTTTGTGCTGGTTGCATTGGATTCAGTTTAAGTGATTATGCTTCTTCTCATACTTGGTAAAGTATAGAGACTGTCTGGGTGAAGATAGGCTAGATTGCTTAGCAGTATCTTGGCTGATAACTGACCTTGCTTGTTATTTTGTTGTGAGCTGCTTATCTCAGTCTGAATTTATATAGATACATGCACTTAAGATAATCTTAAATCTTTGTGTCTATGAAAGCTGTGATCACTGTCTGCCATATGCTCCTAATTAAAAAGTTTTCTCCTATCTAGTCAGAGCATAAACAGGTAATTTTCCAATCATAGTAGAGGTCTTGCGCTCTCCTTCTTTCAAACCCCTACTCCCAAAAGCCAGTAAATGTAGCTGAGATGGTTTATGCCTAGCTTTACCTTAAATTAGCTAAATAAATTAATTGGCTGGAGATTCAAATGCATGTAAAGGTTAAAGTAACTTTTCTGTCACTGTGTAGCCAGAGTGGTGAACCAGGATGTTTTGAAATACCTAAAGAGTGCCTGAAAATTATAGGCCAAAATGCAAATTAGCAGAGCATCACCTTGTGTGTGCAATACCATGTGACAGAAAACACTGAAGTGCTAACTCGGTATCAAATAACATGTGGCACTACTGCTAAGCTGTTAAGAATGTCAGTCAATATTTTTGTAATGCTATTTAATGAAGGGTGAAGTACATGGCAAAAGTAAACTTGGTGCGAAGTCTAATGCTGAGTCTTGAGGTGATCAGAACTAAGCTACCTGACTCATCATGCAGCTGGCTGCGTGGTAAATAACCGGTCTGTTTTCTATAAACAAATGGGATTCTAGTAGTAAACTTAAAGGTGTTAACTGAGGGGGTTGGACTAGGTGACCTTTAAAGGTCCCTTCCAACCCAAACCGTTCTATGAATCTAATTAATTCACTTTGTGAAAACAACTGTGATAGATCGTTTTGATGGTATGCACTTTGACATTCTCTTTATTACTATGCAATGAATGTTTATAACCAGCAGAAGGACACACAGCAGTTCAGGGAGTCAAAGCTCTTTGTGGCAGAGTGGCAACACATTTTTGTGCGGTCTCTTTGAAAACAATATTGTTCTTTGAGAGAGGCCTGTGTCAAGCTTGACTTTGGTGGTAAATGCCTCTTCATATCAGGGTAAGAATTTGATATTGAGAACAGAAAGTAGAGAGCTGCAATGTGGAAGTAGTGGTTAAACAGTTAAAAGTTGACACTTGCCAAAAACATGTACACGCTGTTTACTCAATCAGCTGGAACAGTACTGTGTGTTAACAGTCTGCTAGAAAAATCCTGGATACTCTGTAGGCCTCCATCTACTAAATACAGTCTTTTTTCTTTCTAAAAAGACTTTGTAAGGAGCAGGTTTTCTTCAGTGAGCTTTCATTATAGTGAAACTCATTTGAGTTGACATTAACAGACCAGAGTTACACCCAAGCCTTAGGGAGTGTGTGCTGCTCAGGCATATGGGTGAGGTGTACAAGTAGCAATGATACATATTCAGCAACATCTAAGAGGTAATTTTTTGACTATTTGAGAGACAGACACACACAGAGCCCTGCACCCCTCTGGGAAAAGACAAAAAGCAGCAGGAGCTAACGTGACTCTAAAGAGCTGTGGGAATTCTCTTAAAATGACAACAGCAAGACTTGAGGTGTCTCCTGATTTTTTAATTCAATGTCCACTTGCTGTTGTTTGAAATTCTTAAGGTAATTCTTCTAATGTAATTTCTATTGTAGGACAGAAAAAAATACTTTTATTTTTCTCAAAACAGATGATGCTTGAAAATATGCATTTGCTATCACTTCAGTGTCCTCTAGGTGGATGGACTTACTGCATAGGAATCAAAATTCTGGTCTAGAGCATACCTGTTTTAAATGGGAGGAGAGAAAGAAAGGTTTAGTATTTAACTGCTAGTATTTGAATGTTCTGTATTGATTGTTATGAACACAGGCATCAGAAAATGTTGGGGAGAGGGGGAGGCATAGAGAAAGAGGTGTCCATCTTTTTCCTTTCCCTGGTAATCTGAAATAACTTGTGGGGATTTGTGTATTACCTTAAAATTACTGGATTAAGCAAGCAAATACAGCTGAGGCTGCTCAGCTGATAAGAACTACTTGCCCTGATACACGTTAGGATGATAGAATTGAAGCTTGTAAATGTAGAGAAGCTCTGTGCTTTCAGAGGAAGATTAGATGGATCACTCACGTTACTACTCCCTTGCTGGAAATAACAAACGTTTCTTTCTTTAAAATTGAATCAAATATGCTCTTTTCAAGGAGGAAGACTAAGCTTTGATGTCCTACACATTCTGTTATTTTAGCATTATAATCAACAGGAACTTTTTAATAGATACGATATTGCTTGTCATGTAATATTACTAAATTTGCTAAGTGCCCTTGCTGCTGGAAACTGTTATTTCCTGAAGGAAGACTTTAGGGGAAAGCCAGTGAATCAGCAGTTTCAGTTGTCTCCACAAGCGTATGATGCAGCAAACTTAAATACTGTCACTTCCAAACTGTTGAAACTTCCCTTTCAGGAAAGGAAAAAAATAGGTCTTTGCCTTGGCACCCTTTTGCCACTCTTTGGCCCGTGTTTGAACAGCAGCTGTAAATTGCAGCTTTCTTCATAAGTAGTTATAGTTAAGAAAGACTGTTTAAAGCTGGACTAAAGCTTTCAGCCCACTCCAGCCCAACACACTTGATTAATTATAAACACGGCAGATTGTTTCATTTTGACCAGCCCAGTCTGTCTTTGACTGTGTGTTCCAGTTACATTTCGTAACAATCACTTGGGCTTTGAAAAATGGATACTATGATTCTCTGAAGAATACATCCTTATGGGGTGGAGGCCTGGGTATCTAATTTGACGCCCACTGAGCAAGAGGTGGTACGAGAGATATTTTGCAACCTAGTCATTCTGATTCTGTGATAAAACCACATTTCTTATATAGCAGTTCAGTTCTTCCTTGTTAATGTCATAGTATTTTCTACTTCATAGCAGAAGGATTCCTCATTCCTGTCATGAAATGATTTTTTTTAACAAAGTGAGGTTTTGTTGCCTCAATTTACTAGTTTTTAGACTTTGTAAATAAAAGATCTTGTTAAACTCTGTCCTCTTGAAGTTTTACTTCATTCTGTCACTCTTTGAAGGTGCAGCTTCTGCTCATTTACTTTGTTGTTTCTACCTGCCTCCAAACATGATAAATGAGATTAAGTAGAAAATTTACCAATTTAATGTGTTTAGTGGTATTAGTAGCTTTGAGAAAATCTGTTGGGGAAGTCTGCCATTTTGAAATGTAAGAAGGTGCAAAGATAAGCAATAACTATTTAGACTACACTTTCCATAATTTAATCAAACAACATTTAAGGTTTGTGCAAATGTATCAAATTGATATTCAGAGACTTGGGCTGGTTTCTGTTTTAATTCTTGAAAATAGGCCATCATGACTGCTAAGCACATGTCTGTAACAGATCAAGAGTGTTCAGCCAACAGTACTACTCATACATAGCCTCTGCTTTTGAAGTATCCATGTGAGTAGACCTGGAGTAAAAACATACTTCATTATGTTTCGACTTGGTCATATGAAAAGAAGTCTGCAGTACGTGACCTGAGTCTGCAGTTAAAAGCAAAACCTATGTCCCCCCTGTGTGGAAAGGTTTCCTGCTAGCCTCATTGCTTTATAGTGTCTCAATATAAAATGCTTCAAGAAAGGTCTTATCTTTTTAGTGCCCTGTGATACACAGGCAGTCTGCGGAGTTTTCCTTTACTATCCTAGACTGTGGGGCATCTTGGATTCTGAAGTGCTTTTGGTTGTAGACATTGTAGCTTTACTTTTCTGCTATATTTATGGCTGCTACTTTGTCCTGCCTCAACTGGACTAGATACAGATCTGTCAGAATATGAAGATCTGGTGAGAGAATATGCATTTTGTCACTGTTGTGCAGAATGGGCAGGGAATGCCTTGCCTACCATGAGGTGGGAATCTCCCTCCCCTCACTTAGCAATTGAGTGAAGTCAGCTTTTAGTGAGTTGCAATTCAAAGCAGACAGCAGCAAGAGTATGACCATTCTCCTTAAGTCTTATGTCACTTCCCCCATACACACAAGTGGCTTTCTTGTGATGAGTTCTTCAGGGGTATACCACTGTACAGGAACCAGCAGTGGGATTGGACTTTAGCAGTATGTACAGAATACATGGATCTACAAAATAATTTATTCTCAGGACATTGGTATTGAATGCCTGACTGCCTGTACACTGTGCAGTTGAGGCACAAGTTCTTGCAGAAAGTTCTCCTACAACTTCTACAAAACATGCTGCTGTCATGGAATGAGATATAGTTGCTAGAAGACAGAGTTAGAAATGGCTACTCAGCTGCTTGTTTTACTAGTAGTACATGATTCTTTAGCTAGTACTTAATGCAGGGAAGTTTTTGTGTTGGCACCCAGCACTGCACTGGCATCCTTTTTCTTGTTCATATATTTTTTTCCCCTTTACATTTTGGTAAGCACTAAGTACAAAAAAGGTGACCCACATCTTAATGCACACCCCAATGATGGCCAACAGTATTACAGTCCCATATAAAACTGGTGATAACACTTATCTTCAAAGTCCTGAGTGTTTTAGAGCCCAGATCCCATGATTTGTTTTCTTATGGTGTACTGGAAGCAGCCTTTTGTGAGCTGTTTATCCACCAGTTCCCACGTTTTCCTTCAAGGGCAGGGTAGGTGAGTTTATTGTAGAGACCTGTGCTGTGCTTGAAGTTGTTTTTCCTATTGTCTTGCACAGAGGGTATTGGCTTTCAGCAAATAAAAGCAGTCTGTTTCTTTTCACATGAATGAATAATGATACTGTGGGGAGTGTTTTTGCATTGGTGGATTAAGTTGAGTTTATTTTTTTATTATATGTTTATTGATAATTATTATGTAATGTCAGGTAACAAATTAGTAAAGATTAGCTTTACTGAAAGCTGCACTGCAGAAAACATTTCTGCAAACTCCTAAGAAAGCCTGCTTAAACTAAAATGTTACAGAGTAGATAACTTACTTCAAATGAACTGTTTCTGTATCACTACTGCATGGCTTTTAAGGGTTTGGAAGGCTTTAACTAGAACTTTGTTTCTTCTGATGCTTCTCAAAGTGCATATGCATACAGGGAAAACTAGTTTGGTGAGATCCTACTTCATGCATACTCTGTACATGAAGAAATCCTGTGCCTGTTCCTCTCGCTGGAGATTCTTTTCATGATGTGCTGTGTGTTTGACAGCTGCAGACAAATGGCAGGGCAGTTAAAAGTCGAAAAAAGTCTTCTGTTCGGACACAGTGCTTGAGATAGATGTGCCCAGTTTTCTGTACGTCACATGTTAAGCATTCTTTTTTTAAAGCTAAATTATATTGTCTAACTACTTCATGTTAGATGAATTTTAAGAAATCTGTCTAAATATATGCCAGTGTTTAATATAGTGCTAATGACTTTAGACAATCTTAACTGAAAATTAGTGTTAGTTGGTTCACTGTGTTGAACTGGCTGAGCTGTGATTTTTCAGAATAATTTTATTAATCTCTGTTAATGTCATTTGGCAATAGATGTCATTGTTACTTCTTGCCTACTGTGTGGAAAACTTTATCCTAACTTAGCAATATGTCTCAAATGTAATTATAAAGGCTAAAGGTACAACTGCTCTGGTTTTAATTGTCTGCCAAGGAAAGGAGGTTTATATGCACAGACTGAAGCAGAAAGAGGGTAAGGGTTACTGTTGGGCTTTGACCAATAGTAACCTTTAGATGTGTCTGTTTCCTTTACGCTATTTCCCTCTAGTGGTCACACAGGATACCGACTGGAGAAGGTTAAACACATGAACTGGTATATTTTTTTCAAATACTTGTATATAAATACAGAAGTAATATGGGGTGTATGAAAACATAATTTGACCAGTACTGACCTCTTATAATGCCGTGCATTACAATGTCTTGTGATGGGAGGACATGCTGTCATGATTCAGACTGGTGATTCAACAGACTACTAGAAATAACCTAAATTTTTATCCTTCTGGATATCCAAATATGCCTTTAACTTGAAACACAATCATGCAGAACTCTTAGCATAATCCAAATTTGCACTGAGCTTTTTAGAGGTGGTAACTGTACTATAGGCATGTCTCTGCAATTCTGTGTCTGGGACTAGGTCTTACATCTGAACATACGAAGTGTTCAAGTAACTTACCACTTCATCATTTTGCTTTTGTCATGTTACACTTCTTGACCCACAAACTAACATAAGAATTATAGAATCAGTTGCTGCTAGTCTTTGTAAACCAATTCATGTTTTTAACTTGTTAGAAATTCTGGTACATCCATTGGGTATCAGGTGTTTGACTTGACTTTGCAAGTGTTTCTTATCATGGAAGCTCTTTTCTGATTGTCATGCAGAACTGTTCTTTTTGGTTTATATAGTTATCTTTTTGGAACTCGGAACTGATACTTTCTCTCTAGTGTGTTAATCTTCTGTTTAAAAAAAACACATGCCTTTGCACAGAATTATTGCCTAGTTACTTTGAGTCTAAGACATGGAATCTTTGTTGATAAACTGGTGTATGGCTGGTAATGGATGCAAAGTAGATTGTGAAGCTGTATCTGGAACGTGACAAAAAATTCATATGCTGGTGGAGTCCTTTATTTCATATAACCTTTTTTATTCAACTGTGTACTAAGTGCAGTGAGACTCCCATGGTTTTGAAGAAAGTGGGTGTTGAGACCCGATAAAAACAAGGACGGAAGCAAGAAGGAAATAAGAAGGTTATAAGAAAGAAGAGAATAGCCTTTGAAAAATCAAGAAAAATGTTAGTTGATAGTGTGAGATGCAAAATAAGCGCTGCTGAACATAAACTCTCTTCCTAACTTTTCTCAAATTACTGTTGTAAGAATGCAGTTTAAACTGAATGTGTTCTTATGGCTTTCCTTTTGGTGTAAGAATTTTTCCTAAACCCTCCGTGAAACATAATATGGACTTCTCCATCTTCAATAATTCCAACTTCCTTAATCCTCCAGTGCTTGCTACCTATTGCAAACTCGGGTGTGACAAGCATTTAATAGAGATTTCTGTTCTGTTGCCTAGATGAATGTCTGAGGATGGGGAGGTGCGGGAAATGATCCCATGTGTAGCAGTAACTAGATAATGGTTAACTGCACTAGATGAATAAGAAATTTAATGATCTTTTTGGTATTTGATGAAGCATTTATTTTGGTACGGTTTTTTGCTTGTTGATAAGCCTACTGATGGATTTGTTCAGTGTTGCTGTAAAGTTTTTTTCTAGTCTGTTCCTTCTGTGCAAGTAGGAACTTTGCCTGCACCTGTAATTTGAATTCTGGGATTTCTTGATATAAATGTTTTTTCTGAATAAGAAAAATGTAGGCTTCTCAAGTCCAGGACCAAAAGTGGCTCCGAATTGCAACAGGAAACTTTCCACCCAGGTGGAAAACCAGTCATTGCTGTTTAACCATGATCTCTCTTTTGGAATCAGATTTTCTTTAACCCAAGATTCTTCAGCATAACACTCTCTGGCTGTGTTTTCTGCTTGCACACATAGGTGTTACTAATATAATACTAAACCTAAAAAAATACTAAAAATCCCCACCGAGTGGAATAAGAAGCAGTTGTTCCTTCCCAGTCACTTGAAAGGGTAAGATATTACCTAAATGTCTTAACTGTGAACATGACACATGGTTCAGTCCTGTTCAGGCTGCAAGTAGGACCAGAGTTATCCCTTCATCGAGCCTTCTGAGGCCACTTCAAGGCTTCTCTGCCACTTCCTGCCCATCTGCCCGACAGTAGCTCTGCATTGTACCTGGTAATGCCCCCTTTTGAATTGTATGTGTAATGGTGATGTAATAATGTATAACTATTAAATGCCATTTAACTATTACATAATTTTGTATAACCATCATAAAGAATGATGTGGCAAGTGCTTTCAATTAGGATCAGAACTGTTAATTTTAAATACATAATTGTGCAAGGACTATGTGCAAACCAAGATCAAGTGGTGTGTAACTGAACTCATTCTTCAAAATCTGACTATTCCCTCTAGCTTTCAAACCATTAAAGCAGTAAGAACACTTACTTCAATGCATTGGAAGCTGAGGCCAGACTGTCAGTGCTTTTCATGACAGTGTATAATAGCAGAGTGGGCATTTCTGATCCATGTGTAGCTTGACAGATCTTACTCCTCCAACTCCTGACAGCCCAGATTCATAGGGACAAATGTAGCCCTATCCCAGTCTTGCCATAGCCTCATGGCCCAGCAGTACAAGCTGCTTCAGTTTTATTACTAAGTCAGTATACATAGGGATGCAGTTATTGTGAGCCGGAGTTTTGGAACTCTGATCAGGGAAGAGTTTTTGTTCTGTCAAATCACACGGACCTACTGGCTCCCAAGCCTGAGGAGCAGGACAGTAAAGGTGTTCTGTTGCTCACTGTCTGTGGGCTCTTGAGTGTCCTTTAAGCATCATGGCTTTTATTCATACTGCTTTTGGAGCACCTGCCTCTCCTTATTGAGCTTTTGTGGAATCTTATTTAAAGATGTTGAATAATATTTGGTGAATAGTTTTCCTCTGTACATTAACAGTCAAGAGAATTAATGGAAAAAACATTCCACATGCATCTGTGTAAACTATTATCAAAGACCAGTCACTTGCTTTTAGTTTCCTTTTTGCCAACCTATATTATCTTCTCTCTTCAATGATTTGTGCTGATACTGCTTCTTAGTCCTTTCACTGTCTTTTAGAAAGCAGTGTGATGTTCCAGGGCTTATCAGCTTTTCTACTACTTTAGCTCATGTAGCTGCTTAAAGAGGCTTATTGTCTGCAGGCAACACATGGTAACTTAAGGTATATGGAGTTTGAGAGGTAAAGACTCAAAAGGTAATTGTTACTTAGATTGAATAAGTGAGTATATAGCAGTTAAAATAATCTTAAGGCTATATTGCTTTTTTTGGTTGTGTTGTTGTACTGCAGAACTTAGAATTCCCTTTTTTCCCTTACACCTGTGCATGTAGCATGCTTATTTACTATGGAATTGCAACTTTTATCACTGATGGAGGAAAAATGTCTACATTTCTCTACCTGTTTTACAGTTGCAAAGAAATGTCATATTAGCTTTTTTGCTTTCTGGTCTCCTCTCCTGTGCTTGGGAGGGCTGTAGACAGGGAATCATCATCCAGCTCCCGTGGCTTAAATTGTGAAATTCCTGTCCATGCCTTCCTGCCAATAACTACATTGGTTTTGAAACCTTAAATTTTCCATGGTCAGTGGCTATGGAACAACTGGAAAATCGGACCTATGAGAAACATCAATTGTACCTTTAACTTCAGTCCTCGGAAATGCATCCCAGGCTGCTCTACCTGTAGTATCTGTGGTGTTCTGTCTCCAGCTATCCCTAGGCAGCCTTTCCTTGACTTATCTGAGCAGTAGCTTATCTTTCTTCAAGTATATGTTGAAGCATTTGCATCAAGTCTAAAAATTGCCTTAGGAATATAGATGTTTTACAGAGCTTGTCTGCTTAGTCTCCATCAAGTATTTCGTAGTACCTTCTAGCTATTTTATTTTGCATTTTACGTTCTTGTTTTTCATAAGATACTGAAGTTTAATATCGTGGATGTTTTAGTGCAATTTTTCACAAATACAGCAGAGAACATGATTAAAGTCACGGTGCTTCAGCACCTCCTAGGGTGAGCCATATGCCTTAGGAGGAGGAGCTGCGTGTTGCTTGTGTTATGTAAAATAATAAATAATTTATGATGCTAACTGAAAATATCTGCCGTGGACAAATATGTATTGAAGTGCCTAACAGGCATTAAACTGGGACATAATCAGAGTAATTCCTTGAAGACATGAGAATAATTTGCTTTATTCGACTTTTTTTTTTAATGTGGAGGAGCTTTCCTGTGAGCCTGTGCTTTACTCGAGAGTATTACTGACCCACTTTAGGAAATCCTTAACTGGCAGATCAGTGTGAGCTGTAATGGAGGTCTGCAATATGATTCTGCAAATACTTAGCTGTTTTACTGAAGGCAGCTTTTCTGATACGCTGCCTTGTTGATACCAGCACCTGCTACAGTAAAGAATTACGTGAAGCTGAAGGTGTTGCAATGTACTAACAAATGCCAGTTTTAGTGTAGCTTTGAAGCTATGATGTATGCAAGAAATTTCAAAGACCTGCATCTATATACTGAGCACGGTAATGGTATGAATTGATACAGCTTCTGCAAGCTATTTTCTTTTCAAGCAGAGACTGTTAGCTTCTGTCATATGGACTTTACCTTTTCCAGTTTTTATCTTGGGAAGTTAAAAATTGTGTGAACAGAAGACGTTTGTATCAACATTCCTCTTCTCAATGTAATTGAGTATTTCTGCAGTGACTAGTTAATGATGATCTGCTTTGCAAGACATAAATGCGGCAGTGACCTGCTCTCGTTTAGATGTTGCGGTAGTAGAATGGTGGGGCTTTGCATGATGCATGCTTTCATTGTTTGTGTGAAGCTGCTTGCATGTCTGCCGTGGACTGGATGGCTTGTCTCTGCATCACTTATACACGAATATTATTTTCTGTTTCTTCTGACAAATAAGTATTCTGTATGTAATTTTCCTTTTTTCTCTCTTGATATTAAAACATAATTACCTGACACAGTTTTGTGAGCATGATCTGTCACTGCTTTGGGTTCATTTTGTGTGCTGTTCTGTCTGATCAATTTGCACCTTTCTTGCAAATAGTTAAAACTGCCTAGATGCTTTTTATGTAGCACTTTTTTTGCTGGTAGGGTTTGCAAGCTGATAGCTGTTTACAGCTCATAGATGTGTATAATAACTTGTGTGTTATAACTGAACTGTGGAAAAACTGTTTAGTGGAATCTTTAATCATGAGTGTAAGTCAAATAAATGCACTGCTGGAAAGGTATCTTAAAGTCAAGCGTACATACTGATATGGAAAGAAATTTTTCTTTCACCCTCAGCTTTTATTTTGTGAACTAAATTAACTGACCATTGACTGTATGGGTAATACTGGAAAAGGATTTAATTCAAATGTAAAATACAAATCACCACATTTTCTACTTCTAAGATTACCCCTATTGTGTAAGTTCTAGAGCAGTACTACTATGTGACTTTGTTTAAATCTCCAAACAGAGAAATTCAGAAGTTTCACTTCTAAGCTTAAATCCATAGGCATGTCTTTCTCACTTAAAGGAGAAAGCAATCAGAAGACATTTTCTGTCCTTAGCTAAAATGTTCATACCTCAATGTGATGGATATTTTGTCTACATTTTTTAATCTATTCATTAAGTCATGTCCTGTCGAAATTAAATGGTACCTTCTTTCTAGTGTGTACAACTTAGAAAATAAAATGAGCCCCTACTGTCAAATTGACTGTAGTAAAAACAGATTCAGAGTGATCTTAGTATTTGTAGCATATGATTAAATACTGAAGCTATCAGTAAAACAGTAAAGTTTTAATAGCTTACATTTAGAAGAAATCTTAAATGTTTCATGCTTTAAGGTGTTGCATGACTTACAAAATGTTCTTTTGAGGTTTATGGTCATTAAACACTTCTGAAACAAAATAATTGTGTGACTAAAACTCTTACTTGTTCTTTTAAAAATCCTTTTCTTCCCATACCTGCTTGTCAAGTCTTAGGAGGACTTAAAAGTCCATGTAAAGAGACAAAAGCCCTTGAGTGTTTGGAAGTAAAACAATCTACTCAAAGCTTCATTATTTGATTTCTGTTAAAATTACAACCCAGTGGATTGAAGTATAATCCTTGTACTGAATTACATTGTAATTCAAAATGTGGTCCAGTATCCCAAGTGTATTTCTAAAGCCAGGTGTACCATTTAACACTTCAACTGATATTCTAACGAAGTCCTATGTATCCAGTGTGACTGTTTTTAACAAAAAGCCTGTTTTAATAGATATTTTAAAGCCAAGCTTTAAAACAAATAGTAGGACTTCTTTAAAAATAGAGCCTTCAGCACTTTGGTTGGTACACTTACTCATTTTTCTAGGACTCTTGCTCGGTATAAAGTAACATTGAATGCATGACTTATAGCAGAAATTACTAAATGAATAATATATTCTTAGAGTATATTTTAGTAAGGAAACTGTCTTGTGTTCTGTCAGTTCGCTGTCAGTTGTTATTAAACTTCTATTTCTGCTAGTTCAGATAAGTTGCAATACCTCTTAATCTTTTTGCTAAATGAAGCAATGATCATAAGATGTGCCTTATTGAATCTCTTGAATTTACAAGTGCTCTTTTTTATTTTTATTTCTTCAATTTTAAGTTGATGATCATTTAGCTGTCTTCCATCTAGACTTTTGGACTGATTTTTTTCTTTTTTTACACTTTTTTCTTGGTTGTACTAATCTTCCAACTGTGATTCTACTTTTGATACTCATCCTGATTCTCTTCTGTTTCCTCAGCACTTTCTTTTCTTACACCTCATTCTTTAAATTGACCAGATAGAAATTGGCTCTTGGTTTCTCCTTGCTTGGTTTTGCCAGATAATCTAATCCAGTGACTTTCATTCAGGAATTACATTGACTCCAGGGCTCGCATTTTTCTTTTCAGTCATACCTTCATTTCACTAAAACTGTGCTGCTCTGTCACTGCTCCTTTGTAAGGCAAACGTACATACTTTGTCCATGCATTGCTGTTTTGCCCACATCCTCCTATTTTAACCAACACATCAAGCAACTTTTTGTCTGTTCTGCTTGCTTTTCATATTGTAAATTCATTTGCATCTTAATTTATCAGTGCTCTCCTGCCTTACCAAGGCATATGCAGTTTGTTTTTTTCCATAGAAGTACAATAGCTAGAATTTTGTTGTTGCTTTTTTATCTCCCTTTCACCCTGACCCATCTAAATTTTTACGCTACTGCAGAATTTCTTACTTCTGCAAAAAGTTCTTCACAACGTTGTCACTACTTGATCAAACTCATCTATTAACAGTATTTCAAATATTACTCTGAACTATCTGTTGGTTTATTACCTTCTCTTTCAGGGTTTTTCTCCTTTGCCATGCACAAGCCATTTACATTAACCTTTAGGGAAATACTTTTCCAGTTCTTCAGTATCTATTCTGATTTGTGAGGAAATTTGTCATACATGATGTATATCTTTTAAATACTATTTTAATCAAAAGAGTGTTTCTTTTTAATTACCTACTATTATTGTCTTCTCTCTCTTGCTTTTATTATCTTACCTTGTTTTATGCAGGCTTTTGTTCTTGTAAATAATAATTTTAGTCTAATATAAATCTGCTAAAGAAGCCTGGAATAAGCAAAACAAAAACCTTGATAGCAGTAATTAACTGGTTTTCCATGACCTCTGTTTTATTGCTTTTAGAAATAAAATTGCACTGTTTGAATGATTGGAAAGATTGACTGAGGCTTATTGTGTTCAGATTGAACAATGTCGGTCCCCTGCTTAATGGTAGAGTACTGTAGGTTTTTTGAATGCTGTGTGGAAGTTACTTGGTAGGGATTACATAAACCAAACTAATGGAACATTGTCCCTTTTTTGAACTCTTAAATACAGGTTGCCTTGTTCTTTCGGTGGCACATAACAGTTTATGGACAACGCATTTTTTTTACAGATCATTATGATAACAAAAAATAAATTCATAGTAGCTTTACAGATGCTACATCAATGTCTTAAATATGCGGGTATAATTTGAGTTAAGCCCCTGGTGCTTCCTGACAAGAAACAAGTGGACTGGTTTCAGAGGAAATGACATTATCTTGCTTTCATGATTGCTTTTCTTATTAAAAGCCTTAGCACTACAGTTTTGTGTGTGGTTTGCTTTGTAGACTGAATCAGGCTATGGATCAGAGTCAAGTTTACGGCGCCATGGCTCCATGGTGTCTCTTGTTTCTGGAGCAAGTGGATACTCTGCAACATCAACCTCTTCGTTCAAGGTTAGTGAGTAAAGTTTTCTTAGTACTGGTGCGTAATAACATGTGCAATTGGGAAAAAACTTGCATGAAGACTTACAGTCATAGAAAAAACTAGAAAATATTTGTTTTACTGTGTTAGTAATTAATCATATAATTATGAACAGATCATAGAGGAAGCACTCTCATGCCTCTGTTCCATTGTCACTTTTAAACTGTGGTGTCATCTTCCAGTGGCAAGAAAATCAAACCTGTGGGAGCATTTATCAACCTTTCCTAGCTTAGTCTTCAGACTATTGTTGCCTCTAAATGGAAAGGAATGCTGATTCTGTAACTTAATTAATAAATTTGATTAATACTGATTGATAAATGATGGTTTTCCCTGTCTCATGTGTAAATATTTAACATGAACTTGAGTGGGCTATACTTCTGCAAGAGCAGAAGAGGAGCAACACAAAACAGGGGAGTAAAGATTGGGACAAAGATTTTAAACTATCACTGTTTTTGGGCAAATAGGCACAAAGTTTGTGGCGTGCAAGCTTGCAGTTTTAATAAGCTTTTGTTGAATGCTCTGAAGTAGCAGATGCAGTCAGGAAGAAAAACTTGAGACCAATGGACAAAATAAGTAAGGAACACTTCTATGCTGTTTCTTACTTCTTCTAACATTAACAGTATTTCATAGCTTCTGATATCTAAAATGTCCCTAGTGTACTTGTTCTTCAAAGCTGCACAAATCCAGGCATTTTTTTGTTTATGCATTGAACTACTGCTGAGTATGTAGAAGTATTTCAGGCTTTTTTTGCTTGTATTTTCAGAAGGGCCATAGCTTACGCGAGAAGCTTGCAGAAATGGAAACCTTTAGAGACATCTTGTGTAGACAAGTTGATACTTTGCAGAAATACTTTGATGCCTGTGCAGATGCAGTTTCCAAAGATGAACTTCAGAGGGATAAAGGTAAAAGTGTGACCAAAAAGTCTTACCTCCATAGAATTTAGCTTTTTACAAAGTAATAGCCCTTGAAATAGCTACTTTCACATTTGATGCAATATAAATAAAATATGCATCTTTCATTTACTTCTTAGTATAGGGATCAATCATAGGTATTTCTGCATAAAGTGTTAACTATTTTCACTTGAAAGGTTAAATATTATGAATATATGAATAGCATGAAATATGTTTAATACTAACCCATAGCTGTCAACTGTACAAAAGGAATGCTCTTTTAAGCAATTTATGTTACAGCATGATAATTATTCACCCTGATAAGATGAATTTAAATTAGTTTATCACTGTGTCTCATACCTTTTGTTTTGAAAACCCAGTAGGATATTAGTTTTCATAGAAATAATACATTCTTTAAAAAAGGCAAAGGTGCTGCTGTAATTAATGCTACTAAGCTGCATTGCCTGGAACTAGAGCACAGAGTGCAAACTTGAGGCCCTTGTAGACTCAGGTGTGGGTGTCTGCATATCTTTGAATTGTTATTCTCAGACCACAGCTCCTTGTCATACCCATGCGCTCTCCTGAGGCATTTATATTCATCCCTGGGTTTGTTCTCGCAGCCTAAAAGTTTGGTAGTAAGAAGACAGTAGATAAGTATAATCAATTCCACTTCTTTGCAGACTTTCTAGTGTGGAAGAGTAGATCGTTGCTGAAAGATGTCTCCTTGCTTATCCAGTCGTAACACCAAAATGCATGCTATACTTCAACGCTGAGAAAATGCTAGTGACTGATTGCTTCTGACAGTAACGTTAATAGTGGTCTTGGGTCAAAAAATAAAGACAGGAGGATGTTCATGAGTGTTCCTATAGGGGGAAAAAAATTGTTACGCTGCTTAGCTGTGAAGGTGCTTTTAATTCTTTCTTGCATGCTAAGGAACTGGAAAAGCTTTCTCACTCCCATAACACACTGTTTCTCAAATTTAGTGGTAGAAGATGATGAAGATGATTTCCCTACAGTGCGTTCCGAGGGGGATTTTTTACCTAACAGTAACAGCAGTAAGGAAAAATGTAAGTGTTGCAACTGTTTTACTGAAAATTCGTAAGAATGTTATGATAACCTGATACGAGGCAAGTATTTTATAATCTCTTCTAAGCAGAAAATGTATGTCAAGAATAGTTAAATGTGTGCAACAGGAAGATCTAATTCATGTTATCATTCATTAACTGCTTTTCATAATTGATTTTTTCTTATTTCACACAAATACTAATGCAAGCTCGTTAAGCTGTAATTTCCTATTCTGTCTCCAAAGACATTTTCAATACAAAACTCTGTTAAAGCAGTGGCATCATTCAGATACTGGGAAATGAGATTTGTAATACGTAACTGCGGTTTTTCTTGCAAGTGTTATCTGCTTTTGGAGTGGAGTGGAGCACAATGCTTTTCTAGTCATGTGTGTCCAAGTATGGTTTTTCCAAATTCTATGGCTACATAGTGATTAAGTCAGCATCCTTATTTATTCTCACTCATCATTTTAGCCCTTTTTAAACTGCTGCTTTTATTGCTACGATGAACAGAATTCTGATTTTTATTCTTATCTTAAATAATCTATTGTATCTGCAATGAATGTGAATAATTCATGCAAGTCTCGCTGTTCTAGAAATCTGATACTTTTGACCTGGCAGAAGTTGATTTTGTATTTAAAATCTATGAACATTCTTCTTAAAGTTTCTCTTGTTTCCTGACTGAAATATTTTACTGTCTATGTTCTCTAGATGTTGACAATTCAGTGAGTCCTAAGGTATTTCTTAGACTTCTATTCACAAATGTTTGAAGTTGCCCTACCTCCAGTTTCAAATCTGATGGAAGCTCCCGAAGTACTCACTAAAAGTGTTTTTGAAAATGCACTTTTGTCAAGAACCTGGAAAAGATATGGGAGAAATAAGCCTTTTCTATGTCTTATGTTTTCATTTTAATTGACTATTGTCTCCATATATTACATATTTCCTTGCTCTACTCAAGTTCGCTTTCTAGAGTATAGTCAAAACTCTTATGAGGAAAGAAGATGGAAGGACCTTTCAGGATACTTACAGAATTTATCACATAGTTTGGGTTTTTTTCAATTATATAAAGTGCTTCCTCTGCAGAGGATTAATCATAATGTTGATTTCAGAGGTTAAGTAGCATATAGCTCAGAAGTTTTGAATAATTCTTCCTTGCATTTTGTCACCAAAGGTAAGCCAGCTTACAGCACTCACCTGTAAGGAAGTCCACAGTTCTGCTAACCCTGTTGGGTATATAAAAATGTGCATTTTTTTGAGAACTGTTAAGACAGAATAAATTTCAGAAAACTTAGTCTTCAAAAAAATTTATAATTTTATTGCATGATTCATTTTGAAAGAGAAATCTTCATGAAAATTAATTTTTGTAGGATCATGTAGGAGTTTCAGCTTAATTTACGTTTAGAACACTTCACATCTACATTCTTCTGTTGTACCTGCTATATATACACATAGGATATGGAGAGTGTAAATTGGAAAATCTCTGGTTTTTGTACATCTGGTCATTTTAAAATATTTAAATGCAAAGTTCTTGAAATTTCATTTTCGTCACCTGTTTAACAGGAATTTGAAGTGATACGCATATTTCTCTTAGTAAACATTCTGCATCTAGTCTTTGGGAACTTACCTTCTAAAACATTGCTATGTATTATGAGTACCAGTATATAAACTCATTTCCTAGAGCTTACTACAGGACACAACTTCTGCAGCCCCTTGATTTTTGTAGAACTTTGAAGTCCAATTGTTACAATTCCTGATTCCATGAAGTTACTTTCCAACACTGACTTCTATGAAAAGCTTTCATTGTTTTAGCTCTTTTGTCCCTCAGTTTGTTTTCTAAGAGCTGTATCTATTAACTATTTATATTTAGTAGATGAGCATGGCAAAGTTTGATTAGAAATGGAAAATTAGTCTATGCCCTGAAGTGGAATTGTAAGTGATGCAGTTGGGAAAGTCTGTGTCTCAGGTTGTGACAGCTGTGCCTGTGTACTGGGCAGAAAACTACTCAGACTAGCTGATAATAAAAGATTTATCTTCAGCTTCACTCTTTCCTAAAGCTTAGCCTCAGAGACACTGTTAAATGAATCTTAGTTTCCCAAAGCTTGGGTTCCCTTCTTGAGGTGTCTTTCTGTCTCTGGAAAGACCTGAACAATCTTTTTAACTGTAGCTGAGAAGAGGTTGCCTATTTATGCTGGGGCTCTTGTGCAGTTGGTGCTTCAGGAGGTGAGAAACATGGGTTCAACCTCTCATTTAGCCTACTATGATGAGGAGTGTTTGAGCCTACTGTTCAAACCACTAGTGCACCAATCTAATGCTCAAATCATCAGATTTAAGACTCATTTGAGGGGCCACATTAACTTTATCTTTTGAAATTTAGTTCCTCTGCACCATCCATAGGTGGGATGAGAAAGTTAACATGACTAGAGAGATTTGTGTACTACTCTGCTGGGTGGATTTTTCCTTTCTGTGTTCCCTAGGATCTTTGAGGGAAGAGATGGGAAGAGTACTATGAAGGTATTCAAATTGTTGGTCACTTTCTAATTAAAGAAAAAATCTGGTAACTGAAGCAATGATCATTTGTGTAGAACACCAAGGGAGAGAGTCTGGCAGATGTATATTTACCCATTGGGATCTTATATTCTAAGAGCATAGAATCTTGATCAATGTGTTCCCATCTATATGCTCAGGAAAACGAGCATTTCTGAAATTTAGATTAGGTAAGAATAGGAAGAGCATGTGAAACCTACTTAAGGAACCTCTTTGAGGATGTAATGTGATTTTTATACTGGAACTACAAAGATGGAAATGGTACAGAAGTTGAAGAGAAATTTTATGTAAAACATGTGGGGGTTTGTGCTGGATTTTTGTGCTTTGAATGGAGGGAGGATAACCACCAACATACTGCTGAAATAATGGGGTTGTTCTTAGAGGAAAATCAATTATATACTGATCATACCACTGTCCACAGAAGATGAACAACAGTAGTTATCAGTAAATGGGTCAAGCACTCAAATGTTTCCTTTTCACTTAGAATTAGCTTAGTTGATGTAAGATAAGGTGGCATAAAATGGAAGAGATGAAGGAACTTCTTTCTACTTCCTGTCTTCAAAATAATTTTCTGTTTCACTGGAAAACAGGTTTGATCAAGCACATGATGTTTGGGACATCTGGGGAAGTGGTACAAACACTCTTAGGAACAAGAAGGGAATACTGACCTAACATACACAGAGGTGTAGGAGAGAAGAGCTAGAGAGCTGTTGAAGGCTAAAGCATGGTATGAAGAACCCTTTATATGAAAGTCAAGAGAAAACAGAAATGAGCTATGCCAAATGCTTAAGACAGGATAGTTGAAAAGGAACCACTTGGCTTAGGTGTTGAAATTGAAGTAGGAAAAAAATCATCCTGATGGGTTTTTTAGTTGGCTGCATGCAGTTTGCTTACCAAGCTATAAGAGCACTTTCAATGATAAGGACACTTTCTATTAGCCTTTACCTCGAACCATGTAGATCTCCTGATGGCAGATTTGATTTGAAGCATGCAATCTGTAGCTGACATGAAAAAAAGTGTAAAAAAAAAAAAAAAAAAGTAAGTAACTTGAGCTCTCCAAATTGAAAATCTCCTGACAAATATTTCTAATGTGCTGAAGCTCAGCTGTTAGTGAGACAAGGCTTGAGGTCATCTGACATATTCCAGGAGGACAAATGTTTCCTGTAATTAGGAAGGAATCAAAATACTCAAATCCATCCATTGTAAGAAATCCCTTGAGTGACCATCTCTTCAAAGAAACAGGTTTTGCATCTTTGCAACAAATTTGGTTTTGCCCAGAGTCATAATGGCTGAAAGGAAATACGGACACTGACTAAAACTGGAAGCTCTGCATGTATCACTGACTCTGAGACTAGTCATTAAAGAATGATTTGGAAGTATTTAGAATATATAATGACTGAAACTGGAACTATTAACGAGATGTAGCTGAGACCTAAAGATATTCAGAAACAAAAGCTGTCTTTTTCTTCCTGGAAATGAGCAGGTATCTCCCTTACCATCTACAACAGAGACTTCTGAAATCAATTGATGGTGTTGCAGCCAGTGGTAGTTTCTTAAGCATGTCCAGCATGTTGTATAATAAGAGAAAAATTACATCTATATGCATTATAGTTGTGCTAGTAAGCCATAAGAACATGGTCTACATGGACAGGACAAATTATTACTATAAACTATATTTTTCAGTTGTGAAGTGTTAGGGGTGAAGCTCCTGTGTAGTTTTCATTATTCTCAGTGAATTGATGCATTGCCTCCTTGCCAGCTTATACCACTTTCAGCCTCCTCCGTGTTCCCTCTGCAGCTGTTAGAGGGAGGGAGAGCTGCTCTGCTCATTGTTTCTGAAACAGATTTTTCTTTCTTTTATTTTCCTTCTTTCTTCAGCCCCCATCATCTTTACCTTTTAGGGAGCATTCTTGATTAACATGAAACAAAAAAGTAAGCTGTATTCTACCATAGTATGTATGCTTATTGAGGTGTTTGAAGTAGAGTGTAGTCTGTAATCATCTCTTTGAAAAGTAGTTGGACTACTGAACGGAGGGCGTATAAAACCTCTAGAGATTTAAACCATTGCTGAAAACCGTGTGTTGATTGCTTTCTGCTCCCAAAGTGTATACACTGTGCTCTACCATTAGAGTACAGCAATTACACTTCTCTTCCCTACAAGAACAGAACTGCTTGAAAGTTCTGCTTTGCCCTTGCAGACAGATATTGGATAAACTTACACAAATATTTATTCATACTTTTTAAGCCCTAGCAATGGCATGTTGACAAACTGACAGACTGAGGAAAAGGAACGAGGTGGTATGTCATTAGCTTATGCCCATGGCATAGCAGGGGTTACTGCAACTTGCTGGGCTCAGTCAGCTTCAACATGTGTTACTTCTGCTTTCTAATATTTTCTGACATTAATGTGTAGTGTTTGATTTGCTGTTATGTCAACCTACATAGGAGTTTGACATATAATAGGTACTTTTTTGTCACACGTTTTAAATGACTTGTTTAAATAGCCTTAGCAACAGATGGCTTGGTTGACAGCATGAAGTAGTTGTTGGAACTGCAAAACCCACAGTACTCGGATTATCCAACACATTTGATACTTTTATCTTGTGTCCTATCTTTTAACTTTGAGGTTTTAAAATCTATAATTACATGCTTAAAGCAGCCTTGAATGTTACATTTTGGGTTTGATTGCATGTTGAAATTGTTCCTTTTCTTAGTTCTGTATCAGATGTGTTTTAAGGTTGCTCTGTGTTAATTAGGCCTCACTTCAAGCTGTCAACTGCTATTGTTACAAAGTATTACCACTCCCTCCACCCACATGATTTGCAGAGTAATACAGCATTACAAGCAGACTTGAAATGCAGTATAGCAAGATGAAGCTGAAGGGACGTGTTTCTCCTTTTCAATCTTTCTTTATCCTGTGGATAGCTGAACGTTATTAGTGCTTTTAAGTTTTGTTTTCAAATTAACTTTGTAGCCAGTGTGTTTTCTTTAAACAGTCGTAATATAGAGTATACATGTAAAATGGTTGTTTGAGTTAAAGGCAGCTGTCACTGAATCATTCATGTTTGGTTTCAGTGTTTCCACATGTGACACCAAAAGGAATTAATGGCATAGACTTTAAAGGAGAAGCGATAACTTTCAAGGCAACTACTGCTGGAATCCTTGCTACGCTCTCTCATTGTATTGAACTCATGGTAAAACGTGAAGAAAGCTGGCAAAAAAGGCTAGATAAGGTAAGATAACTTACTTTATACTTTTGTTGAAACTTAGCTTGGAACTGAAATTTCAAATCAGCTATTGTTAACTTTTTCATTCCAGGTATTGCTTTTGCTTTTATATACATCATACATTAATTTTAGGTGCTTTCGTTGTAAGTCATACAGAATATTAAAGCCTTGTCCTGACTGGTGATATAGTAACGTAGTCTTTCTTTTCCCTACCCTTGTTCAGATAGGTATAAATACAGGACTGCTATAGGCAACCTGACATTATTCCATAGTAATAAGTGTATTGTTTGTAGCTTTCTGAAAGAGACCTAGTTATCCATACTTGCAAAACAATGTGCAAATCTCTGAAATGTTTTAATTGTGATAGATAATGTTGACAATACTGAGGAGAACAAACAATTCTAACTTTAAATGTCTCTTAAAGAAAAGTGAAATCATTGTATCTTAGGAGATTTGAAGACAGTAAGTCGTGTTTAATGCTAATTAGCTTTTTTATTTGTGGTATTAGAATAACAGTTATTCTAATGTCAGTGATAGTTCATGCTAAGCCTACTCAACCACTGTAAGTGACTCAGAGCTATGTCTTCTCTCATGAGAAGTGCTGGAGGCATGGCTGGGCTGGCACTTCAGGCTTTGATTTCTAGAATCCTGCCATCCTGTGCAGTCCTCTAACTGTTGTTGTCTGTTGTTTTTCATTTAACATGTTTCCACATGGTCTGTACCTACCTAATTCAAAGAATGAATGCATTCAGAGAATACATCCATGTTTGAATCATTGCCCCTGTCTCCTGGGTCTGTATCTGTATGTAAAAGGCCTGGCCCTGTCTACCTGTATTGTGACCTCTGTCAAAGCTTACCTTGTTACTGCTTCATCAAAGTAATTGGAGGAATTACATTAGATCCAAGACTTGAAGCTTTATAATATCCTGGTTTCATGTCTCCAAGGCTGGAGACTGCACAGCTTTCCTGGGCAGCCTGTTTACTGCTTGGCAGCTGTTACAGTGAGGAAGTTTTTTCCTTGTATCCAGTTGGAGTAACTTTTATTCTTGTATCTGCCTATTGTTTTTCATCCTTCTACTATAGGTTGCTGTGAAGATTCTAGCACAGTTTTTTGATTAATTTCCTGGAGATGTTGGAGGGCTACTTTTGGGTCCCCCCTCAAAAGCCTTCTCTTCTCTTGGCTGAGCAAATACAGTTCACTTTTGTTGGTCAGACTTTGTTCAGAGTATGGATGGAAGTGAATTTTTCTTGTCCCTAGCCCAGTATGTGTTAATACAGGGCAGTATGCTAATACAGAATTTTAATCTATTTAGATTAGTTAATGTCACTTTTTTCTTCTTTAGTGGACCAACTTTAAAGCACTTGGTTTTAGCTGCGAGTGGTTAAATTTAAACCTAAATTTCATTTTGGGTCTCATGTGACTGATGCCTCATGCAGCACAGTAAGTACAATTTAAAGGGGGTCAGAAGCTTATTTGGACTTGGTTTACCAGAAATTAAAACAGCAGAACCTCCTAAAACCTTGCAGGTTTGAAGTCGCTGTGCTTTAGTTGACTTACAAAGTTTTTTTAAAGTCACATGTGTCAAGGAAATTTTCAGGACGCTCTTGGGTAAAGTACTTTAATTCTAATATAAAGTAATTATTTTGTATTCCTCTAATAGCTAGCTGTCCTCATTTGAGTGAGAACAAGAACTAATTCTGTTCAGTGGTTTTACTTTTCAGTGCCGTTCTTCTAACTAACTGCACTGTCTGAAGGTAGCAGCCTGTTCTTATGGACAGTGTCTGCTCCCAACAGTGATAACACCCCATGGTTAGAGTTAGTGCCAAGGATTGGTGTGCAGACCAAGGCCACTGCTGGATCTTGTGTGCCACACTGGGGGGTGCAGAAAAATGAAAGGCTGCGCTTTCAGGGAGGAGCAGACAGGACGGGTGACCCTGAACTGACCACCAAGGGATTCCAGCCCATAGATGGTATATTTGGTAGAAAGCTGAGGGATCATGAAGGTCAAGCACTTGGCTCTTCCTCTCTGATTCAATGGCTGGCATCCAAGGAGGACTCTGCTTTGCCTTCCATCTCAATTTGTATGTTCATGAATCTGGTACCATAATTCAGCTCCTGAACTGCCACTGGGCTGTGTGTGTGTTTGTATATATACCATTTTATTGTTCTTTTCATTTTTATTAAAGCTATTCTAGTTTCCTTTTCTAATCACTAAGTCTCTCTCCCTTATTCCTTTTCTCTTCCTGTTTGGGCAGGAAGGGGGGTTAAGAGAGAGTGTCTGTTACAGGTTTAGTGGGCTGCCCTGACCTTAAATCTTGACCTTAGCCTTGTGGAAGAGGAGATTTGTATTGAGTTGTGGTTGGGCTAGCCTTGAGTAACAGCCAAATGGCCACCTGGCTGCTCACCACAATAAGATGAGAATGCTCATGAGTGAAGAGAAAGGTAGGGAGATTGCTTACTGTTTCCTGCCATGGCAGAACATTCTTGACTTGGGGAAAATCAGTTTCTTGCTGGCATAAATAAGTCCAGTTAATGGAGAACAAAGATAAACACTAAACCAGCTTTCTTCCCCTATTTTCCAAGCTCAGCTTCACTTCTTCACTACAGGCCTCTCTACCTGCTGCTTGCTAGTCCCAAGCAGTGCTGGGTGTAGAATGGGAGGGTTGGAATCAGTCCAAAACACTTCATCCCTGCTACTCCTCCCTTCTCACAGTTTTTTACTGCTCTCTGTGCAAGTGCTCTCCATGGGTAGCAGTTGCCTGGGAAAAATCTGCTGCAGTGTGGGTCCTACACAGAACACTGCTCCTTGAGGAAATGGCCTCCTTCTCCAGCATGAGATCCTCCATGGGCTGCATTGTTGATATGTTCTTTGCCCTGGAGCACCCCATTCTCTTCTGGACGTGGTGTCTCCTGTTATTTCTCACTTTTTGTTTCCCCTTCCCCTCTTCCAGGGTGTTTTCTGCTTTCAAATACACTTTCAGAGAGGTGCCACACACATGGTGGATGGGGTCAGCTATGTGCTGCAGTGGGTCTGTTTTGGAGCCATCTAGAACCACCTGTGTCTGACAGAGGGCAGCCCCTGTCCTCCTTCCATAGAGGCCGCTCCTCTACTTCCCTGTCACCAGCACCTTGACATCTGCACCCTTTAAGACAGCAGCTGACTGTGTTCAGACTTCTGCTAAGATTATTCCACTTAACTTCTACAGCTTCTTTTGCTTTTCTTTTACCTCATTATTTTAATGATTAAAATATCTTTGTAAAAGCATCTTCCATACCTTTGGGCCTGAGGAAAAAAACATTGTTCTGTCATCTGATAAATAGATACAGGAGGACAATGGTGTTGATCTTCGTACTTCTGGTTTTCTTGTATAGCTATGTAAACTGCTCTGAAAAGGAAGTAAATATTGTGAGATTATAAAGTTTAGAATACCTTCTGTAAGAGAGACTAGAAGGGAAAATTACATGATGCTTTTATATTTGTTCTATCTGGGAGGGTTTTAGAGCTGTTGTTAGTCTGTCCAATGCCAGTTGGTAAAAGAGCACCTAGCAGAGTTGAAAGGGACAGCACCTAGTTGTCCCCAAGTTTGTCAGAGGAAGAAATAAGATCTCTGACAGTGGCTAGAATCAGCAAGTGTTTTACAGGTAGTGTAAATATCATGTTATCCAGCTCACTAGAGTTTTACTTAACAGCAACACAGAAAGGTGATTAATTTTGTGAGGTAGCAGGACTCTTACTATACAGCTTCCATCTTGTATAGGGCTAGCCTAGCCTAAAGACGCAGGATGGCTTTATGTCTGCTGAACTTGAAGGAAATCTGGTTCAAAATTACAGCTGGCCTAAAAAATTTTCACCTATTAAAAAAAGCTTAAGTTCAGTAGAACATAGTGAATCTTGAAGTGACTACAGTTTGACTAGAGATGAATACACTGTTACGAAGTGCATATCTTTGAAAAATAAACCAGTTTTGTTACATTATGAAGGTTGGAAACCATTGAAAACAAATTATTATTAAAAAATCTTTTGATTTTTAAGGAGACTGCTAAAATAACTCAATTATTGTAATTTTAGAATTCTAGGTTTCTGTTACCAAACCCATCAGATGGTTAGAATAAAATTAATATAAAAGCATGTAATGTTGTCTAAACATTTCAGTTACAGCTTTGCTTTCAACCTTTTACGTATTAAAATCTCGAGATTAGCTTTTCTTTTTCCAGTATGAACTTTTTGAATGTATTTTAAAATAGACTTTTCTTAAAATGGATAAATAAGAAAGGGATTTAATCTCCATTATTTGGTCCACTGTTTTATTTGCAACAAAATCCTTATGAGAAGGCTTTTCTTGTTGTCTTGACTACAGCAACATTTTTCCATTCTTGTTTCTTTTGTTCATTAATAACAATTAGTAAGAACAAACTTACCTTCTGAGTGTTAAATTAATTTTAAGATTAACATGTTTAGATGGCTTATTTTGTTCACCTTAGACAATTGTAACTTAAATGTCTTACTAAAATTTAGGGGTTTTTCTGCTGTGCAGTCAGTTTCCCAATATCTGCCTTATTTAACGTTGCTGCCAAGAGAAGCTGGCAGATTTGGAGAGCTGTCTTTTGACACAGGTGAAATACCAATAATTGCAGAAAGTGTGGAGTTTTGGGATGAGTGGAAGGAGGAGTTCTGGTTTGTTTGGGTTTGGTTTTTTTCTTTCATTTCAAGTGTTCTGGTAAGTTTTCTCTCTGACTTAAACGCAAGTCATGTTTTATGCACCTTAAGGACTCTTCAGTTACTTTCAAAAAACTTAAACGTGTAAAATTTTGTGAAACATTAAGTGTTAGCAGTTATTGCCTCTTTGTGATAGTTTCAGAAGAAAAAGGCCTACATTTCACAGATAAAGACAATGCTGTGTTTATCTAAATGCTTTTTTCTCTAAGAATTTTCCTGTGGAAAACTACTATTTTGTTTTATATGAAAACTGTTGCTTTACTTTTCAATGTTTTCTTTAAAAACTGGAAGATGTGTTCCAGAGTGAATATTATCACTAGATTCCCAGTTGGTAAACTCAGCCTTTCTGCATTGCTTAAGGGTTTTTCCACTGAATCTTTAAAGTTCAAATTGTGTTGCTGAAAAAAATAATTATATTCACAAGAAGTAGTGTGTGGTGTCCAGTTGTTACCCATAAGTATTAACTTTCTTCCACCTTAAGTGATTCTTAAAGGTGACAGAAATATCTTACAGGTTAAAGCTGAATTCTGCAATACATCTTTCTCACTGAGAATATCTGGCAGTATGTAGAATTTGCAGAGGAAATGTTAGACTTAATTTGATTCTGGCATTGCTACATTTTTATTCAAAATATACAATGATATAGACATCATTAGTGGCTCTAGCACAGTCACACACCTATTATGGGAGAATGATGCCGAGTTCACAGAATGATTCACGTTGATCTTCTACCAGCTAATTATAGATACAAACTTATATGCTGTGGCTTATTACTATCTCACCACATTCAACATGTTAGCTTTTGAACAGTCTTACTTTTTGCCTTTTCCCATCACTGCCCAAGCATCTGTCAAGGAGGTTTATCAATCAGGTACAAAGTCTGACCCTCAACGAACCATGAATAGCTAATGCTCAAACTAGATACCAGTTTTTGCTTGCTGATCTAGCTTCTTCCACGTGAATTAAAGAAGCTGTCCTCAAGGTCGTGAACTTCCCAGGATTTGTATTATATATGGATGTATGTAGGCATATATAATGCGTACATGCAAATAAATTCAGAAATTCATCAGCTTTGCACTGGTTACTTGGAAAAAAATATACTCATCATTCCTTTGATTGGCATTGTGACTGTTATCAGTCAGTTAATTCTCACTGCATCAAATGATAATGTAATTTTACAGGAGACAGAGAAAAGGAGAAGAACTGAAGAAGCATACAAAAATGCTTTAACAGAACTGAAGAAAAAGTCCCACTTTGGAGGGCCAGACTACGAGGTACAAATTCTGCTTTTGAAATGTTTAAAAAGTTATGACAAATAATTATTTGTTTCTTAAAGTGGGAAAAAGGGTTTGTAAATCAAGGTGTTTGGCTTGTGCAAGTGTGTTTATGCCACTTTTATTTTTTCACCTTGAGAGCTGAAACTCTGAAGAATCTCAGTTCTTAATTTTTTGGGAATGGAAGTCTGTATTCATCTCAGGCTTGTGTTGTACTTTTAGCCAAAGCATTTTTCTTACAGATATTTCTGCTTATGTTTATTTTTCTTGTATATTTGATACTGCTTATATGCATTAGTTTTTTTACTTGTCTAATGATTCAACTATAAAATATGTAAAGCTAGAAAGAAAACCCTAACTGTAGAGGCAATCCTAGAACCTGAAATTTGATATTTTTTTAATTGTCACTGTCACTTGAAATTTTGTGTTGACAAATTCAGTAATTTTTTTTAGGTTCCTTTCATCTGTTACATTGCTTATTTCAGCAGCTTCCTCCTCAGTGAGGTGTTTAGTAAAATTCTAAGACACTTAAACCACCTTCTGAAGAATAATGTAAGCTAATGCACCTATGGTGCACTTCGCATAGTTCTTAAGACCTTGATCCTTTCACGTACGTTAGTCAAACACATTTCTACTTACAAATCATAGCCTGAGAAATAGTACTAATATGTTGAGATATTTAAAAGATACTTGGGCTTAGGTTCTCTTTGACTGAGGCATACACTGCAAAAGAAAATGATGGATACGAACCTGGATTTTGCCTGGTTATGAAGCCAGCTGCTTCTCCCAGGTATCCCTCTTGCAAAGTGGTTTGAAATTTGCTGTGCCAGCTCGTTTTACAATACACTAAAAACAGTAAAACTAATTTTCTGAAATTACTATTTTACTTAGTAGACTCACGTTTCTAATAGTTGAGTCAATGCTACCTGCTATTTACTGTTAAACTATTCTTTCCAAGAATTTTCAATAAGTCCACAAAATTGTCTTCTCTTATGTTTTGAGCACATATCTGAAATTCACCCTAAAGACATTGGAATACTTGGAAAGAGTCTAACTACACAATTATGTTTACTTTACTCACACACTATAAACACTTTTGAGAGAAGGTACATTCCAATTAAAACCTAAATGTGATGTCAAAGCATATTGACACTGTTACTCAGTTTCCTGTTTGTTTTTTTCATTCTTTATACAGCTATCCCTAAATTGCACTTAGGAGTAACTTCCTTTAACAAGTAGGGTTTTGGAGGAATTGTAATCTAAGAATATTGGTGAAAATACTTGAGGCCTATAGAAGCAATCTGCTTCCATCAGTTATATGCATAATATAAAATCATGTATTTCTAGTATCCAACTAAAGTGGAACGTTCATGTTTCATGGTTTGAATTAGTTTTGTTTGTTTTGCTCTAGGAGGGTCCTAATAGTCTGATTAATGAAGAAGAATTCTTTGATGCTGTTGAAGCTGCTCTCGATAGACAGGATAAAATGGAAGAACAGGTATTGATACTTTAAAAATATCTTAATGATGGGCATTTCATCAGAGACTTAGGACTTAAACTCAGTCCTGGGGTGCATCTCCTAAAGCTCTAGTTTTTTTTTATTCTGACACTGATAAGGGGAATTCACTTAATATTTCTACAGTTAAATATTGTTGCTTAACACTGATTTTGAGAAAGTGACTTCACAGCTTACATAGAAGAGGATAGTATAAGCTAATTGAGTGTCTCTAATTTCTAATTCCTAAGTGTCCTGTATAAAACTTATCTTTGTATGTAATTGATGCCTTGTGTAAATAAGAATTATCAAACGCTGCAGCCATTTCACAAAACCTAATTGTTGCTCTGAAATTTCTTTTGACTCTAGCAGTATTTGAAATAGAAAAGACATAGCTCTGTTGGTGTTTGGTTTTATTAATTCTGTAGGCTCTGGCTACTTCTCTAATTCCTTTCTAGAATATACTCCAGTGACAAGGATCAAAAAGGGGCAAGATGCATATGAGGGAATATATAGACTGTGAAAACACAGGAGTATGTAAAATGAGAGGGAGTAACCAAGTGGTGCATCCTTTGTCTTGAAAGTGTTTAGCTTATGAATAGAGTGAATACAATTACTTGATTATGAGTTAAAAGTCTTTCCAGTAGACACACAGTACTCAACAGAGTTAACGTATGTTGGGGTCTCTTAGGAGAGACTGAAAGTTTTCAGTTGACTGTTCTACTACTACATGGACCTTTATTGCTGCCCATCTATTTTCCTTAACTCAGAAATGCACCTTGACTGATTAATTCAGTCTTCAGGCCCATTCACTTACTGAGAATTCCAGCAGAATGACAGCTGCATGCCTGTCAGGCACAGCATTAGTTGTTGTAGTAACTATGTAGATTGAGGATGACTCACTCTGTTTCATAGTCCACCCAGTAGCAGCTGACTACTACTAATTAAATCTATTTTGTTGCAGTCCCAAAGTGAAAAGGTTAGATTACACCGGCCGACATCCTTGCCTTCTGGAGATGTGTATTCTGCTGTGGAGACTCATCGATTCGTCCAAAAAGTAAGATTTCTCATGAATTCTTCTGAGTGATGGGTTGACCTATGATATTTCTATATATTTGGTCTGGGTAGTTGAGACTTATTTTAGGTGTTTCTAGTAACTTTCAAGGGTTTACTCATTTTCAAATGAAGGAGCTGGAATTGGGGAAGGCCTGTTTGTGTCTTGGCTTGAAAAATAACTGATTTAAGTATTTGTTTAGAATACTTTTGACTTGTATCAAGCTTGTTATTTAGATAGTAAAGGAAAAATCCCAACTGCCTAACATCAATGTTTCTAAGATAGATTCACCAAAATTCATTGCATTGATTTTTATGAAAAAACAAAACTAAAACAAACAAAAAAAAACCCCACACCCCAGTCACTTATATCTGTATCAGTTGACTTTTTTTAGTGTTACTGGAAACACTGCTTCTCCCAAGGCTACACTGAGAGCGTAATATACAATAGGTGCATGAAATCAACATTCGCTGCTGTGCTTGCTGCTTATGGTGCTTTTGTTTTCCTTTTCTTCATTATCTTGTGTGTGCAAGTTGGTACTGAATGCTCTGTTGTGCCTTTGTTCTGATTACTTGGTTTTTTCTTTGTCTGTCTCTGGTAGCCCTATAGTCGCTCTTCCTCCATGTCTTCCATTGATCTAGTCAGTGCCTCTGATGATGTTCACAGATTCAGCGCCCAGGTACTGTATTAATGTGTAGAGTGGGGGGTGCATATCTTTGCTGTATTTCATCCTCTTCTCTAGAACCTGGGTTTTTTTGTTACATAAATCACTGCTTGCTTTAAACTAGTACATTGAGACAAAGGAGTTCTCTATTCCTGTACTAAATAATTGTCTTTTTACATCCAGCTCGCATGCGTATCACTTGTGCAGAGGCCCGAATCTTGTGAAACTGTTGGATTTAATTAATTAATGTCGCTTTAATAAAAATACCTGCAGTTTGAAAATTTTGCATTTTGGATTAGAATAAAAATAGAATAACATTTGTTTTGTGTGGGTTGGAGATGGTCTTTGCTTCAAATTTAGTAATTTTTCTTAATTTTTAGATGAAAAGTTTGATATTTTTTTGTCTTTAACTTTGTTCATAATGACATGAAGATACTAAACACTGCAGTTCACTATTACCCTTTTTTACCTCTGCGTCTACTTCTGTTGCTGAAAGGTCATAAAGGTGACAAACAAGAATTGTGGGTATCGGAATTATTACTAAAGAGTTTCAGTATATTTACTTGTCATTCAGAAAATTAGTCTGACATCCTGGCTATGTCTAAGTAGTTAGTGACATGTTCTAGTAATGTACAAAATTACACTGTGTGCTTGCTCTGAAGATCATGGGTTAGAGTAGAATTAGATGAGTTCACGTGATTGCTCTAATGTCTCAAAAAAGTTCTTGAGATATGGCTTTCATTCCATTAGCTTCCTTCTGCTGTGGTCCATATCACAATCACATAATGTTAGGGATTGGAAGGGACCTCAAAAGATCATCTAGTCTAATCCCCCTGAAAGAGCAGGATCACCTAGAGCAGGTCAGACAGGAATGTGTCCCGGTGGGTTTTGAATGCCTCCAGAGAAGGAGACCCTACAACCTCTCTAGGCAGCCTGTTCAGTGTTGTTACCCTCACCATGAATAAGTTTTTTCTCATATTTATGTGGAACCTCCTATGTTCCAGCTTGCATGCGTTGCCCCTTGTCCTACCATTGGTTGTGTCTGAGAAGAGCCTGGCTCCATCCTCCTGACACTCACCCTTTACGTATTTATAAACATTAATGAGGTCACGCCTCCGTCTCCTCTACTCCAAGCTAGAGACCCAGCTCCCTCAGCCTTTCCTCATAAGGGAGATGCTCCACTCCCTTAATTGTCTTTGTGGCTCTGTGCTGGATTCTCTCAAGCAGTTCCCTGTCCTCCTTGAGCTGAGAGGCCCATATGTGGTTGTGAATATGGTGCTTCCTTCTGGGATCTGTTAATTTGGAGCTTTTTTTGAAATTAACTAATGCTGCAAACAACCTGCTTTTGCAAATAGAAGGAATGGATTTTCTCTTAACAGAGCCTGGAATGTACCACCTGCAGACTTTACAAGCAGCACCCTAACATTTAAGGACTTGCTTATTGGACTGAAATCCCAGCACTTGCCTTGACCTTTTGCAGTGACTTATTTTCTGAAATTTGAACTTATCACAAGGGAAAAAAGTATGCACATCATATTACACAACATTGATAGGCTCACCTACTGGTACTCAAGTCAAGTTACTTTTTTCAAGTGTGTTTTTGTTAGGGCAGAGGGTGGGAAATCAAGAAATAGAAAGCAAGTTTGATTTAAAAGATAGGAACTGCTTGTTGTCAGGCTATGGGTACATGGGCAATTCAATATAAGGGAAACCCATAGTTGCTAAAATATGCAGGCCTTCTCATTTCTCTTTTCTCTGTGATAATCTTTGTGCTTTCATATGATAAACTTGAGTATCGGAGCACTAGTGTGGCTGAAAAACTAACCATTTAAAAACAAATCTGAGGTGGACCAGGACCTTATCACAATAGAGCAAATTGAGGCTAAGGATCAGGATCAAATGGATTGGAGTCAAGTTGTTGATCTTTTCAGATACTGCACAGATTCTACTCTGTAGAAGTTACTGTTGAGTACCTTTGAATGTAGTTTCAAGTTAATACACTCAATGCAAAAAACATGGTATTAATAACGTACAGGAAACTACTCTTTCCACACACACCCCTGCCAAATGTTTTGCCTAGAACAAACTTTTGGCAGATTAAGTCATTGCACCTGTTCTTCAGCTTCATTGTTACTGGACAAGCAGACGAAAGACAGCAGTGAACTTAAAGAAAAAAGTAGCACACCTTTTGGTGTCAACCTGCTCTGGACTTTATTAATAATGAAATTAGTCTCTGTTTCAGGCTGAGGATTTGGTTTCTGAAAAGGCAAGCTAATATCTTGATTCTGAATACATGTGATTTGTTTGTAGACTTTATTCATACAAAGGGAATTTTGGTATCCGTAAATGGTCAAGTAGAAACTTGCAGCATTGTTTTTGAGACTGAGAAGTGTGAACATGTATTCGTATGGGAGCTGGTTCTTTAGTGTGCCTCTACAAAGGCATTGATTTTTCTCTGACAGATGGGTGGGAGGTTGTGGGCTTAAAACACTGTAGACGTTTTGCTGATCACTTTAAAGGACTATTAGATTTAAAATAGATTGAGCTGTTCTGATGGCCTTTAAAGTGAAGAACTTCCCATTTAATGTTCAGGCCAAGGCTGCATGGCATATAGGTTACAAGTATTTTTGCAGACCTTGCCTGTAGCCTGCCAGCAATGCAGAGGTAGTAGTATGGCTTTTCCAGTGGGAAAGAAGCTGTGAATCTTGACTCTGCTTCTGAAATAGGTGCAGGTTGCCAGACAGCGACTAGTGTGTAGATTACATACAGTTTGGTGGGTATTATGCAGAAGGCAGTTGTAGATGCTGCTACTCCTTAGTGAAGCAGAAGTAAGAAACTAGATTGTACTCCTGTGGATGCCTCTTTCTCCTCTTTGCTTGCTATTGTCCTCATCCCTCTGCATTTAGTGTAAAGAAGAAAAAGACAAAACAGGCACACAAAACTGGCTTCATTCTTAATAGGTTAGGAGCGAGGGGAGAAGAGACATAGGGCCCTGAAGATGTTAGGGAGTATGGCAAGGATTCCTTTCTGAAAGAAGTGGGTCCTAAAGCTAGTAAAATAAATATTGAAATAGTCCATGTTTGTACCCAATTCAGACTGTACTGTTAGGGTTTCACGGGGGGGGGGGGGGGGGGGGGGGGGGGGGGGGGGGGGGGGGGGGAGGTGGTTTGAGGAGGGGGGAGGAAGAGTAATCTTTTGTAGGGAACCTGATACAAACTGGCAGGAAAAGATGCCATCTTTTTTAAAAGCAGAAAATTTTCTGTATTCTTTGCTTCTAAAAGCAGAAATACAAATCTTGTGGGTGTTTTTAGTTCATTATAATTCAAAACAAATTGAGAGAAAAGCAGAAAAACTGGACTGATAACTTTGCCTTCTGTAGAGAAGTAAAAATAAGAGAAACTAGGATTTCCATGCAATGGATTTTATTTTGATGTTGTATTTCGAGGATTTTTACTTGTTTCAATTACCTTCTTTCTTCCTAGTCTAAAGTGTATTACCCACAAACAAATTACTGCATTAAATTTAATGTAAATAACATCTTTCAATTCTATATCACATCAGCTAATCATTAAGTATTCTTTAATTTTGCTTTCTACTTGTACTACTTACTCAAATATGGTTTATATGTTATATGCACACTAGGCTTCATATTTTTGTAAGTTGTACAAAACCACTTATGAGTTCAAGCTGTTAATCTTGTGATTCTGCACTTAAACTAATCTTTGCTTTGGTCTATAAACTAACCTTTGCTTGTCATGCTTTTCCTTTTGAAACCAAAAGGTTTCTAGTAATTCAGGAAAACAGTGTCAATCATATGGACTTTTTTTGCTCTGACAAGCTTAATAGCCACCTACCTTTTGGCTGGAAAAAAGTTATTAAAGTGTTTCCAGTACTTGTAAACATTATGCAGCAATGGATACCTTATTTTTCCTTCTATTTTTATTGGAGGGGAGCAGGACTTGGAAGGGTACAGATAACCAGCGAAACAAAATAAAGTTGTAGATTTAAAACAAAAGCCATTTCCTATCCCCGCACCCATTTCTGTGCACATTATATGGAGTAAAAAAAAAGGAGGTATTCACATAGCTTGATAAAAATGTATCAAATATGTGCTTTTCTTAAAGGCCAAATATCTGTCTAGCTAAGTATTTTTTAAGTGAGTACTTGTAATAGTAGAGTCTCTGTATGATCACAATTCTTTTTGAATGCAAGCATTTCTGGTCAATATGACTTTCAATATGCATTCACTTTTTTAGAGCTTGTCGGTCTTCCCCCCCCATTCTCCCTACCCTTGAGTTTTTTAAATGCTCTTCAGTGAGTATCATACTGTGCATTGCAATTCTGCTTAGAGACACCTGAACTAAGTTTCTATATGCTGAAATAAGCCTGTCTTAGGTAGAAATAGTGAGTTTTGACAGTTTAGAGGTGTAAAGGAAGGATAGGGAGCACTCACAAAAATAAAGCTGAAAGTTGAATCAAGATTTTGACTTTTGCCTCTGAAGGCCAGAAGTACCTTCTTGTTCTTAACCTATAATAGAAAGCTCTGTTGTCCAAATTCAGGTCCTGCCCAGGATTTGACTTGTGGCTTCCAATATGGTAGTCTCTGCCCAAGAAGATGGAAGGAATGAGTTAAAAATGCATTGTTTGTTTTTTTTTCTTTAAGGTGGAAGAGATGGTACAAAACCATATGACATACTCCTTGCAAGATGTAGGAGGAGATGCAAATTGGCAGCTAGTGGTAGAAGAAGGAGAAATGAAGGTAAACATTTGGGGTTTTGTTTAATTGATTTAAAATGATATGCTGTGCAGACAGATACTTTGAATCTGGTGAACTTGGCAATGTTAGGTTTACTATTTGACTCAATGATCTTAAGGATCTTTTTGAACCAGAATGATTCTGTGGTTTTTTTGGGAATGCTATCATTCATCAGTTACACTGTTGAAACTTCTCTGGAATACCATTGTGTAAGTTAGGACTGGTGTCTGCAAAAGCTGTGGCTTATAGTATATTGACTTATACAAAATGCAACTCTTGCAATAGCTTTGTCTTTGCAGATTTGAGTAGGAGAGAATGAGAAAGGAAACTTGGTATCAAAATGGTGTAAATTTGATGTATGAAAATGTCAGAGTAGTGAGTTACTGTGTTGGCTGCTCTGCTGTGATTGTGTGGACCCTTGTGCAAACAGATAAAAAAGGTAGTTTAATCACTTTTGGAGTAGAGATATTTAAATAGTAGTGTTTCAATGTGAATTGCCATGTAAGAATGTATGCATTGGTAGTTACTAGAGAATACTGACATGGCAAATTATTCATGTGTCAGTTTTCTAGGTAAGTGGGGTTTTTTTAAAAACCTGATGAAATGTCAAACAAAACAGAACAGTTTTGACAATTTCTGTTACACATGTCTCTCCTTGTATTTGGCTACAGGTATACAGAAGAGAGGTGGAAGAGAATGGAATAGTTTTAGATCCCTTGAAAGCAACCCATGCTGTTAAAGGGGTAACGGGGCATGAAGTTTGCCACTACTTCTGGAATGTTGATGTTCGTAACGACTGGGAAAGTAAGGACCTGATTCCTGAGCTTTGCATGTTTACTAGCAAGGATATCTTTTATAACTTTGACCTACTATCTGTGCTTGTTTGCTGATGAAGTTTATTTTTCCCCCTCCTCTTTTAGCAACAATTGAAAACTTCCATGTTGTGGAAAATTTAGCTGATAACGCAATCATCATTTACCAGACACATAAGGTAATAACACTGCAGCTGTCTGTGTGTATGTGTGAGGTAGTCTCTGGGACATGTGTTCTAATCTTATTTTGAATGCCTTAACAACTTAAAATGCTTTTCAGAACAGGTTCTCTATTAAACTCAGCTTTGTCAATTCTTCAAGCTTTCTTGATAGCATAATTGGTTGTGCATGTGTCTGACAGACCTTGTGATAACAAATGAGGAATGTTTTAAATCTCTACATATATCACTACCACCAAGACAAGAGTCATCTAAGGCAAACAGAAGCAATAAATCAACACAGACTGCAAGGAGGAAACCTATGCCACTGTGCTGTGTGTTTTGCTGCAATAATGCAACCTATTGTTGACCATAATTAGTTGACATACAGATTTGCACTGTGAGGTATAATTGCTGGTACACCATTAGTCCTTATAACTTCAGTATGTTTTTTTCCTCTCAAACAATTCTGGCATACATTTATAAAAATGTTCATTTGAATTGTAACCCAACACCTGTAACTTAAAAGGTTCAAAAAAATGGGAATGAAGTGTACAGATACATCTGTAATTTTCCATGATTCCTTATATTAGTATACTCAAATATTTTCTTTGGCAATTTTACCAGAAATGTGTTTACCTTAAAATTCTGGTAACAGAGGACATGTGATTTTGAGTAAGACAACTGTGACATGTGTTGTGATAAAAGCTAGACTTCCTTTCCCTCTTGAGTGTCAGGAAAATGGCTTTTTTGTATTTTCTTATTTTATCAGACATTTTGCTTCTGAAACTTTCTCTTAGATAACCTCAGTTTTCCATATCTGTCTTACTGAAGTAGTAGCTTCTGGAAATAACTATTTTTAAATATTTCCCTCCACCCCAAGACATAAGTAACTGTAGATGCATCCATTTATACTTAACCACTAGTTCAGTTTGTAGCTTAGAAGTATTAACTAAAATGTAAACCTGAGGTTGAGGGAGCTGGAGGGGAACTGCATCTTCCTATTGTTTCCCTACTGAAAAAAGTCATTGTAGCTCGGCTTTCTGCATTTCAAAGGCCTTAAACTTGTTGCTTAAATTTTTTCAAGAGATGTGTGGCCATATAACCTGATATATACATCTATATAACAGCCAAGTTCCCTTTTCAGTTTTGAAAATGAAATTACTAACTTGGATGAAACCTCTACTTGAACAATATGATTGATTTGTTTTGCCTTGCTTGTTTTTTCTGTTATCTAAGGATAGTAAGTACTTAATTTACAAAACTGGAAAAGCTTATGTTAAGGTATTTCTCTGCAGAGGGTGTGGCCAGCCTCTCAGAGGGATGTGCTGTATTTGTCTGCCATCAGAAAGATACCACCATTCAGTGAAAATGATCCTGAAACATGGATTGTGTGCAATTTCTCTGTAGAACATGAAAGTGCTCCTGTAAGTGTTATTTTCATCCTGTCAGGGTGTGCTTTTAAGACAGCATTTTTCTATTAGGGGGTAATGTACATGCAATACTAATGTGAGGAAGTTGAGGGGAGGGATGCAAAAAATATAATTTATTTAAACCAAGTGATACAACAACCTGATGAAGGAATTCCGATACAAAAGCTTTCTCACCTTATCTCAGCAGTTGGTGGATCTAAGGTGCTGCAGCAAAACAGGTGCAAAAGTTCTGGAGATGTGAAAATATTTTAAAGAGTTGAGGTTATTTTGTACAGAATCAAATCAATGGCTTTATTATTGTCAGATACAGGAGTAGGCTTGTATAATTGTAGATATGGAATGTGTTAAACCTCCATCTTAAAAGTTCTGCCTTGGTTCTGACAGTAGAAATGATTGTTCTGTTTGGAGTTTTTCTGTGCTAATTGCTATGCCATAGCTTTCTTTCCAGGGAAAAGTTACAAAATTATATTTGTAAGTGCTGATAAATATTCTTTAAGTGTTTCTTTACTCATTTATAAAAGTAATTGAAGTAATTAACGTGTTATATGTGTTAAGCAGAAACCTGATAATAATTTTAATGTAACCCATTCCTTACTACATACCTTTCTTTTTATTGCATTTGTCTTGCGTCCATGCAGTGCTAGCATGCAAACACTCAGAAACACAGCTTACAGAGTGTCTTAGACTTAATAGTAAATTGAAATGTTAGCAGTCAGGTATACTGAAATAAGCTGAGCTTGAGACTTACAAATGTTTTGGGATTATTTTTGGCAGCTGAACAATCGCTGTGTCCGTGCCAAAATAAATATAGCTATGATTTGTCAGACACTAGTAAGCCCACCAGAGGGGAACAAGGAAATAAGCAGGGACAACATCATGTGCAAGATTACATATGTAGCTAATGGTAAGTCTGAATTTTTTCGTATGACATAATGATACTTGCTAATTCTGGGGAGCTGAATACCGGGAAAAAAAAGCTTGATGACATTTTCTATTAAATACAGCATCACAGTGATGATCTTCATGTTCAAATGAATGTGCTACATAAATCGGTGAATGACATCATTTATTGTGTGGCATTCTACAAGAAATAAATGGAAGTAGTGTGTAGCTCAATCTGAAGGACACAGCCATGGGGTGGTGGAGAGTAGGCAGAAGAAATGTCTGCAGCTGGGATGACTTGGCATAGCTTTTAGTTTCAGTAATACTCTGGGGTTTTTTTTTTGTATTGTTATAACACTCCTTGATTTATCATGTTAGTCTCAAAAGCTGCTGAAATTACATTTTCGTTCATAAATCCCATATAATCGGAGTTCAGGAAGTGGTGGCTTTTTCAGCAAAATACTTGCCCTGTGAATTGAAGCATACTTAAACTGCAAACTGATTCCAAAGTGCTTTAAATATAATTTGTGAGACACTGGTGATGTAGCAATTCTGCAGACAAATGCAGCAGTTATTGAAAAGTTAAGCCTGACCTCTGTTTAATTTGAAATAAGAAGTAACTGAAGTCCCTCAGAGAAGTCCTTAGAGAATATAATCTTCCATTTGGGCACTCCCCAAAGACTCACAACATGTGTTTACTGTTTTTGAAATAGTGGTGTCATAGACCTGGACTGAACTTGAGTATTAAGAGTAGGAAGTGCTACAGTGCCAGCTGCAAGGTCATTAAAATAATCTGTGGGTCTTTATTCTTTCCTGTTACTTCTGAAAGAGTTGTGGGATTGAAGAATTTCAGTTTTCTAGCCTTTATCAGATTTGCTGCATTTCATTGTCTGTCTTCCTATCTCTTTCTAGTAAACCCAGGAGGATGGGCACCAGCATCAGTGTTACGGGCAGTGGCAAAACGTGAATATCCAAAATTCTTGAAGCGTTTTACATCATATGTGCAAGAGAAAACAGCAGGAAAGCCTATTTTATTTTAGTACTAGCAGGTATACATTATTTTCATTCTTGATTCACTGTTGTAAAGCTAAGGTCAAAGAGAAGTACTCTATCCAGAAACGTCTTACTGTGATTAGTGTGAATTCACTGCTTAGTCTTAATATATGTATGCAATATACTTTTTAAAACATGCACGTAGTTTGTGTATATGATTACCATGAAAAATAAGGGCTGGACAGGTCATCGGGGATTAGTTGTTTGTAGATTTTACTAGTTTCTCGCAAGTTTTTGTGTATGTCTAATTTATGTAGAAGTATAAAAGAATGACGTTCTGGTTTTTCTCAGCTATCACAGACATTTTATATTTGTTATGAAAAGAACACATACTCGTTTCTCTAGAGCTTCATAACGTTTTCATATCTTAAATTCTACTTACGGTTGCATATTAGAATATTCTAAAGGTCAAAAGTATTATTTTATATTGACAGAATAGTTATAGAATCATAGAATGGTTTGGGTTGGAAGGGACGTTAAAGATCATCTAGTTCCAACCCTTCTGCCAGGGGTGGGGACACCTCCCACTAGACCAAGTTGCTCAAAGCCCCATCCAGTCTGGTCTTGAACACATCCAGTGGTGGAGCATCCACAACTTCCCTGGCAAGTTTCGATCAATGATTTTTATTAACGGAACTTTCCTGACCAACCAGTGACAATTACTAGAGTATTTAAAAGACTGACTTAAATGTTTAGCTTTTCTGATAAGCCTAAGAAAAGTGGTTTTACAGATGCTTTCTGAAGTGAACAAATGTATTTTAATGGCTTAAGTCATTGGGCTAACCTAAAATGATTTTAACATTTAAATGATGATATGACATTAGATAATTTCTTGACCACTTTTTGGACTATCTGAATCTGTCAGACATAAGCCCTAGTGCTAAGTAAGGCTTTGCTTAAATATTGTTACGGTAGGCTCCTGCTCTGTACTTCATGACATACAACTGTAGTGTCAAACCATTTAATTCCATTTGGTAGTTCTAGTATCACATCATGATCTGAAAGTTAGTTTTTATCACTTCTTCTGTGCATGACATAGGCTACCTTTATTTTTTGGCTTCTATTTATTATGTGAGACTCCAAAAGTCTTAGTCATTTGATCCTTCTGGAACAGGTAGCCCTGTAATGATTCACATTTTTAATTGTATATTGTTAGAGAGTTATCATAGGTGAGCCATTAAAAACATGGCTATCATGAGCCAACAGTTCAAACATGCAGTGCTGGTTCAAGGTGTTCAACAAGTTCTTGTTTCCCTATTAATGTTCAAACATCTCAGTGCTGTGTTGTTCTTTGCCTGCCTGCAGTGATCGGAACAAGACTGGGTGAGCATTCCACGGTGGAGAAGTGACCATGCACAAAGCACTCCATGCTGGAATGAAGGATCTACAGTCTTTTTATGGCCCAAGTCCTAGGCTTCATATACTGAAGTGAAGAAGTGTTGCAACACCATGAGGCTGAATATTTAACACTAGCGCTCTCCTGCTAACTTTTCTTGCTCAGTCAGTGTGTAATTATAAATACATGTATTGATAACATGTATATGGTTCTGTTCTTATTTGCTTGCTTTAGAAGAGGAAGAATGCATACAACTTTGAATCACCAATGTGAATTACTGCTTTAATTTTCAACAAGTTGCAGAATTTCACTGTTGTCCTTACTGAGATACTCTCGCAGTTTTTGTGCATGTCTAAAAAGCACAAAAGATAAATTTACATAGAGCATACTGTATGTGCTTTATGTGCACAAAAATCTGTGGTATTTTGGGGATGGCGGGAGGGACTTCAGTAAAACCTAGGTGACTTATTGGCAGGTTGTTTTGCTTTGTATAATCATAGTTCATTGCTGCTGGTTTCTATAATGAATCATCTTGTTACATAAAATGTCAGTTAATAACTGAGGGCTGTCAATATCCTTATGACTTTGCCTTTTCTATTGTCTTACTCTTGTGACGATCTTTGGTTCTGAAGGAGTAAGAGTGTGAAAAGCTTTATTTTTTTCCAGATATCTTTATATTTCTATTGTATTTTTTAGTTATGTAATATGTGCTACAGAACTTTTGTTATTAAACATTATCCAGAAATACCTAGGAAGACTCTGTATGAGAGGGCAGGAGACTGCCTGAAAGCTAGAAGTCATCTGTCCATGCTGTATGTGGATGGCTTTCTTGCATGATACCTAGGGCTTTCCCAAAGCAGTGAGAAGGTACACTATGATATTTATTGAAGTAATTTGGACTACATAAGACAACATTCCCAATCTAGAATGAGGATGAGTACGTTCTTTTAAGATCCTGCATGTGTTTTCTTCATCTTAATAAAGCCATGCTGTGAGGTTCATGTAGAAAATTATTTGCCTTCTGATGAAAAACCCATTGGAGCTATAAGGATGCATAATTACTGGAGAGTTCCCTTTAAAGTTGCTGTGAAAATATAAATGTCAGGTATTTGCCTGCCTTTGATTCTGGAGATGCTTGTTGAGAGAGATTGTGACAGACTGGTACTGACTTTGAGGCCTTTTATTCACATCCCATAGTTGGAAACTCTGTAGGAACTGTTCAATGTTTCTCTAACCTGTGTTTCCAGAAAAACACAGATATGTTTGTTTTGGGGTTTTTTTTAAGAAAACTGGAAGTCTTATTTGATACAGTATGGTAGGTGCCTGAAGATAAATATAACACAGTAACTTATTTAATCATTTAACAGATCTTCATTGTGATCCGCGCAGTGTTGAGAAACCATCTATTCATCTTTGCTGTAGAAATTAAATCCTATATAACACATGATCACACATGCATGCAGATTTCATTCTCTGTAACTCTTCCCTTTTTATTTGCCTTTCTCAAATGGTGTGCATGGAATATGCCTTATTACAGAGTTATTCTGTTAATTTGAATATGTAGAAAAGTGCCTATATGGTAATACTAGTAAGGCAAATAAGATGAAAATTTGTACATGTTTACTGTATCACCAGTGAGCATTTTATATAGCGATGTTAAAAGTCTTATACCTCAAATGTACTTCATCTTTTTACAATCAGCCAAGCTATGATTCATTCCACCATAGCCAGTGATGGGAACTTTAAAAACAACAAAAATCAAAACCCAAATACAGAAGTTTAACTCCTTATTTGCTGTTTCTGGTAATTGTTGGAACACAGGTGAGTTTATTAATTAATTGGATAGCTTTATTTTACAAAGGTATGGAAAGTTTACAAAGCAGTATATAAACTTATATCATTAGTTGCATTTGCACTAAATGTGATGTACTTTTGCAATTTATTCTGTAAATAAAATTACACTATAGATACTATTTGTAAAGAATACATTTTACTTTTAAATAAAGGCACTGGTACTTAACAACAGCTAGTCCTGCCCAGTCAGAGTTGTAAGAGGCTTCTTAAAGAATATGGAAGAAGTCACAAGATTGAGAAACTGGTATTAATTGACCTCTTCAAATAGAAATTTTTAAAAGGCAGTTCTCTGTAGGCCTCTCAGAGTGCCTGTGTGCAAATGGCCTTTCTTCTGGAAGATACCTTGTTCTCGCGGTTCCCTAAAACTTGCCCTGTCCCTATTTTCAGTCACTGCCACGTATCTCTGCGCTCTGAGTTCACTACTTCCTGTTGATGGACTAGTAGCATTTATACAGCTGTGGTCATCTTTGCAGAACCACCTTCTGACTCCAGAATGGGTGTTTTCGTAAACTGAACCAATCTGAAGGGCTGAGAATGCAGCAATTCACTCCATCAGATAGTGTTCTCTGAATATCTGTCTCTGGAGAATCTGAATGTTGCCAGACTAGATCTGAAGGAAGCGACTTGATAGAACTTGCATTGGGGAATGAGGGTGAGATGGTCGTTGTTATGCTGTCTGAGAACCTGAATGTCTTATTTTGACAAATTTATCTGTGAAAAATGTGATGCACTTGGGGTGGGGGGTGTTGTTTTACTGAATTGGGCTGAGATGGCTTATCTGAAGTTGTGCAGATTCTCTTCAATCAGATTGTCCACCTGTATTTTTTCAGTTTGTACAGATAATGCTGTATTTGAATTCCCACTGTTCATCTACAGACTTTAAAATATGAATCATATTTTTGAGTACCTTAAGTGTGTAGAGTGTAACTGTTATATAATAGCTTTATGATTCTAATGATAAGTTCTAAAAATTAAAAGAAGTTGGCTCTTCCATGTTACAATCACAAATTTAAAACCAGTATTTAAAAGTGAAAAGTATTAAAAATTATGAAGAAATCTTGGGTTGTAGTTATTTTTAACCTTCAGTGCTTTGGAAACTTACTGAAAACCTTTCACCTTATAACCAATTTTTAGACCATGGATAAAGTTACATGCAATACTATAATGTATGCAAAACATTTAACAGGAAATGAGTTTGCTTGTATTACTGATTATTACGGAGATGAAAACTTAAATGCAACATTAGTTTATCTGTGGAAAAGTTAGAAGATATTCCTGTACCTTGTAGTCTTAATATGGAGCACTTCCAAAGTATTTCAGCTCTTGTTAACTCTTTAGAAATTAAGACAACATTATAAAGGTTTCCATGGGAAGAATAGAGATCCAGGACTGAGGAGTGCCAGAGGATAAACTTGATATTTTTTTTCTCAAGTATGAAGAACTACTAAGAACTGAGATGAGCTTTTGTAGACCAAGCTTTCTTAATAGCAGGAATAGCTGTTTTCTAATGGATCAATAACAATCCTATATTTATGTAAGGGTTTCTACCTTTTATATAGTAATCAATAAAGTTGGAGAAACCTTACAAGTATGCAAGACTGGAGGAACAGTTGGCAATAAGGGAAGGCATTAATTCCACTGAAAATCTTCAGCTCAGCTGCATCAGGCCTCAGGTAGTAGACTGCAACAAATATGGAGTCCTGAGGTAACCCTGCCCTTGAAAAATGCAGCTATTTCAGCTGGCAAAAAGAAATCCTCCAAAAAATAAAATAAAATAAAAAGAATAGTCACATTCTTGGTCTCCTAAGTTATGTGTGTAATTTAACTATATAGGTACTTTCCAGTAAGGAGAGGTTGAGCATTTCTGTAGCCATCTATAACAGTATCATTTGACCCTAGATAGAGTGAAGGACAATTAGTTGGGGTTATGCCATGCAATTTGCAAGTGTGTATTACTAGTAGTGTTGCTATTAGTATTTGTAGCTGGATATTAAAGATCAGGTTTGTAGGAAAAGTATGTTTCATTAGATAAAGGGACACATTGTAAGCATTAGTGACCATTTTTCTTCAGATGTAACCATTAATGCAAGAAGCTTTTTTTCTCTGCACACGTGCCTCTGCAAGGCAGAGACTACGGCGAGAGTAAGGCCAGTAATGTGGATTGCTGCAATTTTTAAGGCATAAATGAATTGTCCTTAAAAAGAACTACCTTAAATTATCATAATTATTTTCGAGAACTTAAACCTCTTGTCCTCTAAAGTGTAAGCTTCAACTGGGAATTTTCCATTGTCTCCTCTTGCTTGAACTGGTCTGCCTGAAATTCCATCTGGGATTTTCCTCTCTATCACCATTACAGTAACATCAACACACCCATTTGTTTCCCCCTCCACTTAGAAGCTGGAAGGCGAATCCCCGAGTTCCTTTCAGGTGGAATGGGAAGGATCTGCCTAGATAGTGTTTTCTGTCTTCCCCATGCAATTGCCTACCCCTTGAACAGCTGGCATAACACTCAAGTGTTATGACCCACTGGACTGCTTTATAAGAGACAAGCCATGAATCATAGAAGTCTGTGGCAAGCGGTCCCCCCCCAGAGTTGCAGTGGCAGGATATGACAACAGCCCTGAGAACTTCCACCTGCTGGGCTGGGACTGCAGTTGAGTCATGGAACAACTGGGCAAATTCCACTCCTGGGGAGGCAGAGTGCTGGGACCTACCCCTCGCCCACGGGGAAGCCAAACCCTCTAACAGCATCCTAAAGAATTCTAGGCTTGAAGGCCCAGGATACTGTGCTCTGGGGTCAGGGTGAGTCATGCCCGAGTATGAACAAAAGAATCATAGGTGCGTCCCTACCCTCCAGAAAACAGTTCCAGTTTAGGTCACCTCGTTGCTTATGCCCTGGTGGAAAGAACTGCTGTGTACTCAGCAGCATGGTGTTGTCCTGCTGGTGTTCAAGTGCGTGGTTGTCCCCACGCTCTCCACGTACAGCCTGCATCAGTGAAAAACCCGAGACACTGGTGAGTGCTAACCCAGTTACCATGCTTACCTTGTCCAAACTCCTACGTTGAAAATGTAGCTGTTAAAAGGCGCTTTGGTTTTTTTTGGTGCTTTTTGTGGGGGGCTCTTGGTGCTGAGGGGTGGGAATGTCCCTGACAAAGGCCACTGCATTTTATTAATGGGTAAAATCATTATCTTCTGTAAACTTAAGAAATTTAAAATAAGCTTCTTCATCTGTGTTGGTTTTCCCAACCTTTTTTTGCTTGAACTGTATTCAAACATCACTGGAATACAGGGAGGGTAAGTAATCCTCATTACTATCAAGAGAGGGGATAAACAAAACCATTGCTCCTTCAGTTAGCAGCTGTATCATGCTCTTGATTGTTTAGTGTGTCTATTTTCAGTACTGCTGCCAGGTGTGAGAAGTCTAATAAAAACACCCATGTGGTTTACTGCTTTCTCATCAACTAAGACTGCTACATACATTATTACTTTGCACCTATTCACCATAGAATAGTACACTTATTCTTTTATACCGCATAGATCCTGGGTTTAGGGTTGTGTTAATCACCACTTGGTTTAAAGGATATTAACTTCACATATTACTTAAAAAAAAATACATATAGAATGACTATGGACAGTACAGGAATGGAAAAAGGCAGGACTCAGATGGGGTATACAGAAGGATGAATTCCAGGAAGTCTGACAGTTTTGCATTGTTGGGCAATATGCTAACAGATGTCTCCACAACAGGAGGAGGAAAACCACTGCTAACAGCATTTATTGGTGTTCTGAATGGTACTAGTGTCCGCTTTTGTTCACATCCATAAGTGAATGAAAAAAACCACCCAGTTTGGTATGCAGCCCTTTATTCCCCTCTCCCTCTTTTCATGTGCCCTCAAAGGGCATTTTAGAAAAACAGCGTCTTCAGGAACACTAACAAAACCAATGCCTTAACTTGCCCAGCTTTTCAATCACATAAGCCTTTTGGGGTCGATTTTTTCCAGGTGCACTAGAGGCTTCAGTTGCTCAGCAAAGTTCCTCATGTCATCAGAAACAACATCCTGTCCCGCTGGTGCTACCACATTGAGCTCCACCAGGTAGGAGAGGGAGAGCGGCTCAATGCTCTCCGTGTTTCCTGGCATCAAGATGCGGAAGATTTTGTAAACCACGATCTTCATGATGCCCTTGCGGAACACGTGCCCTTTGGCCACAAACTCATGGTCCATGCGGAAGCCCATCTCCACCAGAAAGTCCGTCAGGTTGTCTGAAGTAGCGATGTCCACGCAGTTGCGCACGAGCGCGTGGCGGTTCTTGTCCCCTATCTCGGGCTGGCCCAGGTACCGCAAATGCCAGGGCATGCCGCTCTTGTCCATGGACCGCCGCGCCCGCAGCACGAAGGGGCTGGCCTGCTGCCCCTTCAGCAGGAACACCATCTCGTGGTCCAGGAAGGTCTCCGGCTCCATGTTGTCGCACAGGCCGCGCAGGCGGTGCAGCAGGCTCTCCAGGCTCTGGTCCAAAACGCTTCCTGTGGCGGGCAGAGACAGCGCCTCCATTACTCGCTCCCCTCCTCTCTCTCCCCTCTCCTCCCGGGTGAGCGGGGCTGTCTCCCCACGGCAGCCCGCCTCCGTCTGCCTCCTGCCCTAAGCCCTCACCCTCAGGCCCGTCTCCCCCGGGCCCCGCCTCGGCCGAGGCGGCAAAGGCCGGGCGGCGGGAGGCAGCTGACGGGCGCTTACCTTGGAGCAGGTACTCCATCATGTTGATGGTGCCGCCCGTCACGGGCATCATGGTGACGGGGGGAGCCTCCATGGCGCGGAGCAAGAGCAGGGGCGCGGGGCCGAGAGCAGGGGCCGGGGCGGCGGAGGCAGCGGCGCGCGCGAGGCGCGGGGAGAGGGGAGCGGGAGCGGCAGCGCCACCTCGCGGCCCGGCGGTGCCCCCCGCGCTGAGGGTGCCGCTCGGGTCCCGCCGCCGGCCGGGCCTGGGCCGCCTGGGCTGCGGGGAGTCCCGGGCGGCGGGCAGCTCCGCGCCGAACCTGGGGCGCCTCGGCGGGGAGGGGGCAGCGGGAGGCCGACGGGCGAGACGGGCCCTGCCTGGGGGCGGCACCGCTGCTGACAGGGTCTGCCGGGGCCCTGCGGGGTCACCGCTGCTTCGGCCGAGCTGCGGGCAGGGTCTGCCGGGGCGGCGGGAGCTGCCTGGCTGCAGCGGCGTCCCCGACGCAGTGCCTTCCCCCTGGCTCCCCAGGCCGCGCAGGCTGTACGCGCACCATTCTGTGGGACATCCTCGTCAGAAACGCCCCGGTTCGTCCCTCGCTGCCCGCCGGTCGGGAGGTGCCGGCCCGCAGGCCTATGCGGCGCTGGGCCGTCGGGCCTGGTTTCAGGCACTTGCTGCAACTGCGGCAACAAATCGCTATCCGGAGTGAAATGGGGACGAAACGCAGCTTTGGAAAGGCAGAAACCCACCCTGTCCCGTTGCCGATCTGGACACAGCAGGTTTTTTTTGTTTCTGCCCAGAAAAGCCTCTGTTCCGACAAATATCAGAGAAGCCCAGTATGGGTTAGTTAAATTCTGCTCTGCAGATCCCAAAACCAGAACTATACCTATTTTTTCCTTAGCTGTTTTTGCAACACACTTGCATGCCACACGGGAAGCAAACAGTTTGTCTGTCTTTCCTTTACCCATCTCTCTGCACAGTGGTGCTGTCCCCTGTCTCCCCCAAATAAATTATATGTGAGCACAAGCCAAACACCTGCAAATGAGAAATGGCACCAGCATACTCTCCCAGGGCAGTAACCATTTGTTTCAGCCCTGATAAATTGGAGCAAGCTTGGAGTACAGCCACACAGATGAACTGAGGTGACTACAAGGGCACAGCACAATCCAGGACGGGACCTGACTGTTCCTGACACTGGAACAACAGCCCCAGTAGCTGCCACAGTGCACGTGCATTGCGCGTGCTTCCCAGTTGCAGGTAAGAGGCCTGTGTTGCAATAAAGGAAGAAAACAGTCAACAGAAAGTTTGAGTAGTTGTCATGGTTTAGGGTCAGGGCAGTCCCTTAGACCTATAACAGACGCTCTCTGTTAACCCCTCTCCCTCCCCAGAGGGGAAAAGAAAGGGAATAAGGGAGAGAGACTGAGCCATAGAAAAGGAAACTTGAATAGCTTTAATGAAAAAGAAATTAATAATTATAAAAATGGAATATATACAAATATATACAAAACCAGTATGGAACCCAACCCCCTGATGGTAATTACATCACCATCACCACTGATGCTGTGCAGGCACAGGGGAAGTCCCAGACTGGGGCTTGCAGCAGACGGGAGCTGTGTTCAGCAGCTGGATTCTGGTACCGGTTTCTGGAACACGCAGACCGGGGTCAAAGGCAGAACGGACAGAGTCCTTCTTGGGTGCTCCGAGGAAGGAACCGAAAGAGGACCTGAGCCAAGCCAAGCAAAAGCTGGCAAAGCAGTCCAAGAGGGGAGAAGAGCCCAGAGACCCTTTGGATCCCACAGCTCTAAACCAAAAATGCAGTAATTGGGATGGAATCCCTCGCTGGTCAGTTCAGGGTCACCTGTCCTGTCTGCTCCTCCCTGCAGGTGCAGCCTTTCACTTTCTGCACCCCCCAGTGTGGTACACAGGACCCAGCAGTGGCCTTGGTCTGCACACCAATCCTTGGTAGTAACTCTAACCATGGGGTGTTATCACTGTTGGGAGCAGACACTGCCTGTGAGAACAGGCTGCTGACTTCAGAAAGTGCAGTTAATTAGAAGAACTGAGTTGAAAAGTAAAATTACTGAACAGATTTAGTTCTGTTTTCACTCAAACCAGGACACTCCACCCCTTATTCCATACCATTTACGTCACACCCATCACTAGGTTATCATTTCTTTATATATAAAAGTTCATTGAGTTCATGATTGTAGATTTCCATCCATTGTAACAGTCTCTCAGGGTAAAAGATGGAATTCATCACAGTTTGTGTCCACAGGTTGCAGGTTCATCTCAGGAGGTTACGGGACACCACTTGATGGGGCTAGCTCCTGTCATCACCATGATGTTATCCTGAAAGACACTTATTGAATACTTTTAGTATTATGCAATTAATATACAGCTTTGAATCGAGTATTCTCACCCAGGGTTAAATTTCCTTGAGGTACACACTGTACTTCACCATCTTCCATCATCACCCACCAAGTACTTCCAGGTCCTTGAGCGAAAGCAGTCCCACGAATGGGTTTGCCTTTGCCCAAAGCAGGAAATACCCACACAGTTTTCCCCAGCAGATTCCTTTCATACACCACAGGGACTTTATCCCCTTCTACTGTGTGTAATGGGTCTGACTGAGCAGGACCAGCTCGATTGATGGATCCTCTGGTGTTGACTAACCAGGTGGCTTGTGCTAAATGCTTGTCCCAGGTTTTAAAGGTTCCACCCCCCATTGCCTTTAAAGTAGTTTTTAACAATCCATTGTATCGTTCAATTTTCCCAGAGGCTGGTGCATGATAGGGGATGTGATACACCCACTCGATACCATGCTCTTTGGCCCAATTGTCTATGAGATTGTTTTTGAAATGAGTCCCATTGTCAGACTCAATTCTCTCTGGAGTACCATGTCGCCACAGGATCTGCTTTTCCAGGCCCAGGATGGTGTTCCGGGCAGTGGCGTGAGGTACAGGATGGGTTTCCAGACAGCCAGTCGTTGCTTCCACCATTGTAAGCACATGGTGCTGACCCTGGCGGGTTTGAGGCAGTGTGATGTAATCAATCTGCCAGGCCTGCCCATACTTATACTTGGACCATCGTCCCCCATACCACAAAGGTTTGAACCGTTTTGCTTGTTTGACTGCGGCGCATGTTTCACAGTCATGGATAACCTGTGCTATAGTGTCCATGGTTAAATCCACCCCTCAGTCACATGCCCATTTGTATGTTGCATCTCTTCCCTGATGTCCTGAAGTATCATAAGCCCACTGAGCTAAAAACAGTTCACCTTTATGTTCCCAGTTTAAGTCTGTCTGGAACACTTTAGCAGCCTGATCAACTTGCTGGTTGTTTTGATGTTCCTCAGTGGCTCGATGTTTGGGTACGTGGGCATCCACGTGACGGACTCTTACAACTAATTTCTCTATCCGAGCAGCAATGTCTTGCCACAGTGTGGCAGCCCAAATGGGTTTGCCTCTGCACTGACAGTTATTCTGCTTCCACTGTGTTAACCATCCCCACAGGGCATTTGCTGCCATCCATGAGTCAGTGTAGAGATAGAGAACTGGCCACTTTTCTCGCTCAGCAATATCTAAGGCCAGTTGGATGACTTTTACCTCTGCAAACTGACTTGATTCACCTACTCCCTCAGCTGCTTCTGCTACTCGTCGTGTGGGACTCCAAACAGCAGCTTTCCACTTTCGATGGTTTCCTACAAGACGGCAAGATCCATCAGTAAACAGAGCATATTGCTTATCATTATCTGATAACTGATTGTATGGTGGGGCTTCTTCAGCACGTGTCACCACCTGTTCTGGTGGCATGCCAAAGTCTTTACCTTCTGGCCAATCCATGATCACCTCTAAGATTCCTGGACAACTGGGATTCCCTATTCGAGCTCTCTGTGTGATTAATGCAGCCCACTTACTCCTTTTTTTAATGTGAGTTTTTAACTCACATTTTTAATGTCCTGTCCTGTTCGGACAGTAGTGATTTAAAAGCTTCCTTTTGTTTCTAAGAGAATTCTGTTTCTCTTGTGTATGGAGCAGCTTTAGTTAATGTGTCCATAATGCATTTAGAATGAAAGAATACGTATTGTGAAAGATAGCTAGGAAAAGTAAAAATGAGTGAAAAATGCATTCACAAGGGATAGTTTCCATGGTTCAGTTCTTTCTGTGGTGATACAGGTGTCTCTTCTGTCTAGCTGAGGTGCATGGTGGGGTTACTACAAATACCTAGGAACAAACCTAAGAGGATGTCTGTTTTCTGTTTGAAATGCAAATTCTTTTCAGTTCCCTAGTTGCAGCTTCCCTAAGTAGCTCTGCCTTGTAGCCCAAGGAGCTATGCAGTAGTGCATTACAGAAAACAATTGTTACCTCAACCTGAGCACCCTGTAGGGCTGGACAAATTAAGTGAGCAAAAGTGGCTCTCCCTGTGCCCCCAAACATCTCCATATCCCCTTTCCAGACATGTAAAAGATGGCAGTGACACGGTCCTGCAGCTGCTGAGCTGCTTGTCACTGTGGAGTTGGGGGGTCTCTATAGTGCACCTCCACACCTTAAACATATGTTAAAAAAATCTTTTTTGGCAGCTGTTGAGACAAGACAGACAGAGGAGGTGGAAACAGAGATGGAAATGGGGAGGTGAATGTGTTATTCCCAGCCACCTACCCAAGTTCTGTACACCTTCCTTTAAAGCCCTCTTTACACAGCTGGCTGTGTCAGGGAAATGGGATGCCTGTGAGGCGCCAGGCCTTTCTCTCAGCTCTGTAGCACAGAGCAGAGCCCTCCCTGCAGAGCTCCTAAACGTTTATGGCAAAACGTGCGACCCAGCCATTTTCACACTCTGAAATAACACAAACAGTAGGGAGGGGCAGTTAGATATAAACCAGATGTAAAGTTTTTTTCTTCCGTGTTACAAAATCTTGTATTTTTCTTTCACACTCACCCCACGGGCTTTTTGGTCCGATCTGCAGTTTGTCACCTTTATCAACCCAAATTGCTTTCAGACGGTGTTCATTCGCCGCTCACTGATGGTGAATTAATAGCAAAAAGCCTTCCACCCCACAAATCTGTGTGAGAGCTTGTTGAAATTAACTACCCCAGGTATGCAATAGGCAATTTATATAATTATTTTATTGCATAATTTACATTTTTAAAAGTCGATGACAGAATTTCAAGGCTAGGATTAATCATTACACGGTTTTCTGTCTTAACAGGTAGCTCAAGAATGTTGTGTTGTTCTTAGCCATTTCAACCCAAGCAATGAATAATGTGTCAATAGTGAAGGACTATCTTAAATAAAGGGATTACATAAGCTTGCAGTACAAAGACAGAGGACAATAAATATCAGATAATTGATGACTCACAATCAGCCTCAGGATAATACACATTACGATTACTCCTCTCTGCCTTGCAAAGCAGAAGAATTTTTCAGGTAAGAGAGTTCAATGAGCTGGCCAGCCTGGTGGCTTCCAGACTTGGCCCTGTTCCCAAACTTGCATTACCAAAGCAAAAACTGAAGTTGCATGTAGGTTTCTACGCTATGTGACTCTGTCTCTGGATTTTAATTGACCAATTTAAGGTGCCTTGTTAAATATTAAAAGAAGCTGCAGTGTGAGAACATTTCTTGAGTGAGTGTCCAACTTTTTAGACTTACATACCCAGAAACACTTTTCACATGGGAAAGCTAAGATTCCTCCTGAAAAAAATGCAATTGTTTATCCAGAAACTGACAACAGTGGTGTGTCTGATGGACCTGCCCAGTTTTTTCACTAATGAAACATTCTTTAGGAGCCAATATTCCCAAAAGTTGAACTAATTTGAACTGGTTTGGTGTTGTTAAACTGGGCCAGCTCAGACAGTGCTATGCTGGGTATCAATCACATATAAACCAAGGGGAATAAGCTGGGCTGCTACATGTGCTGTCATACTCACACTTGGCTTTTTTTGAGGACCTTTTTAAAAACAGTGTTATCCCTGGCAGCATGGTTGTACCTGTGCACTGTGCATAAAGCAGGCTTGATTGGGTGTGGGCACTGGTTGAACAATTCGTGCTGACCAGCCCTGATCAGCAAGCAAAAGGCAGCAACTTTGCCCACTTGTTTTCAGGGTGAAGTAAGGTTTTCAGGGCACCTTCACATAGTGACTGCCTCCTTGGGAGATCACATGTCTGAGCTTGTGGATTGATCATGACATAGCCTATGGCATACAGGTACTGTAGGATTGTCTTCTGGTTGCTCTTGAGACTGATGTTTCATTACAGGGGAAATGGGAAGCAATTGGGCAAACTGTGTTGTGGTACCAGGTGGAGAGCAAGAAGCTACAGACCTATTTGACTAATGTTGGTCTGAGCTTGATAGATTTGTCTAAATCTGGTCTCTCACTCAGTAGTCCTAGGCATAATTTTTATGGCACAGTTGTTTCATCCTGGTGTTCTATCTTACGAAAATGGACTGACCTTATACAGTTCTTCTCCAGAAGAATGAAGTGCATTAGGAAGAAATTCTTCACGCTGAGGGTGGTGAGACAGTGGAACAGGCTGCCTGAATAAGCTGTGAATGCCCCCTCCCTGGAAGTCTTCAGGGCCAGGCTGGATGGGGCTTTGACCAACTTGGGTCTAGGTCACTGCCCATGCAGGGGGGTTACAACTATATTACCTTTAGGGCCCCTTCCACCCAAAACTGTTCTGTGATTCTAAGAGCTGGTCTTTATTTGGCTGTTGTGGATCTCAGCAGGCACTGGTGCCAAGATCTGGATTTTATTTTTTGTGTACAGGCTCTGGCTGGGCTGGAAATTGTCTATAAAGACAAGATGCAGCCTCTATTGGGCTGTGTTCTGTGTTTGTGACCAGCAGTGTTGATAACACTCCAGAGTTTCTGCTATTGCTGAGCAGGGTTTGCCAGCATCAAGGGGTTTTGTGCTTCTTTCTCCCCTGTGGCCCCTGCAAGTGAGTAGACTGGGGGTTGAGAGGGTAGCAGGGGACACAGCCAGGACAGTTGACCTCAACTGACTGAAGGGATATTCTATATGGCATTATGCCCAGCACAAAAAGCTCTGAGAAAGAATGAGAGAGTGAGGAGGTTTTTAGTTACAGCATTTATTTGTCTTCCTAGGTGACTGTTACTGTGCCTGGCAGGGAGAAGTAGTGAGTAAGATGATTGTTATTTTTGCTTCATGGCTGCAGCTTCATTGTCCCTGTACCAATCTTGTTTACCCTTCCAGTTCTCTCCTCTGTCCAGCTCGGGTGGGGTGAGCAAGAAGCTGACTCAACCCACCACACCTTCCTGTGCAGCCTGAGTGCTAGTGGGAATGCTGCTGGGTCCTGTAGTTGGAAAGAACCTATGAAAGCTGGATTAAGAAGCAGACTGAACATAAACCAGTGGTGAAGATGGGACACTAGGTAACTGTGTTGTGGAATAGACTGCAAAAGCTGTAGAGTGCTGTAGAGAGGAGGTTAGCTTCGGAGGCAGGCCCACTCCCAGGGGCTGGTACAGCGCAGGGCGCCTGGGGCCAGCAGTAACCTCTAGGTACAGAATTGTCGATGTGCGGAGTTTCACTGGATGCAGAGCACTGTAATTGCCTTGTGGGTAAGGCAAGTTGCCTCTGCCAGGAATACAAGCTTCTCCCAAGGCCACAGAGGGAATCAGTGGAGCAGAGAAACTGTAGCATGGACACCACCCAAAGCCCAAATCATCATCATGTTTCAGCAGGTGTCAGCAGAGAAAACCTTCCCTAACCAAAGCCCCTGGGAGAAGTAAGAGGACACAACCTCAAAGACAGTAAGCTGTGTCCCAAAAGAGACAGAGATGATATATCTTAAAAGCACTGCGAGTAGTTAAAAGCTCTCAGTCCACCCCAAGAGCCAGCTGAAAGAAGTAGGAGGAAGAATCTACCACAGCTTTTCTCAGAGCTGTATTCACCTTACGAACAGGGTTCATGCCAAGGATGAAAACTGTCCAAACAGTGCTGTGGATGGGCATACCCAGAGCCTGGATATACTTGAATACTCCTCGGAGAAAGCCAAGGGGCTCTCAGCTGTGCTCTGCTCTGGGAACTGGTGTATCTGTCCCTTGCTGGCACACCCCCGCCCTGTCACCAAGGCAGCATCCGCTACAGGCTCCTGGTATCACAGCTACATTTGGCATGAACAGGTGGGCATCCCTGCACTGCCTGACCAGAAGTGGCTCCTCCTGTTGGGAAGATTAGGGAAGGCACACTTCACAGGCAAGGGCTTATGCCAGCAGAGAGAAAGCAAAAGTGGACACCTGTGTAATTTAAGAGGCAGACAGAGCTGCAGAGCTTCCGCACCCCTCGGCTCTAAAACTTCCGTGTCAGACAGCAGGGACTGGGAGGTAGCAGGGGTAAAGGAGATTCCCGAGACAGAGAAGAAAGGTGGTAATCTAGGTAAAGAGAGAAGCAAACTAGCTAACAGAGTCAAATACACTATTCCTGATTTTTTTTCCTCTAGGGTTTTAAACTGTGATGGTATATAGCATTGAAGTTGCAGCAGCTCTAGAAACTTGATTCCAGACAGCTGATTTGGTTTGCCAAGGAGGCAAAACACGCAGTACAAGACTGTTTCTTGTACTTAAACGTCACTTCTGCAGTGATGTTGAAACACTCTAGTGTTTCAGGGCTTCAGTCCCTAGACTCTGTAACTTGTCTCAAAGGGTAACCCCTGCTTCTGGTATAAAAGCTGCAGTGCTGAGGAGACTGAAGAACAATGCAGACTGCGCTGTACATCCCCTTACGGAATGATGGGCATTACCAAGCTAAAGCACAGGAGTAGGCACCACAGGTGAGGAAAATAGGAGGAGAGGGGGAAATGTTTTCTTAAATTTCCAGGATCTTTAGTGGGGTACTGACTAAAAGCTTAACGAGTTGGCTGTTAACATGCACTACGATAGTAAAAGCTCTGATAAGAATCTAAAACATTGTTCTTGGTGCAGTACTGACAGGTTCTTTCACTCTTCCCATTTAACCTGTCTTGCAAGAATATACAGTACTGTGCATCTTGATAAAACTACATTTTCCTGGAGAAAGCAGTGTTTAAAGATCAGGTAGCAAGTTAACAGCTTTAAAAGCACCTTTGCAACTTTGGGTTTGGTGGACATGTGAGAAACAGCCACAAGTATAATTTAACAGTTTTCTGGGAGATAAAGAGAAATGCTCCAAGAGGCCCCCAGAGAAGTTATTGCTGATGCTGCAGTGAATTAGCTCTCCTACTCAGGCAAAGTGTGTAATTCAGCTTTGAGGAGAATAAGTGAGTACCTGCTTCTGCAAACAAGATGAGAAGTTCCAGTATCATAGCTCCACTGCTTTTAGGGCTGTACACCAGTCATATTTTCCTTAAGCCTCTCATTTTATATTTTCTACTAAGATACATCACAAAGTCATGAAGTAAGCTTAAAATATCACAATTAAGCCAGTATGTTTTCCATTGTTTTACTGAAACTGAAAAAGTAGTTCTGTACCAAAATGTACACAATTTAGTAATAATACAAAATGTTAATTCTGCAAGACAGAATGTCGGTTAAATCCACCAAAATGAACACTGAACCACCATTTATTGCCAGAACAGTGTTACTTTAAATAAGATAAGATCACTGGATTGAACATAGAAACAATGTAGTTCCAACTCTCCTTAAATAAAATGGTAGCTATTAGCAACAATACTGCACAAGATAAACATTCATGATATTTACATGCTATTGTGACATATCTAGCATGTAGTATGTCTTCATGCTTGCACATTAGCTTTATGAGCTCATTACAATGATGTTAATGTGTTGATGTACTACAAAACAACCCATCATGATTTATATCAAATTTGCAAGTTAGAAGAGCACATCTGCTAGTCACCTCTTTAGGAATGCCACTGCATTCCTGCAAGAATCCCAGTCCAATCCACTTGATTCCCCACCAAAAACCCCAAACAAACTAGTGTAAACAAAACAACAACGAAAAAACATCCCCATCATCAAGCATATGAACAATTATCCCCATGATTAACTAGGCAGGGCACTGCATTTAGCAATATTCCCAAAGGTGAATCAAACCAGAATACACCTAGGTTTTCTGTATTACATTAAAACACCTGAGACTGCTTCACTGGTCCAAGCACAGTATTTTAATACAAAAACTGCTTGTTGCAATAACATGTCATTTCACTGAGTTCCCTTAATTAGCATTTTTCATTGAAAAAAAAGGATAAGATTTCTTCTTAAAATAAATACTCACCCCTCAAAAAGAAAATTTAAAAGGAATTAAAACATTAAAAAAAAAAAAACCCTAATGTTAAAACAACAGTGTGATTTTCTGACTTCATTTTATCTCAGCCTAAGCAGTGGATACACACTTATTCCTGGGGAATAAGTGTCAAGCACTTAAAAAAAAAAAAATGTTAGGAAAATACAAGCACACTGTACCTTAAGAATTATCTTTTAAAAGAAGTGTAAACATCTGTTCTTGACTCCTGTTGTTTGAATGCACTCCTATCAAAAAACAAATTCAAGAAACTATGGGCTGAAATACCTAACCTGACACGTAATCTTTTTTTTGTAGTTACCAGTTTCGAAATTTCCTTTTTCTACTTGAACAAGACGACAAAACAGTTGAAGACACTGTTTTCCCCACTTCAGTACAGATTACATTTAACAGTTTAGAACGTTGTAGGTCACAAGTTTTCCATAAAGGAATAATAACCTAAATTCTGGTATTAGAACACTGAATGCTGCTTAGCTGAGGCATCAGCAAATTAAGTACTATATATAGGCAGAGGTTTCTATAAAACTAGTATGATTCAACTAAAAATTTCTTGTAGCCTAAGACCTAAATTTTAAACGTGAACAGAACTGAAACTGGGAATCCATGGAAAGTGAATAGGCTTGCCATCACTTTAAAAAACATACTTGTCTAGTGAGAAAACAAAGATGGCAAGGACCAGTGCATTCAAATCAAGTGTAGAACAACTATTTGTTTTTTTCCTTTTAATGTACAAAGTACATTACACCACTTCTCAGTTTGGTAGTTACTAGGAGCTTACTAGTCAAAATAATCTCAACGTGTAAAAACACAAGACTGACCCTTTAGAAAATTATGTGTAAGAGTAAGAATTCCAAAGCCATATTCAAGACATCTGACAGGACTTCTTTCATGAAGTCATCTCTAACCACTGAAGGTCAAAGGTTTAAGTAGTCTCACAGAAGTCCATTGATCTCTCAAGTTTATCTTACAGAGCTAACATTGAGTTGAAGGTGATTTTCATTCTAAACTTCACAGATTTTGGTTTTTTTCCCCCTGCGTGCCTGGCCTGTTGCTAGAACAATTCTTCATTTCAAAGCTGGTTTAGTATTCAAGCTGCCTTCTTAGTGCAGGTTCCTTGAAGATCTTGTAGATTTATTTTTGATCTAATAAAAACAGTAAGATAACCACATTATATAGTTAAAATGTTACACTGCTGTTACATGTTGCAATTATTCATGCAATTATTATTGAATATTGTGTACTCAGAAGAGCAAAACAGCAGAGAAAGACAAGAATTTGTCCATTTCTTACCTGTTGTGGATCATGTGGCTTTTGACTAGATGTCCAGCCGCAAGAGCTGCCATTAGTGATAACTCTCCTGCCATCACTGTAGCACAAACAATTTTAGCAAGCTGACGGGCATTTTCACCAGGGTTATCTTGGCTTGCACCTTGAACCCCTAACATCTAGAAAGGAGAAGGTGCAATATTATGGTATAAAACCTAAGTAAACTTATGCTAAATTTAGTATTCAACCAAATCTTTCCAAATTATATCCAATAATCTATCTTTAAGTGTCTTTAATATTAAAGAAATTAAGCTTTAGAAACTAAATACATGAAAACAATTCATTAGACAGTCCTAAAATTTTCCTGTCAAAACAAGGTTTCAAGGGCCCCCTTTCCCACAGCATGATGTGGACTCTATACACAACATGCAAGTTATCTTTGATTTAAGAAGCGAAGTTGCTTTAAACTTTCTGACTTATACCTGCAAACAGGCCTGCTGTGGGAGCAAGTTGGTGCCTCCGCCAACAGTTCCTATTTCTATCGAAGGCATCGTGCAGCTGATGTACAGGTCTTCATCGGTGGAACCAGTTCGCTCCATCAAAGTGATGCAGTTAGAGCTGCCTACATTCTGCGCAGCATCCTTCAGATCAGGAAGGAGAAACAAAACAAAATCAAAGCACTCAGTGAAGTGTTTGATTAAGAATTACTGTACTAAAGAAAAGCTGAATGTGTGTAAAATAAACCTACCTGACCACAGGCAATGTAGATAGCTGTCACAATGTTTGCTGCATGTGCATTGTAGCCACCTATGCTCCCAGCCATTGCAGAACCCACCAAGTTTTTGTTTATATTGACTTCAACTATATCTTCTGTAGTTGTCTTCAATACCTAGACAAAGCGATACATTTTTACTACACCATTACGTAGGCAGGAGTAGAAATACCCTGTTCATGCTTAATAAGCCCTTGCCCCTTGCTTGCTTCCATAAGGAATTTGAGTCAGCTGTCCTAGATACCTGCTTCTATTTTTGTTCAAAAGCAGCCTGTTCATATGCTGATTGCATTGCCCAAGTAACAATGGAAAAGTCAGCGTGAAGGGTTTGGACTTGGACAGGCCTCTAAGAAAAGCTCATCTTCTCCAATTCAAATTCTCATTTATCTTCAGAATGAAACAAACAAAAACTTGGCAGAAATATCCCGTTAATTCACCTTGACATGATAGTAACATTCCCCCCAGCTTGCTCCATGCACTAAAACCTCCTCAGCTGTGCCCTACATGAGACCACAGAGCTAAACTGAAGAGTCCGATTAAATAAATATTGTAAATAAACAAGTAAATAAGTAAATAAACATAGTGCACAGTAATATCAAATTAAGTAGCCCATTTACACTATACTGAAGACTATTTTGAAAACCAGCTCTAATTTCAGTATAAAAATGATCAAAGAGAACAAAAAAAAGAGGCAGTGCTGTGTGCAAAATTTAAGATATTCCAGTGTAGCAGGAATAGCAACTGATGACAGAGATCTACACAAAGCCTACAACACTGACAAAAATACGATGTTCATAATGTAAGTAAATGTAGTGATATACATGGATGGAGGTTGGAGGGAAAAAAAAAAAAAAATCCCACATTTACCTAAAAACTGTCCATGCCCATTACCAAAGGACTGCCTCCACATTACTACTCTAGTTAAAATCTTGAGGCTGAAATAGGTATTGCCACTGAACAAGCTGTAAAAATCCCAACTATATGAAAACTAGGAAATTACTAGGAAACAACACACCCTCCCCCCTGCCAAACAAAAAAACCCCAACTCAACAACTTATGTCACTGTATAAAGCCAATCTGCACACGTACACTTTTAATACTGTGTCCAACTCTGTACTCAGACTTTTAGAAACTTTGTAACTGAAAAACATCTAGAGATAAGGGCATTCCTCACAGAGAAACTAGTATGTTTCAGTCTGGAAAATGGAAATAGCTGTGAAGGTGGAAGGGCTGTGTTAGAGCTATCTTGTAGGAGAAGGAAGATAAAAGTCCTAAGTATCTCCTCCAGTACAAAACTATAAACTCATCAAATGGAATCAACAAGAAGGAGGTTTTCCACACACAAGGCAGAGCTGCACTGTGGAATTCTGCCTGGAACACTATTGCTTAGAAGTTTGTAGTTTCACAAAAGGCACTGGGCAAATTACGGGGGTAAAACAAATAAACAAACAAAAAAAATCCATCAAATAAGAAAGCACCAGTTCAGAAAATCTTGAATAAGTTGATGGAAGACTATGCTGAGTATGGTGTGGTAAATTCCTCCCTTGCTATTGTCTCAAGGCCAGTGTTGGTGACCAGGCATCAGGCACACACAGCCAGTCTTCTGAGCTAAGGTGGAAGAGAATCCAAGATAGGTCTTATGAGGTAGGACAAGTTTGACAGGAGCTAGGACTGGCACTGCTTATAAAGGCTACTCTTTGTCCCAAATGATGGTAAGGCAGCTTTGGAATTAAATGAAGCACATGATTATCTGATTTCATTGTAGTAGGAGACATACATTTTGAAAAAAAAGTCAGATTTGTGCAAGAGACAACAAATGAGTGAGAAAATCCTAATGTTTTCAACTAAATACGCATCGTTAAATGTATGTACATCATGCCAGAAGAGACAATGAAAGGAAGAAATATCTATTGTCTCAGGAAAAATAGCCTACCCTACAGCAGTATCTGAAAATACATGTAGGAATAATCCTGACCTTACATCATTTTTTTTTTTTTTTCCCCCAGGGTTAAGATAGGTATCAGTTTTGCAAAATGTATGCATTTTAATAAGTAAAACAAAGCAGACACTTACCTCTCTAACAACCTTGGCTGGAATGACTGCCTCACAGACAACAGACTTCCCTCTTCCTTCTATCCAGTTTATAGCAGCAGGTTTTTTGTCTGTACAATAGTTACCGCTAATAGCGATAACGTGGAGATCAGGAAACTCTTCACTCAACCTTGCCAGGGCTTTTTCAGTACCCTTTAAAAGGGAAACAGAGCAAAGGCTAGAATATTATTATGGTTGCAAAACAACCTAATCAAGAACAGTGGAACAGCAAGATTAGATTAAGTCTAATCAGTTCATCAGTTACAGATGAAGAAAAGAACATTGTTCCAGGAAGGAACCTGAAACAGGAGGAAAAAAACCAAACAAAAAAAATACCACAACAATAACCCAAAACCCAACAAAAAACCCTGACACTATCTTTTTTCTAACCACTCTGGAATTATATGGGGAATAACTGCTTTTTCCTAGTACATATGGACTCTCTGTATATGTTCTAGGTGGATGGGCATATGGTTACCACATTGAAGATACAACATGAACCAAATCAAACAATACTGGCATGAAATTAATTAATTTTGGATGTAGTGGAAAGAGCTTCTCCATACTAGGAAATGAGACAAAGGGTCTGCTATATTTAGTACCCATCTATGACCAGACACATTTATGTCATGGTTCTGATAGACTTAAATTCTATCTAGAACAGGCAATTAGTATTCATCTCAAACAGAAAAAGGCATCCTAGCAATCTACAGGTCTTGTCTCAAGTTCTTCCACATGTTTGCAGAAAAACAAAAGCAACCAAAACTAGAGAACACCCAGCTGCTGCCACGCACCAGATTCCTAGTCCTTTATTTCCAAGGAAGTAAACACAGAAAGAGATTTAATTACGGCTAGATAAGAATCTTTGTCCAAAAGCAACAGACTAACCAGCTTAAATTCCATATTATCAAGAATACTTTCTTTAAATAATAATTTTAAACTAATAAATTTTTTTTTCTTTCATCAATAGTACAGCTATTCTTGTTTACACTTTACAAGGTTAAACACATTATTTTATAGCACTGCAAACAGCACTATGTCTCCTGTTTCTGTCTTATTTTTAAAAGAAATACACGTTATTAAAAAGACTTAAGGGGACTGGTCCTTACTTTTGAAATCATATTCATTCCCATTGCATCCCCTGTTCCAGACTGGAAACGGATATATAGGTTACGACCAGCCAAACTGATGAGAAGTTTTTGTAGCCGGGCAAACCTACAAGAAAATTTAAATATTACTTACAGTCCTCAAGGAAAATGATTAAATTAATTTTAAGTGGCAAAACAACAGTAAGTTATTGCAGACTATGTTTCTCTTTCCCTCAGCACAGGAAAAAACAAACCTTTAGCTACCATACATATAGTTCTCTTGAGTAAATACTTTAAATATATTCACTGTAAGTGTTCATTGCCTTTTTATCCCTGGATTTCATGAAATAAAATATCCTAAAGTGCTAGCAAACTGAATTTAATTGTATTCCTTAAAGCATCTGACCACAAAGTATAAACTAAAAATGAGGCCTTTGGAAACTCTTTTGTCAGTTCTACATCAAGGCAAAATCTGTTGTATCTTCCACAACAGTGCAAGCTCCACAAGTCAAACTAAACCTGGGAAATAACTGCATTGAAAAAGCAGCATGAGTAGATACTGGCCAAAACAGAAGCATGTCCTTGGCTGACCTTGTAAGACTGGTAAAAAACCAAACTGACTAGGAAATCCCTTTCTGAATCTTCCTACAGAAAGCAGGCAATCATAAGCCTTAGAAAAAAATCCAGGGCTCGAAATAGACTTAATGCTGTTTTACATTTTCTAGCATTTCAGTTCTAGCATTAGGTTATTCTGTATTCTCTCCAACCTCATAAATTATTAACTTTACTAATATAATTCGAAAGGTTAGATTCCAAACATTGAACTCCTTTTTGCACAGTAACTACTAAAAATCCAAATAAGCTTTTATGTTTGTTTTTATATGCTTAGAGAAAACAAATAATGTATTAAGTATTATGCAGTGTGGGTGCATTGGTTGCTAAGATACAGTTGTTTACAACTTATCATTGGAAAATGCTTATTAGTAGCCTTGGCACATAGCCAGACTGACTTCTGTTCTCTTAGATTCACCCTACATAGCCAAAGTGAATGTGTAATTTCCTGTATTGTAATACCCAAAACCAAACAAACCAACAAACCAACCATCAATCAGGAGCATATGTCAGGAAATGAGGCTGGAATAGCCACTGTACTAACCTGCTTGTGCTGTCAAATGCTTCCTTCATTGTTTTAAAGCCTTCAGGGCTTTCAAGCCAAACTTTCACTTCTGCAGCCTGGCAAGCAGTGGGTAGCCTTACAACAGGTCCTCGAGTCATCCCATCTGCCAGAATACGGCTACTTGCTCCTCCACCAAGCTAAAAATCAAAGAAGAAGGGAAACAAAGTTAAGAACAACAAAGTTAGGAAGTCAGAAACATGTCTTGTATCACCCCAGATATGTTTTATAATATGCAAAGTTTTTCAAGCTAGTCAAACAACACTTACACATATCGCTCTACATCCTCTGTTTGTGCTTGCTACAAGACATCCTTCTGTTGTTGCCATTGGCACCTGAAACTCCTTGTTATCCAAAAATAGTGGTCCTGCTACGCCTACAGGAATAGGCATATATCCAATCACATTTTCACAGCAAGCTCCCATAACCTTACAAAAACAATACAAAATGCACCATTAAGGTTATGCCACAGTGTTATGATACACGCTATGCCTGCATCTACATCAGAGTATCTTATGAAAAAAACCCACAACCCTACCCATAAAGCAACCAGTTCCCACCTCAAGAAGTTAACAGTTATAGGTATTAACTAATACTACTCAAATCTAGCACGTGGAAGATGTATTGAGTCTTATTATCTTAAATATTATTAAAAAACCAAAACCCTCGTACCGTTAAATGAATTTTAAACACACTTTCATTTTAATGAGCTCAAGGCCATATTATCCTTCAGCTCAACTCAGACTCACTGCTAGGAGAATTCTGCATTTCTGAAATAAGGCAGATGCATACTTTGGTAGGAAATATTTTTTGGGTAAGTTACAAAACCTACCCACCTCCACATCTAGACTTACGAAAGGCAGTGGTATATGTTTGCCCTTGTTTTGGTTTTTTTATTCCTTCGACATCAGTTTTGACCAAACTCGTTGTCAATTCGTAAAATGGGTTTACAGCAAGTTTTGTTTGTCTGCCTTTTACTTACCAAAGAATAATTATAATTCCTGTAAGGAAGATATTGCAAAGATGAAGGTTCAGGGAGCTTCTTAGATAACATCTGTCTGCGAATGGACACTCCTCGCTCCTGAGTTTCCATCAGGGTTTCCAGTTTATATGCAGGAATATGCTTTGCATTAACTAAGCTGATAACCTCAGCATCAGTAAGGAATTTTGCTCCTTTCTGGAAATGTAAAAGGTGGGGAGAGAAAGTACAGATTATCTTGGTGAAAATACTTCTAAACATTCGTAAATGAAAAGGGTTAACAAATTTACTTTGACATTATCAGAGTAAGTCTAAAGGAATCAACTGCCAATGTCAGGTGTTAATAGCAGGCCAGGATATGATCAAAGACTCTACACTCAGACACCCACTTATAAATGTACATGATGAAGCTTCAGTGAGTCGGTATGGCATGAATGATGAAGCTGCTTCACTCTCCTCCTCCTCCAGTCAGTCAGGGTGGGGGAAAGTGACATGTAAAAGGGTCTTAGTTTATTTGTGACACCCCACCCCTCCCACCAAGTTATTAAAGCCATATAATTTTCTGAATTATGACATTAGAATCAATAGAATTACTTAAAAGCTTGGAAAATGAATTGTACTAATTCCTAAATCAAATGTTGCACTAGAAGTTAAAAAAAAAAAAACCCACAAAACAAAAAACCAAGTTATTTTTTTATTTCTTCTGCACTTCCAAGTATACGAACACATTCCTCAATAGAACGTGGCTCTTTAGGTAACTCAATTTCCTCCTCTTTTCCATTAGGAAATACAGAATCTTCCACAGGGTTGCAACTGCCAACTACAAATGTAGCCTTGGTTGATGACTCTGTTATTACAGGTTTTATGACTTCAGCTACATAAAGACAATTAAAATTAACTTTGGTTAACAAAACTTGGAAGTTTTGATTCCAAATACAACATGCTAACACAGATTTTGCTATTTGTTCCAAATATTCAGGAATAGGTTCAGAACTTTAAAATACTAAAAATTACCATTTCCATCTTTGGGAACTAAAGCTTCTTCTGTTGTGTTAGATTTCTGATTGTTCTTCTGATGTCCAGATTGCTTCCTGCAACAATTCTCAGGGACCTTTTTCTGGACCATCACCGGAGATGTTATGGGATTCTTTAGTGAGAGTGTGGATTCAGTCTCTGCTTGCTCAAAGAAAATATATTTGACAGCAAGGAGAAGGGCTAGTCCAAGAGTGATTACTTGTTCAATATCCATGCTGGCCATTCTGAAACAGGCAAATCAAAAAGTAAATACATGGTATATACAATTTCTTGTTTACTACAGCATTCTGACATCCCTTTGGTTTTGAAAGGGTAATGGTTTAATCATAATTTATACAGTTACAGAAATTCCAGTCACAAGACATTTTCTATCAGGACATTCAAGTATGCTAGGTGAGGGTAAAGAAATCATTCTTTGTATTATTAATTGTAAGAATTTTCAGACGTCTTTAAATAATTACTAAATCTTAGCTAAAAAGCAGTTCCAGTAAAAGAAACGACTGCGAAATACTAACAGCTTCATCAAATCGATCTAACACCTATCTCACAATGGTAAAGCAGAAGGTTTCAGTTATCATCCTTTACCAAATGCTGACTACTGATGCATGCTGACGTGCTAAGACAGGAGGGGGAAAAAAAAAAAAAAAAAAAAAAAAAGAAAAAAGCTAAACCAGACAGTTCTGAATTTTCAGAATATGGAATGAGAGGTGCTGTTCCGTTGAGGTGAAGGAAAATCAATAGTGACACGGCTTTTGCACTTTTTGTGCTACTGCAGAATGGTCAGAAGCTCTGCATAAATAATTTATACAGTGCAGTCAGCAAATTCCTTCTCCCGTGTACTCTAACAGGTGTCAGTACTAGTGGGAAAAGGTAGCATTTTTATGCATACAGGGAGGCTGGCTCCTGATCACGTTCTTGATTACTTTGAGGAGATTGGATGAATGACATAATATTGAAATTTCTCCTGAAATGTCACCTCTGGTTCCAAGAAATCCTGCATTGGTCAGATCTGCAGGTTTACAAGTGTTGCACCCTAGGACCATAGCTTGGCAGCACTGGAGAATACACCCTCACCAAAGAAGCACACTTGTGCGCTGTGAAGTTGCCTACCGAGACAGGTAGAACTGCCATAATGAAACGTTTGGTTCAATTCTCTTCGGTGCGTTCTCATCCAACCCCACTGCATTTTCTACAGTACTGTTTTGTGCAGCTGGCTCCGCTATCCAGCGACTGTGGGCGTGAACAAGAACCAAACCCAGTGACTGCATTAAAGACACAACACAACAAAACAAGTATTATTCTTTCAACTGTAACTATGCATTGAACCTATGAAGACTAAACATTCCTCAGAAGTCTAAAGCTAAAGGCTGTTTTCCCACATCTTTCATCAATACTCTTTCTGGCCTATCACAACACTCAGATTTGAACCTGTCCCACCACATCCTTCCTCTTGCTCAAGTAATACGCAAAGGAAGCTGAAGGTACCTTAGGGGTAACAGGCAGGGAATTTGTAAACATGAAAAAGCCTTGAGTGTTTGGCACAGAAATGACATACACAGGAAGACTTTAGGTGTAGATACAGGGGGTGATGTTAAAAATTACCACAGTAAAGTAGGCTAATGAGATGTAGAAAACAAAACCTTGATTCATTGCACCAAGACACCTTACTGATTGCACAACCACCGGTGAAAGGGAGACACTAACCATAATCATTTTGACCCTCTGTGTTACAGGATTTGGTTTATTTTCTTCTTCTTCCAGAACACGAGCAAAATGGCTAAGCTGCCATATAGGGCGCCCTTCACGACTCTCTCTCGAAAGCTGCAAAAGTAAGAACATTTAGAAATAGGTCCTATTTAGTACATAATAGAAGAGCCAACATGGGAAGATCAACACTGTATTTTTATTTGTTCATTAAGAAATTACCAACAAAAGAGGAAGCCTACAATCTACTGTTTTGCCTATGTTAGACTTTTAAATAGTGAAAAACCCCAGACAGACAATTTGTTCGCTCTGCCTGAGATCAAAACTCAATAGTATGAGTGTCGCTCATTTACAGTGGCATCAACAAGTTACTGTTATCAGCTGAGCCACCGTAACTTTTTGTGCATTCTCTCTGTTCACTTTGACAGGAAGACAAACATGCTGGCATATAACTCCATGAAGAAATGTATAGCCTACAAGAAGCCTTGGGTCTGAATACTAAGCCTGATGTTGTCTCGGAACGTGGTCTTACCTCTAACACCAAGGACACACAAGCTGGAAAGAAGGTCATGAAGACAAAGTAGTTGGCAAGAACAGACATGCAGCCAAAGCAGCACATAATTTCAAGTTGTCGGACACCTATGTGAAAAGAGAAGCATTTATTTTATCTTTTTACATTTGAATATGCAATGGGCTTTCTATATACTTGAAGAAGTGCTGCAGAAGAAAGAAAGAAACCACTAAACTGACACTGCAAATTACAGAAGGAACTGTCTGTATTAATGAATTACAATGTTAAGCCCTAGTCATTGTGTAATAGCTTATTCTAAACACAGTATGTATTTCTGGTACGGTATTTACAGAAAACTTTTGAAGTACACTTCTAAATAAATACAAATAATTAGTTCACCAATATTTAAAGCTTCATGCTGAAAGCTTGAAATGCTTCACTTATCTATGCAAAGACCAATTAGCTGTCATTATGTATAGAAATCACTTCTGAAAGATGGCCAATTAAGTGTTCAGGCAAGAAGAAACAGTATACACCCCACGTAAGCCTGGTATTCAGAAAAAGTCAATTAGCTGTGTCACACATACATTACAGAACTACCTTAGTGAAGATGAAAGAGCTAACAATATGAATCATTAAAAAAATCCCCCACAAACAAACAAAAAAACCCAAACAACTGTACAATACACCAAAATGAGGTTTTTTTCCTAGATGTAAACAGGAGAACAGGTTATTTATACACAATAACCTGAAAAGATCCAAATCAACTTGAAAATCAAGTGCTTTGTAGGATTCCTTTAAGGCATGCAAGCAACACATAAATAAAAAACAGCAGACAAAAACAAACATGCAAACAAAACACCACTTTAGTCCTAACCATAGAACTTTAATTTATTTTACAAAGAAATCAGCTATTAATCCTTCGCTTATTACATTTAACTGTTCTCTTTTTAAGGAAAGACAACTGCTACTGCCCTCAGAACAGACAAATGCCAGAAGAGGGGATGGGGATAAAAACAGTAAAAATATTGGTTCTTTTTAATTGAACTGGAGTAACTTTACTCACATGGAGTAGTTTTTAGAAATACTCATTTTTTTGTGAGAATATGAGATAGGTGTGCACGTACTGAAAGTGTAACTTGTTTTTAAGAGCTCCCAATAGAAAAATTTAGCAGCTACTTTTAAGACGTTAACAGGAATGATGGAAATGACAGGTCTTAATGTTGTAAAAGCAGCTGCACTGAAGTCCATTCCTACCACACAATGCTCAAGGAAAGCTGCCATCTGTATTTCAAACATCTCGTACATATTACTCGTATCTGCAGGCAACTAGTATCAATATAGGCTAGTTAGAAAGGTGAGTAATAGATTAAGTCACTCCAATCTCATGGGTAACGACTATCATTTGACTCTCAATATCCCAACATCTTACAAATAGTCTTTTAAACTGGAAAGATTTAGACCCTTAGACTGTACTGCTCACCTGACATAGTACCAACACCAATCACAAGACACTCCACAAGTGCATCTAGAGTAAATGTAGGGCCTAAAATTGCCATTCCACGTGAAATATTTTCTCTTACTTCATCCTAAAAAGAAAAATTTCTGTACATTAGCATAAAGACAAAAATCAGATGAAGGGAGTACACATAACATGTTTGGCACATTAGTAAATTGAGTAATATTATAAGACCTTATAAAACATACATTGAAAATGAACTCCAATGAAGGAATACATTCTCTCCCTTAAGTTATTATAAATAAATAAAGACTTTGACAGTCTTTATTTATATAGAATTATTTAGTTTGGACTTACTTCTCTGCCTTTGGCTCATCAGTATTTTAAGCTCCTATAACACTGATGGACACATTTGACTTTTAATTCAGAAGAACGGGACTTCTACATTTTAAGACACAAAATGTCATGGCATTGCAGAAGTTCTAGCAACTACATATATGTACATTAACTTTTATTCACTTATTATTTAACTCTCTAGCCTCAGCTGACAGAAAAAAGGACATAAGACACTAAAACTTTCCCTTTGGGTGAAAGAGATCTTCTCCAGAAGGCAGGAGTACCTATAGGGTCTGCTGCTCCTTTTTTATGGAGGTGGTGATTTTGAGGGGAGTGGAATAGAAATTGTAGGGGAAAGCTATTGTGAAATAATTTATTGAAAATGAATTAAAAATTCTGTACTAGCAATTATTATAAAATAAGATAGGAACACACTATCATAATACTGCATGTATACAGAATGTGCAATATACTCTAATATACCATATAATAAAATACAATACACAATAAGTATGCTCAATTAATTTCACTATACATGCTTTTATTTCAGTACTTAGAATATTGGGAAAAAACATTACAATGTAGGACAGGCAAGATGTCTGACAATCCTTCCTCTTGTGACATGTAAATTGCTTCAGAGCATGAATATTTCTGACTACACGTGTAGTAGTGTTTCTCCTACTACGATTTGCCTAGAAGCATGCTCTTTCCAGTTTGAGCACTGTAACAACCAATGCCACTTTATATAATGTTCCTGAGCCCTAGAAATCAACTTTTTATATCAAAAACTGTTCCAGGGAAGCCTTTGGTCTGTGAACTCTACCCTCTGTCACAAAGCTATAAATACTGCTGGTTTAAAGTTCTGAACCTGTGAAGTACTTCTACATAAACTGACTTGGCTCACATGATTGTGCACACTAATTTTACTGTGTTATTATTCACTTGAACACTCATCTAGATTAAGGACAACAGAATACAGAATCTGCACAAAATCTGATCCTTTTTATATATCACCAACACAGCATTTACCTGTATGTCTCTCCACTTGGATTATTCATAGAATCACAGAATGGTTTGGGGCTTGGAAGGGCCCTTAAAATTCATCTGCTTTGAACCTCCAGCCATGGGATAATGTTAACCACTAAAGTCAAAAGCTCCATTGCAAAAAAAAAAAAACCCAACCAAATTAATAAAAAAAAAACAAGAAACCAACCAAAACCATGCAAACGCCCTGACCTGTGAGTTGGAACTGAGTGCAAATTTGGCTAGTGCACTTGCTCTTGACAGATCAATCAGAAGCAGGAAGAAAGGTAAAGCTTCACTAAAACAAAGAAAAAAGGCATGTGTTAAAATTCAAGGTTTATCGTACAGGGGGGAAGAAAAAAAAAAAAAAAATCAATCAAGACATATAAAATAACAATTCATTACTTACTTTAAACCTGTCAGTTCTTTATCCAAGAAGTGAATTACCACTGTACTAAAAACAAAACTTGAGAAGATTGTGAAGAGGCCAGCAATACCTTTAAAAAAATGAGTACAGGAAAATTTTATTTTATATATGGGAGGGGGAAAAAAAAAATAAAACAAAAAAACCTATACCTTTAGATCAGTCCTGATGCAAAAATGACAGCTCTTATCTGTGTGCCTTAACAGTACTTGAGATACAAACTAAAGTAGATGCTATTTTATAGATACTTAAATCTAAAATTTCTACTGCATTTAAAGCAAGACTCAAGAAACAAAAGCCACATATCTTCTCATTCATTATCAGCAAAAATAAAAACTGGCTTAAACAGCTCTACATTTTTAAACCGTTTCACACAATAGATGATTATTTCAAGAATTACATTTCCAGTGTTTATATAATCCTACACAATCTCTCTTAAAAAAAAAAAACCCTGCACTTTGATCTATGCTGAACATTTATTCTGCTATGTAGCAAATAATTAAAATAACCTCGTCCCGTACATAAGTATTAAAATTGTAATATTTACTACCAATTTCTATTGAAAACAAAAAATAAAAATGCATACATGAAATTAAAAAATCAGTACCTAAAATGTACTTTGATCCAAGCTGCCTTAGGTTCTGAAACTGGAAATATATATAAAGGATTGCTATACAGCGCGTGATTGTCAGGATGATGATGTCACTGCTCAGAACATCCTGTATGAAATACAGAGTGTTTTGTTAGCTTTTACATTTAATAACTTGCTGTTAAGTTTCAGAAATAAAATAATCCATCGTGAAGCCACACTAAAAATGAAGCTGCAGAATAAAATAAGTATCACTGCTAGTCTGTCTTAAAAAATCAAAATATTACAAAGAATATTAATATAAAATCCTTGTTCACTAGATAAGGTGCACCTGAAAGTCAGATTTAATGAGAACCTTCTGTAGGTCATCACTGCTTGCATACAGCTTTAATATCCACAATGTGAAAAGAAAGCAATGAAGAAGTTTCTGCATAGCTACTTTCCTCCTAATACGCCACAACCTGATCTTATTCTACAGAAAACCCTGGATCTACTGATTAACAGTAAGTACTGTAACATGAATTTAAACCCTTACTTCTTCAAGTTTGGGGCACTCATAATTCCAGCCACAGATCTTATCATTCCCCGTGAACATCTTCATGGACATCATACAGATGGTCAGAGTCACCGTTCCTACAATGACTTCCCATGGATGAGAGGCTACAAAGAGGCCATGCATTCGAAAAAGCCTGGACAACATTTTCAAGACTGTTTTTCTATACTCAGCAAACCTGGAAGGAAAGAATATTTCATATAAGAAAGTACAAAATTCAGAGAAAAAAGACAGAGCTCTATAAATTTCTGCAAGTCATTCCTGAGAAAAATAAACCCAAACCAGCTAAGTAACAGTGAGTAACGAAGCTAACCTTCACTTTTCAACCTTCCTTGCAAAACGCATTTCTTTTTAATATACTCTGGAACATAATATGATCTGCTTCTGTCTTCTCAGTAATTTTTTTAATACATATCTTCCTTGTTTCTTCACGGTCTTACACCAATAAGTCTCCACCACTCTGACAACACCCCTTAGTACCATCCTTCTACACAATTTTGAGACCACTTTGACTCCAGCTTCCTATTTTTACCACCTATGTAAGCACTCAACAAATTCCATTCCTTTTTTTACTCTTCCTATCAAAAAATATTAACTGTATAAATTATCAACTAACGCTGAACCTCAACTGCAGGAATTGCAATGTTATCTTCCTCTGACTGTATCTTCTCTAATTTCTGCTCAGTATTTTTCAGTGATTCCAGTTAATCACATTCAGAACAGATCCTTCTTCATCTCAAGCAGGAGTCCTTCTCATGTACAGTATTCTGTGACACTTCTCTTGTACCCATAAGTAATTCCTAGGTTACTGATGCATTTCGTCATCACCTTGGCTTGCAACAGATAAGAAGCATCTGACAGAACTCTCACACAACTGAGAACATGCACATTCTGCATGTCCTTCAGTGACAAAACCCACATCCTAGTCAATTTGCTCTGTGTTGTACCTTTAGACAAGTTCATTAAGGATGTTTACTTATGTTTTACAGCACAGAAACAAAATAACACAGAATTCTCTCCTATATACATTAGCATTGTGACTTTGCATTTCTCACTGTACAAAATCAACATAAAATTCAGTGACAAATGTTAACTATAGAAACTACATAGTCAAGTTCAAAAGATGCTTAAATAGTAGCTTGGATAATAGAGACAATACATAATTCAGTATTTGCATGTACAAACCTAGCACTGTAAAAACTTCCATAGAAGACTGGGGGCTCTACACATCACCGCTTCAAAGGGGATAAAAAAATAATGCCTTGATGTTTTCCTGAAACTAACAATTCACCCATCAGGCCTCTCGGAAGACAGTCTTCCTAACATTATTTTTTTTCCTCAGGCATTAAAACTGAAGCTGTCATTCAATGGAGACAACACCCGCACACATCTAGTGTTCCTGAAGATACCAGAATCATCTTGGTTTCCTACCAGTGCCAATCTTGATCATATGAGCACCGACAGTACCAATGTATATTTTTTAAATCCTTCCACAGTGTAGATGTGGCAGGATTTTCATGGTTCATGGGAAAATTCATTGGCAGGACTGCCTTCTTTATAAATAAATTATTTCATTTGCTGACAGAAAGCCTTTTTTTCATTAAAAAAAAAAAAACCCCAAACAAACAAAACAACCCACAACGAGCCCGCTCCTTTTAAAGTCAATGTTATCCTGTTTTTACACTTTATACACGTAATATAATGTACAAACTGTTTTGTAAATTTATGTTCTTGCAAAACTATTCCACAGTGGTATTATACCTTTTCCTCGGTAGAAGGGAATGTATCTTTTAATTAGGAAAACTAAAATAAGACATAGCCAGAGGAATTTCTGACTGCAAAAGATTTCAAAACAATGCGAAAAAAAACCCCAAAAGTATAGCAATGTCCTGTTAAAATACAAGTAATCAAATACTTTTAAATACCACACTGTTTCAAGAAATTCAGAATTAGTTACTACGTGATTATATAGTGTTCTCCCAGTCCTACAACTAATAAAACAACTCCTAAATTCTGAGAGGTGGAATTATTATCTAGGCAATTAATAAACTGTTAATAGTATAAAGACTGCAAAACCTTTCTTCAGATATTATTTTTCACTTTTCTAAGCAAAACTAATAAATGTAAAATGGTTTCACATAAATTAGTGTTATAACAATCAGCATTAATTTGATTAGGAAAATAATCACCCATAATGTCTATTAATAGACAAAGTTTTATAATTAATTGCTGCTTGAAACACAGGAAGCCTCACTACTGATCTTGGGGTCAACTGAATGGCAGTACCTTCTCACCTGAAAGGATTCTTTAAAGCCATCAAGTTTATTTAACCAGCCTGAAGTGCATGGAGTTTTTCTGCTACGTAGCTGATGTTTCTAGAAATCACTGATGCAAATTTCGTACAGTGATTCTGCATCACTGAGTGATGTAAAATAAACATTACAAAGCATCAGCTCATATTTCTAATTGTTTAAAATATTTGTATAGATATTAGCAAGGCATAACATTAAATATGAAGGCAAAGCTTATTATTAATGTAATTTTGTTACAATTCAAAACAGTGTTTCAAAAGGGATGCTTTATAAATCCTATCCATTTTCTGCTTGCTTTTGTTTTCAATCAAAAATTTTACAGGTGACTATGCAGTAAAGCAATTCATTCTGGGAATCAAAACAAAATACAAACAAAACAACTGCAACCCCTTCAAAAACTTAGCCAGGCCGTAAAAAGCAAACTAGACTGCTGGTTTGTAACGCTTCAGAGCGCCTAATCTGCCCCGTAACTGTGTAACTACTCCCTTAAGTACCTACGGTTTGTCACATGGCTCTCGATAACCCCAGAGCAGTCATCTGCAACCCCATCTACCCCAACAGCAGAGACTTCCCATCTCCTGCCGGCTGACTCAGCACGAGCTACAGCTTTATACAGGAACCGAGCGGCCAAAGCAGCCGAGCGGTAACCTGCGCAGAGCTCACGGCAGCGCACAGACGCTGTCACGCTACCGGGTGGCGTCTTGCGGTTTTTAGAGCGGAGCCCGCCCTCGCGCGGGCCCACCACCGCAGGCCCATCGCCACAGCCCGTCCGACCCGCTCCGGGCCGCCCCGCACCCGGCGCGACCGAGGCCGTGCCGCTCCCCGCGGCCGCAGAGCCCCGCGCGTTGCCGGCCGCTCCCGCACCGCGGCAACGCGCGCAGGGGACGGCAGCTGCGGCGGCCGGACTTCCGCGGCTCACCCCGAGGGGCCGCGCCCTCCCCTCCTCCCCCAAGTCAAGCAGGCACCGGGACAGCGGTTCTGACCTGCGAGGCCCGCCACCCACGGCGGTGGGTAAGGCTGGCCGGGACGCCGGGGGAGCGGCGGCCGCTCCCCAGGGGCAGCGGCGGCCGCTCCCCAGGGGCAGCGATAGCGACGGTGGCCTCGCCCGCGCCGCTGTGACCCGGCCGGTCTCCGAGAAGCCGCTCGGGGCCCGGAGCTGCAGCCCGTCCGCTGGCCGCGGAGGACCCATGTGGTCAACGGCGGACTGCCCGCGCCGCGCCTGACCGAAACGCAGCCCCCCCGCCCTCCCCTGCCCCGTCGGCCTCTGCTCACCGTCCCGGCGCTGCACCGTCGCACGCGGGCAACACCCTGCTCCGTCCCGCCGCGCTGCGGACTGAGCCGGCCGCTCCTCCCCGAGCAAGGACACCCGGGGCACGACGCGCCAGCAGCCGCCATCGCCCGATCTCGCAGCCAATGGCGAGGGCCCGGCACGCCCAGCCCGCGGCTCGTCACTCGCTGCGTCGCCGGCCCGAGCGCCGCACAGCGCGCGTCCCGATCAGGAGCGGGGAACACGCCATCTCGCCATGGGCTACCCGCCAATGGGCCGCGGCGCTCCCCTCTCCGCATCTCCTGATTGGGCGGCAGGATGCCGCTCATTTGCATATGCTGATCGACCGACAGGCCTGGCCCGGCCCCGCCCCGCCGTGGGGGCCTGGCGCTCAATCAGCTCGGGTAGCGCCGGCGTGAAGCGGACCGCCGTACCACGGCCTAAGGGACGGCGGGGTAATTCACGCCCCCCCTTGCTGGTGGAAAGCGGTGGTGGTCCCCGCGTTCGGGGAAAAAAACAAACCCGTATGTTTATGTTCGTGGCTTTCAGGAAAGGAAATTCTACTTGGGGTGTTTTTATTTGCTGAAGAGGCACGTGAAGCTCCTCATTCTCTCGGGTGCAACACGCTATTGGCAGCTGCGATGCATCGCTCCGGTCTTGCGTGGACGTTCTGTATGCACATGTGCCTCCAGTCGCGAGCTAACGCGTTTAAATGCAAACCGAATATAATCTGGAAGGGTTTTGCTGTGGGTGACCTGCGCTCTGGCTTTGCAAAAACTGCTCCGTGCATGTGGTGTTTCATTTAGAAACATCTGTAATATCTCTGTGTGGTGGTGAAGCATTAAATCTCAAAGGAAAAAAAAAAGGATGAGGTTTCCTGAGAACTCCACCCAAAGCAGTTGTCATCAGTGATGAACTAATAGATGCCAGCTCAATCTTTTGACATGTAAATATGCTTTTCATTATCATCTTCAATGGGATGCTTATAAAACCTATTAATTTCCTAATGTGCATCCATGTTCCCTGCCAGCTTAACACATTTTTTTGAGTAGCTCACCTTTATTACCTGAAAAAAAATAGTACTGGCGAAATTGCTGAAGTCATTTGATAATATGCCCAGGAATTGCTGTAATTGTATATGGATATGACTAAGTCAAAGCAAAAAAACATGAACTTGTACACAGTTGCAACAATTATGTATAACTGATACCTAATTTGGGATAAAAATGATATGTAATTGAGGATGACCTTTAGAATTTTGCGCTCTTTTCCACCCTTTTTCCACAGCAGTGGGTGGCGAGTGTGATTTGACAACTACTAAAAATTTGCATTTTATGACGTTCACTGTGAGTAGGAGTCACCACAGTGATTCAGAAGCTGCAGCCTGTGCAAGCATGCTTCACCACACTTTCTGCCATCAGGTTTTCCTGCCTGGGGCCTGCCCCCCAGCTCGGCCTTACACTGACAGAGGCCATGGGAGCAGCGCTGCCCCAGCTGCTGCAGGGATGGGAGGCAAAGCTGAGGCAGAACGGATCCGCACGACGAAAATGTTGCTGTGATTAACAGATCACGGTTATCTACATGGGTGCTACTGCAAGTACTGTCAAAATATTGTCAGCTAATAATTCAGTTATCCCAAACATTTTCCATCTCTCGGACACAAGGAAGCACTCATTGGGCTCAGGACAGCAGATGAAGTTAAATGCTTAACCGTGTCCATGGAAGCACATGCATTTGAGAAAGGGTGAAATTGCAGATAACACACGGGTCAGCCCAAACATGTTAAATGCTCTGTGGCATTCTCTGTTGAATGATGTGCACGACAGGGCAAGAACCAGCAGCCCAGCGCTGGGTGAGGCACAAAAAGCTGGTGGCCGCTAGTGCTGTGGGCCAATAACACTCCAAGGAGAGCTGCCTCTAACTCCTACCACCAGCCCCTCGCTTCTGGCCCCCGCTCGTAGTGAGAACAGCTTCCCCTCTCCCTACCCCCCACCCTATCTGGACGACGGGGTAGGCCTAGGAGGAAGGAGGTGCCTCCCGCCTCAGGTCTCCACAAAATGGCCGCCCCTGCCTCTGCCGGGGGTTGCCGCGCGGCACGGCGGAGGGGGGGGCGGTGGTCGGCGGCTCGCAGTGAACAGGAGCGCAGCCCTGCCGCCGCCATGGAGGAGGGGGTCCGAAGCGAGAGCAGCGATAGCGACGAGACCATCGTGGAGGGCTCCGTGACGGAGAGTGATATGGAGGAAGAGGAGTTCCGTGCGAGGAGCTGGTAACGCGGCGCTCCCCTGAGCTGCGCGTACCCGCGGGAGCGCGGCGGCCGCGCTGGCGTCGGGAGCGGCGAGCGGCCCGCGGCGGGCGGGCTGAGGGGACTCTGCTCCCGGCGGTCGCTGCCTCCGGCCTGCCCGGCTCTGGCTCTGCCTTCCGCCTCACAACACCCACCGCGGGAGCCGTCCCCTCCTGCATCTGGCCCCTGCGGTGCAACACTGCCCTCTCTTCTCCATTATTTCATAAATGCGCATTCTTAAGGTTGTTGGCGGTTTGAGTGCTTTTTGTTCTGGTTTGGTTGGTTTGGTTTTGGTTTTTATCCCCCCTCTGTGTTCTGACCAGTTTTGTTTAGACTCAGTACTACTCAGCTGTCCATATGGCCCCATGTATTTCACACACACCTTGTGGGTGTCCGAGTTGTACCTTCGCACCCTCACAATTAACATTTTAGTTGGTGGGAGGAAAAGAGACAGAACCCAGCTCACAGAAAGTAGAGGAAACACTATTCAGTACAATTGCTGCTGATGTTACTTATCTTTAACATGAAACCATCCTCATGATGTTATCTCTTGTACCTTTTAAAACATGGCCAAGAATTGAAACTACCAAGTAGCTGCATTTTTTTTTTAAATACACTTTTTTTTTTTTTTTAAATACACTTTTTTTTTTTTTTCGTAGTGGCTTTTGTGGCCCAGTAGTGCTTGGAAATAAGCCAAGCGGTGATGTATGTACCTCCCTACCCAAGCTTTTCTACATGGAGCATCATGTATATATAAATCCTCATCAGTCTGGGGGTCCTTTGCTGTTGGTGTTTGGTGTTAGCACCAGGGGTCTGCCTGCCCAGAGTGCGTCTGGCTGTGTCCCAAATCCAGAGGCTGGGACAGATGCGCTCGGCTGCCCTCAACCACCACGTTTATAGGATTGAAAAGCAGAGAATACAACTGTTTAACAGCCTCTGGTTTTGTTTTTGATTTGCTTTTTTCCCTTTGCAAAGGTTGCCTTTTCTTAATAAGGACATGGCTTTAACAACTGAAACAACAATTAATGGAGGTAGGAGAGATTATTTTCTGATGTGTTTTATCTTCTATAAACTGTTGTTGTGGATGTTGCCTGAGTCCATGTTATTTAAACTTACTTAAACTTGAGTTTAAGAACATTATAGAACAACATTCTTATGTTGTTCTATATGTAAATATATGTACTATATATGTACTATATGTACATATATGCACTATATGTACTCTCTTACTATATCCTTAGTTTTAGAAGAATGTCGAGCATGTTTTCAATATTTTAGGAATACACTTGCTGTTAATTTTTCCATTCTTCCTATGTACTACAACTGAGAAAGCCTGTCTTGGGGAGTGTTTGAACTGTATCCTTTTTATTTAGATACAAGTATTGTGAGCAGGATAAAATAAATGGAATCTAAGCACATCATAGTCCATATAAATGGAATCTATACACAAAATAACTACATGTAACTAGTTTCATATAGCATTTAAAAACCCCCACCTTTAATACTGTTTATATATCAATTCTAATTTAACATGTAAATTTTGTATAGGGATATTTTAGTACATTAAGTATATTATTAAAATAGCTTAAGCATAAATGCGCACTCATTCAAAGCCTTAAAATGTTCTCTAATACACCCTTAGAGCAGGTTGCTTAAGCAAGCAAGTTGGTGTTACTTGAAAAAGTTTTACTGGTACCTCCTTGGTATTTTTATATAATCCTTCTGATGTGTATCCTGTACCTTTTATTCCAGCAGTATAGAGCCTGCCTGTTCTTTAAGTGGCATAAGGTGTTCTAAGCATTCTTCCATTTTTTTTGTCTTTTTGTCAACTTGGCGACCTGTGTGGTCTATTATTTTTTATCAGCCTACTCTGAGTTAATATAAATATTATCTACAGTCCACTGAAATCTGCAGAAACTTCTCCTGTGGCTGTGATTTCCTGATGCTGAACCTTCCATAGTTGCTCAGTAGGTTTATCTGAGAAAAAAAACATCATCCCATTTTAAACTTATCTCTGGTTGTCCACTGGAATTAAAACCTGGCAACGCGCAAAATACACAGCATAAGCTGTATTCACTTATTTGACTCATTGCTCAGTTTTTGGTGTGGGGACTTGTCTGACATCTGAGTGGGGTTTTCAACAGATTATCTTAATCAACAGATTCAAGTATTTTTAGCATTCTGCCTGCAATATTTTATATTCTCTAAATTGGAATTAGTATTTAATTATTCATATTTTTGTGCATACTTTTATAGTAGTGATTTGGTGATAAGACATGGAACTGAAAAATTAATTTGATGGGTATTTTATTACTGTCAGTAACAACACATTAGTTTTGAAACCCAACGGTCCAACCTTGTTTTTTTAATTCCGCTCCCCCCCTCCCCCAGAGATAAGTTCTTCCTTTGCATTGTCAGTAAAGAAAGTATTTCATAGAGGAATACAATTTTTTTTTTTTTTAGTCAAATGGATCAGGCATCTTACCAAAAGTGCAGTTGTTAGTTTAAAAAATAAGAGGAAAGAGTTAATCTCCAATAAGAACTCAGGGAGGGTTTCAGAGCACTAAGACACATTTCCCCCCTCAATGATTTTTATTAATTTCAGACATCTATTTTAGTTTCAAAATCCAGTAAGACTGTCCAACCACTGAAGTCCATTGCCTATCAGAAGCTTTTATACAAGTACCTCAGTTACTGAGCTATGTAGAAATTTAGAGTTATGTAAAGTTATGTAGAAATTCAGGCAATCAAAACTTCCTTTAATTACTGTATTTTTCTTCTCTCTCTCTTTTTTTTTTTTTTAACTAGGAGATAAATCTCCAGTCATCTGTTTTATACAAAAATTTAGTGATCACAGATACAGTCAGAAGGAAGAACAGGTAAATCCAGTAACTATAGAAATGATACGTCTCCTGCTACTCATATGTAACTATTAATAAACTCTTAGAGCCTGCCACTTCTTATGTGCAAAAGTGCCCGGCAGCTTGCGGCTGAAATGAATTGTATGTCAAGACAGACGTCAAGTCGTGTCGTACATCTGCTCTAGGAATGTACCAAAGTCTCTTCCCTGGTATTTGGTGAGCATATACGCTTTCAGTTTTCAGGTAGTGCCCCCATGGGGCACAGACTTTTTAGTATGATTCCTTCAGGAGCTGAAATATAGCTGCTTGCGTTAACCAAGCCAGAACACACCTTTGGTTAGTCACTGTGAGATTAGCTGTCATCCAACAGTTGCACAATTGTTTCCCTAAAAAAGAAAAAGGTAATAAATTGAAATGCAGAATAAGGTATCTGCTTGTGTGATGGTGGGGTGGTTATTCTACTCTGCATAATTTTGCATTCCCTGATCTACTAATTACCCTACCTTTTAGTATATTTGCCACAGTTGGTAGCTAGCCCATAAACTTCTGTTCAGGTGAGCAGCCTGCTTTCCACCTGCCTATGACACTCTCAGGAAACAATTAGAAACAAGTAGGAAAAGATTTCTACTCTTTAATTGAGATTGTTTTAAAACCTATGGCTGTTAATGCTGCTTTCAGCACTGTGGTTTCCAGTGGCTCAAGTGGTTACTAGTGGTAACAAGTCCATGGGACCTGGTGAGGTACATCCATGGGTCCTGAAGGAATCACAGAATCATTTAGGTTGGAAAAGACCCTTGGGATCATCGTGTCCAACCATTAACCCTACTCTACAAGTTCACCCCTAGACCATATCCCCCAACACCACATCTAAGCGCTGCTTAAACACATCCAGGGATGGCAACTCAAACCCCTCCCTGGGCAGTCCATTCCAATATCTCACCACTTTTTCCATGAAGAATTTTTTCTTAGTGTCCAGTCTAAACCTACCTTGTTTCAGCTTGAGGCCATTCCCTCTGGTTCTGTCCCTGATTACCTGAGAGAAGAGGCCAGCACCAGCCTCTCTACAATGTCCTTTCAGGGAGTTGTAGAGAGTGGTGAGGTCTCCCCTCAGCCTCCTCTTCCTCAAACTAAACAGACCCAGCTCCTTCAAACGATCCCCTGCCTGTAAAAGGTCAAGTCAGAAAAGAAAGAAACCTAGTGCTTTTCACCAAATAATTTGTGTAACTCTCACTATTTTTTTTTTTGAGACATGTATAGTGTGCCACTGACAGCTTGGTCAAGCACCGTCATCCTTGATACTTGCATGTGTAGGCTGCAGCAGTGTGGCTCTTCAGCCATTCTTGAGAGCCAACATGGAACATGGTTATATAGAACCTTTCCTCCTACTGAATCCTCAGAAATGGTCTTGCATGAATACAGTGCCTTGATGTGATATGAGGGTCATGCAGCCCATAGTAACTGTGAATTTTTTCAAGAAATGTAACTTCTGCTTTGGTTGTTCCAGAGAGTCCTGGCTGTTTTTGTACTTTGGGTGGGTTGGGGGAAGCTTGGGATAAGCAGTCCTATCCTTGATTCTACCATGGAAGAGACTGTAAGTTAGACTTTTCTTCCACCAAGGATGCAGTAGAAATGCAGACAGATTCTGTAGGATTCACGTTCTTACCAACTGGCAAGTCATTTCCGTTATCTATTAACACCTTATTCGGGGCCTTGTTCAAACAAGACTCATGATTTTGAGTTTGTGCTTTCACCTTTTTTCAGACAATTTTTTCTTGCCCAGTTTGGTAAAGGGCAGCAAAAGATGTTAGGTGGCATTAACAGCTTTTAAGCTTTAGTCTGGTTTTGGAACATATTGAGAGTTCCCTTGGACAGTTGGCTGTATAAATAAGTGCTTAAATGAGAAAGATCTGTTGAATTTTGCAGGACTTGCCTTACCAAAAGCAGGAGAGCAGGACAAAAGGTTGTTCTTGGCACTTGCAGTCAGTGGTCATGAATACTATTAGTGTAACTCTTACAGTTTGAGAAGACCTCTCAACCATTCATCAATACAGGGATTTTGCTTAGAACCTAATTTTTTAGCAGACAAAATAGCTTCTCTTTCTTTTGAGACATAATCGTATTTCATTCAGCTTTAAGCTTCTTGTCTGAGCAACGTTAGCCAGTCAGAGAGGTTTAGTACTTCTGCTGTTCTCCTGATGGTCTCGCTTGGTCTCTGGATGGTGTTCTCTGTAAATACCCAGGCTCATTCATACAATGGGTGGATTTAGCAACGTCAGTAACTTGCTGCCAAGTATTTAATTGCTATATTTTGTAACTACATCAGTCAATAATTGTTGCACAGACTGTTTCTAAAGAATCTGCTTTGTTCCAAGGAGCCAGTCCTTCCTACTGGGCAATTTGCACCTGTTGGTCTTCTGGTCATTGCTGAAATGGTTGTTCTTACTATGTTGCCAATACCTAGTGCAAGCCAGATCAGTCATCACTTGGTGTCCACAGCAAGATGTCTTTTCCCTCAGTTTTCTTAGTGCAGTGAATGTTTTCTACTGTATGTCAAGGATTTGTTTAAGATTGCAGCCAGTGTGCTGGTAGTCCACCAGTCATCCCCAGTCTTTGTCTCAGCTGGAAAACAACCGTTCTGCAGTTCACTTGCCTATCTTAATAATTTCTAGTTTTCCTTACGCTTTACATAAAGGCTCCTTTTCCCATGCTAGAGGAGGTCTCCCCCTTAAGTACAGTCAGAGCAGATACAAGCTCCTTTTACTAAAGAGTTTGAATTCAGCTTCTGCTCTGACATTAGCTCTCGTTACCCACATGCCCACTCCTGTGTCTGCATATGGCAGCCCTGCCACGTAGAGCTTGCTGATCTACAGGTCTTGTCAGATGAGTTCCTTAATTCCACCTTGACAGGGATACTGAGAGTTGTTCCAGATGCCTGTGGCTAGTGGTGTCCCCCAAGGGTCAGTGCTGGGTCCAATACTGTTCAATATATTCATAAATGACCTGGAGGAAGGGATGGAGTGTACCCTCAGCAAGTTTGCTGGTGATACGAAACAGGGAGTGGCTGACACTCCAGAAGACTGTGCTGCCATCCAGTGTGACCTGGACAAGCTGGAGAGCTGGGCGGGGAGAAATTTAATGCAATTTAACAAGAGCAAGTGTAAAGTGCTGCGTCTGGGGAAGAACAACCCCAGGTATCAGTATAGGCTGCGGGCTGATCTGTTGGAAAGCAGCTCTGGGGAAAAAGACCTAGGGGTCCTGGTGGACAAGAGGATGGCCATGAGCCAACAATGCGCCCTCGTGGCCAAGAAGGCCAATGGCATCCTGGGATGCATTAAGAAGAGTGTGGTCAGCAGGTCGAGGGAGGTTCTCCTCCCCCTCTACTCTGCGCTGGTGAGGCCCCACCTGCAATACTGTGTCCAGTTCTGGGCACCCCAGTTCAAGAAAGACAGAGAGTTTCTGGAGAGAGCCCAGCGCAGGGCCACCAAGATTATTAAGGGAGTGGAGCATCTCCCTTATGAGGAGAGGCTGAGAGAGCTGGGTCTCTTTAGCCTGAAGAAGAGGAGACTGAGCGTGGACCTCATTACTGTCTATAAATATGTTAAGGGTGAGTGTAAGGAGGGTGGAGCCAGACTCTTCTCAATGACATCCAATGTTAGGACAAGAGGCAATGGGAGTCAGTTGGAACACAAGAGGTTTAGGGTAAACATAAGGAAAAACTTTTTCACAGCGAGGGTGACAGAGCACTGGAATGGGCTGCCCAGGGGATTGTGGAGTCTTCTTCTCTGGAGACGTTCAAAACCCACCTGGACACATTCCTGTGTGACTTGATCTAGGTGATTGTGCTCTGGCAGGGGGGTTGGACTAGATGATCTTTCTAGGTCCCTTTCAACCCCTAACATTCTACGATTCTATGATTCTGTGATTCTATACACTAAACACAGTCTCTGGAGAGCACCCTGTTTTTTTTAATTAAAAGAGGGAAAAGAAGATTAAAAAAAAAAAGATTAAATCTGTGAGTTGAAATAGAAAAACCTTATGTTTTGGTATTTTAATGTATAAAACACCTGAAATTTAAAGTAATCATATCTTATTTGCATAGGTGTGTTTTCATTCTAAGTTAGCATTGTCTCTCATAGTCTTGATTTCTTTTTCAACATTTTCCTCAAACAGCACAAATAAAAAAAAAACAGTTCAAGTGTAATGGCTTTTTTATGTTATTAGTAATGTCTATAAAGATTGGATCTAAAATCTTGAGTTTCCCAACTCAATTACAGAAGTAAGACGATAAGCATGTAGCAAAACTGAGAAAATAAATAATTAAGTACTTTGTTTACTAGCTTGTTGGTTTTTTGTTTTTCCTATTCAGATACCTGAAGTGGCATATGCATCTGACCAGTCTCAGTCTCTACTGCAGTGAGTATAATACCTCACACAGGAGTTACAGTCAGGCATACTGTGATTAAACAGTTCTGTCATACCTCCAGTTTTATGTTATTCTATGGTCAGTGTTCAATTGTGAAGCAGTTTTCTTGTTTGCTTGGTGAAAGATGTCAGAGGCAATTCTATGTCCAATGTGGGTGAAACTATACCTATTATTTGGTTTTATTACTGACTGTAATGGTATAAGGGCGTGACAGCAATGACAGTAAACTACTCATGGAAAAACATTAGACAAATAAACAAAAATATGTAATAATATTTAACTTTTTGTTCTTAGAAGCTATTGAAGGATTTCAGTGGAAGATAGATTTATCACAGACGACAGACAGAAGTAATAAAAAGTAGGAAGGGCCATTTTTTAATGGAGAGAATGAATGTACAGACATAGCTAGCTTCACTTAGGAGATGTGGAGGCCTTAAGTTGCTGCATGTCCTTGTAAAGAGAAGTATGCCTCTAAAATAACTGCAGTTATTTCCACAAATAATTGTAAGTACAAAACCGCATAAATAAATTCGAGGTACTGTAGAGATTTTCTTAAGATGAGCAGATTACAGGTCTTTCTGAATAAGAACTTGTTATTGTGTTATTTAATTCCAGGGGTTGGATAAACTGTCCATCACTTACTGAAAGTATTTCTAACCCTGGTGTTTCAGTAAATGCTGGAGTAGAGGGACAGCAAAATGAATCTGTAGGTATGTTTCCTTTTACACAAACCGCTCTAGCTGCATCAGTATCATTTGCGAAGCTGAAGATGAGTATACATGTAGGTTTGTTGAGACTCTTATGTGGCCTTTAAAACAGTTGTTTAGTTTTCGTAGTTGTCTTGCATTGCAAGTTATGTTTTTGTAAGTATTCTGTTAGGATTGTTTGAAGAAACAATACATTTCCCAGGCCAGTGGTGTATTTCCATCTTAAAATCATTTCACTGCTGTGGAATTTTCTGACATTATCATGTGCATCTTCCTAGCCCTCGGGTGCCATATGGATGTGTAAGATAAGTGTGCATGTAACAGCCATTGAGGGTTCCTACATGCATATTACTAACATATCCAAGAATCAAATGAAAAGAAAGAAGAAACAAAAACGTTACTGGTCATTCCCCAGATCTTTCTGTCACCTGCTGGTACTTCAGTTGTACTTCCATTCGTCTGTGCTCCCAGCAGTGCAGAACTGACCCATTTGTTTTGCTGTGTCTCTGAGCTAATTTTTGCTAACCCAGTAGAAAACCATTCACTTTATTTCTGATTAGGAAATTCCCAGGGAGTCACATGAATGTTGAAACATGCTGATGAGAGCAGGGAGGGGTGGGAAGGGATCACCCTTTTTCAAAGGCAGTAAATTATTGTATTGTTTTAGCTGTATTGGCTAATTGCATTGTAATGACAGAGGGCAGGTGATAGGTCTCATCCTGTGGAAGGGGTGGCGGTTCCATCTGATGATTGTCTTTGGAAACCACAGTGAAGAATATGGCACAATAGCCCTAACAGAGTGTCACTATTGTCAATTCCACTTAGAGAAGGAATGTGACTATAGTAATTTTTAAGAATGTTTGAAGATTTAGCCTTAATCAGGAAGTGAGGCCATTTTACTAGAGATGATGGAAACTTTCAGAAGTGGAATTTTGTGATAGTGCAACAAAAATAATTTGTTTACTTTCCTAAATTTAGATAGCAAACTGAGTGGATTTCAGAAAGATTCAGAAAAAAAGGTTAGTGTATATTTACAATTGTATATAAAATATCATTTAATTGTATAAATAATATACAATATAATTTAATTTAATTAGCATTGGAGAATATTCTACTGAAAAGTACCTGGTTCTTTCATTTTAGAAAGCAGGCACATAGCTGTTGAAACTGATGCTGAGCGTGTTAGGTGAAAATGGCTTAAGTGTTAACCTTTATTTGCTGCTTTTTGGATAGGAGCTGCAGTTACTAAGTTTGCAGGGCACATGGATAGAAGCATAGCAGTAACATGACCTTGACACAGTTCTGACATTTCTGTTTTACTGTGTGTGAGCTTTATCAAAATGCTGTTACAGACGGTTAGGGGATTCTTGCACTGCCCAGTGTTGCCACTTGCTGGCAGCAAGAGTCTAAAAATACACTGAAAGAGGTTTTCCTAGGATCCAGTATTACTAAGCATCAGCACTATTACATACAAATATTATATAGAAAAAATACATTTTAAGTCTGAAGCATCTGGTTTTCTCCTGCAGAAGCACTTGAAATGGTGGTAGCTGTTAGCTGGTAGAAAAATGGGTGCATCTGTTGGAAGTGGCTCAAAGTGATTAGGAAAACAGTAGCAGTATTGCTTTTCCAAAAACAGTCACAATTTTGTGGTTCTGTACTCAGTGTGGAAACTCTCCAGACAAACTCCTGAGGTTCTGAATTGAACCTTGGGAGGCACAAATGCTTCATACCTATGTGGAATCCACATAAGCACATAGTCAAAGCTCATATTGTGTTTTACTAACTATGCTTTTTATATTATTGTGAATATGTTCACTTTATTTCTGGGTGACAGAAATTTATAATGCCTTTCATTTAAAGCCCTTTAACACCTTTAGGTATTGGGCACTGAAATACGATATTTGACTTTACAGCGGTTTTAGTCTCTCGTACTCTAGATTTTCACTGCTGGGGAAGTCAACAGCTGAAGAGCCCTACTTTTGAAACTGAGACTTCAGTCTAACCCTTCTTAAGGAATTGTTTGAGCTCTTAGGGAAGGCTTTGAGTCTTGTAGTTTATGCAAAATTTGAAATAAATTCTATGTATATATATATGGGTGACTTCTAAAATGAATGTTAATTGCATGCTTTTTAGAAAGAGTTGTTCCATTTCTTTTTGACAGTGTTTTTTTTAATGTTTAGGTTTCACAGAAATTAAGTAATGAAGATGTCTTTCCAGAAATAAGCCTCTGTCTAGATGCCCTTCTGGAGGATATAATAGTGGTTCCAAAGGAGCAGACACCACAAGATACATTTCCACATGTTTTAGAAGATTGCCAGAGTACCCGCATGACCATTATTGACACAGATAACAGAGTGAAAGAATGTTCCCTTAATAATGATACAGATCTTTCACTGACATCCCCAGGGAAGAGTTCCATGGAAGTATTCACTGAATGCCATATAGAGACTGGTGAGCTTGAAGTCAGTGAGTTGTTGAGATCTTTCAGTGATTCTGAGAGTCTTGAAATGATAAACCCTTTGCCTGACAAATTAGGCTGTCAGGGTCATGCCTTTTCCATTGATCCATCAGCAGATGAGAGCAGTGATGCCCTGCCAGTATGGCCTGTGACAGCTCCAAATGCCTTGTCAGGATCCATAGCACAATCTGTCACTCCTGCAGTGCCAAATGAGAGACAGCTTAACACCAAGGGAGAGCAGTTAAATTCAGAACCTGGTATTCCACAGTTAGAGGATGACTGCGTACAAATAACAGACGTGATTGAGCCTCAGCTTGCTACAATTCAGGCAGAAGAAATTAAAGCCTTAACAGACTCTAACTTGCAGAGGACAACAAATGAGCAAGTATATACACAATTTAATTAATATTTTAAATATTATGTTTATCATAACATATTTTAGAGAATAGCCACATTATTTGGAGATGTGACCTTTGGTAAAGAATAAACTGACATCAGTAATTCACATGTTTTAATACACTTCAGTTGGTTTTGATTTAAGAGTCCAGTATTATTTTCCTGTTTAATATTTTCATGGTATGAAAATATTTTCTGTTGGAAAGCAGCTCTCAGGAAAAAGACCTAGGGGTCCTGGTGGACAAGAGGATGGCCATGAGCCAACAATGCACCCTTGTGGCCAAGAAGGCCAATGGCATCCTGGGATGCATTAAGAAGAGTGTGGTCAGCAGGTCGAGGGAGGTTCTCCTCCCCCTCTACTCTGCGCTGGTGAGGCCCCACCTGCAATACTGTGTCCAGTTCTGGGCACCCCAGTTCAAGAAAGACAGAGAGTTTCTGGAGAGAGCCCAGCGCAGGGACACCAAGATTATTAAGGGAGTGGAGCATCTCCCTTATGAGGAGAGGCTGAGAGAGCTGGGTCTCTTTAGCCTGGAGAAGAGGAGGCTGAGGGGGGACCTCATTAATATCTATAAATATGTTAAGGGTGAGTGTAAGGAGGGTGGAGCCAGACTCTTCTCAATGACATCCAAGACTCTTCTCAATGAGATCCAATGTTAGGACAAGAGGCAATGGGAGTCAGTTGGAACACAAGAGGTTTAGGGTAAACATAAGGAAAAACTTTTTCACAGTGAGGGTGGCAGAGCTCTGGAACGGGCTGCCCAGAGGGGCTGTGGAGTCTCCTTCTCTGGAGACATTCAAAACCCGCCTGGACACGTTCCTGTGTGACTTGATCTAGGTGATTGTGCTCTGGCAGGGGGGTTGGACTAGATGATCTTTCTAGGTCCCTTCCAACCCCTAACATTCTATGATTCTATGAATAATATTCTATGAAGATGGCTGAGCTTGCTGGGATGGGAAATCCTAGTAAACTTAATTCAGTGACTGACATGGAAATCTAGGATCAGCATGGGAGTTGCAAAAACTCCTGCCCCTCTGTACATTTTCTATGGCTTGCATTCTCTCCAAGGCAAGTTCCAAAATACTGTTCTGTTATTTCATTGTAGCACACTGGCATATACCAGCCAATTCCAACTCTAGGTTCCTAGCCTCTCCAGTTCTGTGTTTTTCTCCAAACCATAGTATGCTGGTTTCTGCTATCATAGGTCTCACTGTTGTAACACATGGATGCTTTACAATTATTACAAAAGAAATTATAGCTATGTCTTTCCTGTAGACTAGAAAGGTTACTTACCAGGATTTTTCACACATGTATTTAGAATTGTGTTTACTTTGTTCAGCCATGCCTATGTGAGACTTGCTGAAAAAACTGAGACATGGCTTTATGTTTGTGTCACAGTGCTCCTCCTTTCCGTTGTCTTCCCTTACCTTGTGCTATGCTCTCCACAATGTTATGTCCTGTGCTGTAAAAGTGATCTGGACTAGGCCATTTGGATTTGACAACATGAATGTAAAAATCTGGAAAGGGTCATGAAGGGGAAAGCAACGCTATAGTCTCTTCCTGTTCAGGTTAGAATAAAAGAAAGAGAAGGACACATAGGAAACATATTTATGCTATATAGTGTAGCAGACATCCTCTGTAAACCTGACATCAGATTCTCTGCTCTGTGTTGTCTTTGAATAATCTGGAGCTGCAAATCAATGATCAGCTGTGTATAACTAGCTATCTAAGGTGGGTTTACAGACTCTTTGCTTCCCCACAGTGGCACAAAGCATCCAAAGACTGTAAGTTAATTCTGTCTTTTGCTGGTAGTATCAACTGCATATAGCAGTATGAAATAAAATGTGCCCCAAAGCTGGCTAATTTCAATATGCTGAGAGGCCATTTGCCTAAGAACTACAGCAACTTACAAAGTTCTTTCCGTGAAGTGTTGTTTTCTGAAATTTGTAGCACTGCTATGTGAAGCTTAGTGTACAGTTATACTCAATACTGCAGTTAAGTTAGTGAAGCAGAGTCCTGTGGGAATGGGGATCTATAACCTCCTGACAATTAATAGTTGATTTTAGCTTTTATTATGTGCCTTAATCTGCTGCTCTTGAAGTCAAAGTAGAGAGGCAAATTAATGAGGAAAAAAATCCCAGTTATTCTTTACTAACCGTTGTACTCTTAACAGTATATTGTTCACCTGGGTCTTTTTTTCATCCTTGTTTATTCAGAGAATCCTTGTTACGTTAAAAAAAGGCGAGCCTGTACATGCAGTCATGATGCTGGGTGGTCCATTTATTTTAATTTATGTGCTATTCATAAAGCAAGTACATTTTTTTTCCTCTTTGAATTGTTTTCTTCTCTAATCCTCCTCCCATCGCAGATGTGACGATGCCACAGAAAGTACCGCATTACTTGTTTTTCCCCAACTGCCATGTTAACATGTATCATCTCTTGACCCAGAGGGACCACTTCTATGAGTGCAGCTCACCTCTTCAGTATCCTCTCTGCTGCATATGTCAATTGAAAAAATTAATTAGCAAATCCTCCATTTCCATTAGCATCCCAAGAAAGGACTAACAAGTTCTCCCACATGACTGTGGGTTTGTACCCATGTGTGCTGAGGGTGTGTCCTAAGAGCTTTCAGCACTACTCAAGTGCATAATAAGCTAATGAGAATCCAGGTTTCAGCAGCTTGAGTGATACTCAGGCAGCACATCACACTCACTTGACTACAACAGTAAATAAACTCAAGTAACTCAAATTAACTGCCATGGGATGATGTATCTTTAGGGTGGGATTTCTCTCCCTTACTGTTGTAGATAAGCTGCTGGCATACACCAATAATCTAGTTTCCCCTTTCCACAACTTAGCACAGGGTGAAACACTGTCATTTCTGAAAGTAGCTCTTCTGAGAAGTAACAGGACTGCCTAGCGTCATCTGGGTGCCTGGCTTTAAATGGCTGAAGTAAGTGAAGTTGAATCTCATCTGTGGTGACAGTATCTCAGGGATGGTACACCTTTAGAAATAACTTCTCAGCTGGGACAGGAACTCATATCTGTAGGGAACTGAAATTAATTTGTTAAGTCATTTCATATGCCCAAACAAACAACTTTCAGATAGTAAGAACTTTTGTTTGCTGTCAGCCAGCCTAGATTTTATTACTGAAGCTGTGATTCTGAGTACGCTAATTCCCTTGGCATATGGTGTAGCATACTACTTTAGGAGTCCCTCTCCTATGGCAGCCTCTGTTTCTCATATCTGTAAAATTCTAGTCACTCACTTAAGCAACCTCCATTGTCTGTGAGCACACATATAATTTATATGACAATGTTCTTGGATCTCTTATATATACAGCTCCTGCTTTAACTACATGCTTACCAGTTGCTTGTAATATTTCTTTTTTTATTCTTTTTTTTTTTTTTCCCCCCTCTATCTCACAGCCTGTGGGTGATCAGCAAACAGAGAAAGAAGTAATTTCAGATTACCAGGATGCCACCTCTGGTAAAAAGCAGACTGGTGAGGCAAGTTCACCTCCAGTTAAGGCTGCAGCGTGTGCAGAAACAGCCCAGATGACACCAAGGGAAGTGATGCAGTTGAGAGAGAGCTCCACAAGGAATTGCAGAGATCATGTTTCCAGTCATCGCCAAATACTAGAAAAGACTCAGCAGAGGAAGTCTCAGCGTGGCAGTACATCAGGAAACAAAGCTAAGGATCTTGAGTATGACAAAATCATGCATAATATTCTTAAATTCTGCTTTTTTCAATTAATGTAACAAATAGAATGTGTAGTGTACTCATTCCTCATGTGAATGACTTCAAATTATCAAAGTGTAGAGGTTTTTACATGATTTTTTGAAGATCTGGAAGTTAATTTCTCCTTGATTTATGCTTTAGTCACTACTACCTAGGTTAGCTTATATACTTGCATGCTGTTACAGACTTCCTTTTAAAAACAAATATATTCACATTCTTAGCTCTGCTATAAACATCTGTTTATATGGTCAGTACAATATTTTTGTTGATTCTAAGCAAATCTCTTGTCAGAAAAATTCAGAAATCTTCTTCTAAAGACAAGCAGGATCTAGAAACCAACATATGCCACGAAATAACTCTGAATGAGGACAGAGAAGTTAAGCAAAGAAGGAGCAAGAGAATTGAAAACAAACTGAGTAAGATGTTCTCTGATGTTTATCATACACATTCTTTTTTTATTTGAACAACTATACTGAATCAAATAGAACTCATGAACTTTCCGATATATTGTGGCATGGATTTCTTTTTAAAAAGTGGTAGAAAAATTCATTTTAATCATGAAAATTGTTAGTATTTTCCACCACTTGTTTAAACCTACATATTAGCAACTAAACAGTTGACTTGTTTGCATAAACTCCTTAAAAATCCTCTGGGTTTTTTTTTGAGGATGCAATTTTTATCACATTGTTATATATGAAAAAATTATGGTGTATTCTGGAAAGCAGAAGAAAACTGTTTTCACACAGAGTAAAAATGTAGTTCCTGATACACGTTTATATACCCTTCTGTAATCTGGTATTCCATGTGCAACATCATTCTGAGAGCAATGCCATACCAAGAATTGACCTATACAAAACAGTTTATTCTGTTTTGAATGGCTGTTGATGTTGTTCTGTCTGTTTTAAATATAGCATTATAGGGCCTCCTTTGCCACAGTCACGGAACACTCTTTGAAGTTTGTGTGCTTTGTCAGAGAGAAAGATTACTATTTTTAATCCTTTGAAGATGTACGCGGAGAAATTCTTTGCCTCACAGAGCAAATGTGTAAGAGAATACAAAATGTCCTCGTCTAAGTGTTCACTCCATCACCTTTAGGACTGGAGTCTTAAAAGGGTGTTTTGGTTTTTTTTTTGTTTAAGCCCCCTCAATCTGGATTTATTTGTGCACCTACAATCATTCAGACATCTTACAAAGTTTGGAAGTATTTGAGCTGTAACAGCTACATTATAGATCTTACAAAATATGAATAATTATATCTCCAGTTAACAAACCTTCTTTTTTTGCAGGGTTTTAATTATTCCTGGTGGAAGCAGTATTTTTACAAGATTTAAAGTTGTGTGACTAACTGTTCATCTATTTCAAATTGACATGGTAGTTTCCACTCAAAAAACCCCCCAGGCTCTTAGTGCATTTTTAGCATGATTTCAGCAGAAAGAGTTGCACTGCCTTTAGAGGTAGCTTTGTCTTAATCCAGCCTAGCCAGTTTATCTCCCTTTTCCATCAGACCTAACAATTAAGAGTTTGTGAATCATCTTAGTTTGGTAATTTGCTGTAAAACAGCCCCATGAAAAGTTTTGGGTTGGATGAGCAGGCATCACACATTTGCACAAGGTCAGGCACAAGGAAGGCACAAGGGAAGGCAAGGTAGAAGTGACAGAAAATAAATCCTCTTAAAGTAACAAGTTAAATTGGGTTAAGCGTAACACAAAAACTGCACCTTGTTCTGTGTATATCTAATGCTTAATCCCTCCTGAACTACTTGACTAGTTCAGAGCAGCTTTGACTAGGGACTGCATTATCTTAAATGATTAAGGTCTTGCAGGGCTGAACAGGCAGATGAGAGGGACTGTCCTTGTGCTGGGCTGAGAGCAGATCCTGGGTAAAAACATATCTAATATATTCTAAAAATCATAGACTTATTTAGTTTGGAAGAGACCTCTGTAAAGCCTTTTTTTCAGGTAGTTGTGGAGATTAATAAGGTCTTCCCTAAGCCTCCTTCTCTTCAGACTAAATGGCCCTGGTTCCTTCAGCCACTCCTCATAAGACTTGTTCTCTAGACCCTTCACCAGCTTTGTGCCCTTCTTTGGACATGCTCCAGCACCTCAATGTCCCTCTTGTGGTGAGGGGCCCAAAACTGAACACAGCACTCAAGGTGTGACCTAGTCCTACGGGCCACACTGTTTCTGATACAGGCCAGGATGCTGTTGGCCTTCTTGGCCACCTGGGCACACTGCTGGCTCATATTGAGATGCTGTCAGTCAGTACCCCAATGCTTCTTCCTCCCGGCAGCTTTCCAGCCATTCTTCCCCAAGCCTGTAGCATTGCCTGGGATTGTTGAGGCCCAAGTGCAGGAAAAGAATGTACACAGAGTCAAGAACTTAAGGTTGGGAATTAGTCTGAGCTCACAGTATATCACCACGCACAAAACAGCAGAGACATTAAGCTTTGTGAGTTACAGCTCTAGAAGAACCCTGTGTTTTAAGGTCATACTTAAAATATCTTTTTTCTGACACCCAGGTGGAGTTTTAGGGCCAGTGAGCCACACCTGCTACCGCTTGCAGAGAGGAGCAGTGTATATAGCCTGCTCTCCCGAGGCTTTTTCATGGCATAGGCCATGTATTGTGCTTTCCTACCTGCAATCGTCCTGTTCTTTCTTCCTTCCTCCCTTCTTTCTTCCATGCCTTCTTTCTAGAAGAGACAGTAGCCAGGATGCTCTCTTCTCCACAATGAAGGGATGCTGGGATAGTGCTGCTTGTCAAATACAGAACATCTCTGTATTGGAAGTCATTTCACCCAAGCTAAAAACTGTAATGAGTGCATAATAGGAGATAGCATTTGTTTTGTAAAGTAATAAACTAAAGAATTAAAAATAGTATCTTTCACATTTTAATTTTTTACATCCAGGCCACATATTCCCAAGCAACTGTCCACCTTTCACTCATTGCAAAAATAGCTGAGCTGGTTGTGAGGTGATAGGGAAAAGTAACCTGAGGGAGCTAATCTCAATCACTGTCCTAGTATAAATACTGCCTGTTCATGATGCAGATATTTTTGAACATCATAAATAAGCACAAAAGAACTTCTCATAAATTTGACTTTTAAGAAAAGATAAATTATTGAATAACTGACTATCTATTGAAATGCTCCATCTTCTAATGAATTGTAACCTAGAATAGCAGTTTTATCATCCAGTGGGAAACAGTGCACTTTGCAAAAATGTCATTGAAAAGAAAACAGCCTAAACACAATTTTACAAAGTCATATTCTTGTGTGTGGAATTTCAGTGGGAGTTTCGTTATGGAATTGACTATGACATTTTATTGAATGGTATTATTATTTAATTGGTGATATCTTTTTTTGTGATACTCATTTCTACTAGGTTGAAAGAACATTTTTCCTCCAGAAGGCTTGCTTAGTAACTGTAATGCAAAGTGAAGCCAAAATAAGAGAGGAAAGATACTTTTCTGTTCAACAGATCTCTTACGTTATTTTTCAGGACAAGAAGCTTTTGCTAGGAATTATGTAAGTCCTCTTTGCCCCATTTCACTTTCAACAATCAATAGGAGGAATAAATATGGTGAGACCTTACTGCATAGAGCTGTTGCTCATCAAGACCTAGAACTTACACGCAGCATAATAAAAGCTGGTGGAAATGTAAATGCTAAGGACTATGCTGGTAAGTTACAATTGCAGTAAAATACTCTTATTGAAAGAAGTATCTACTTATAACTAACAGAAGTGTATGTTATGAATTTGTGCAGTGGACAAGACTGTAGGTTTGTGACTAGTCAGTAGATTATTATTTTTTTATTGGTTTAACTTTGTAATTGTTCATGAGAAAATATATAGACCTGTGTATAAAAGTATATTAAAAAAGAAAATTCAGTGGAAAATGTAAACAGTTAAAAAAATTACAAAGTGATGCTGTTAAGCTTACTTAGCCTTATTCAACTGTCCTGTGCATGCTTATCACAAGACAGTTCCTTCATAAATAATCAGTGTCATGCTTTTTAAAAGATTTTTATTTTTTGGTCCATTTTAGTTGCCAACTTGAGACACCAGGATTTAGACTTTCCAGATCCATTTTTCAGGGACTCTAATTTTGTCACTTGCATCTTAAAGGAAGTTGTAGATTCATAATTTAGTACTGCTTTGATTTTGTAAAGTTGTGAGTACTTGGCAGTTTGCATTTTTACTTCATCTTGTGAACCGTAAAAAAAACAAATCAAAAAACCCCAAAGACAAACAAACAAAAAAGAATGACAAATAGTGGCCAGTGGGAATGTTTTGATTGAAGCAAACACCTTATGCAGCTTCGTGTGTCATACTTTGTGTCAAAGTATGTGTGCCACACCCTTAAGTGTCAGTTAGTTGTTTCCAACATAAAACTGTTGTTCCTTACTTTGCAGCTCCCAGTCTCATCCACTAGGCTCTGATAAACTTCTCTAACAAAACAGAAAATGGTTTCACAGAAAGCTGTGTGTGGATTCATTCTTAAGAGTGTTCCATCCAGTGCAATGCCTAGGGTTTCATGTCTGATCTGTGGGAACAAGAAAACATGTTCTGCAGTTAAAGGCTGTTGCATAATGCAGGCATGTAAGAGACCAAAATTAAGGTAGAATTTCTCTTGTCCTCTGGAATATATTGAGACATAGAGTGAGTCAGCTTTTACAGCATAGGACTGTCATTTGAGTTAATAGAGTGACTCTTACTGTGTGTTCACTTTTGATAGAGGTAGATGAGAAAATGTAGATGAGTTCTTGATTTTTAATTTTATATATTTATTTAATTAATTTATTTTACACACACACCCCCCACTTCTTTTATCTCCTGGACATCAGCACATACACTATGGACAGCATGGTAGAAATTCAGTCTGTGTGCTCAGTTTGACTCTCAATTCACAGTGTCTGAAGAGAGATAAAAAACAGCCGCAGTGAAACTTGTGTTTCTCCTTGGTTTGGAGAAAGCACAGTGTCCTTGGAGGGTCGAGTTGATAAACTGTAATGATTATCAGTTTAACATGTTTCACATTCAATTTTTCAGGAGCTTACTAGTGTATAATATGAAGGATACTTTTTACTGAGGGAGAAATGGTTACTTTCCTCTAAGTGAATCTTTTCTATCTTCCTCTCAAGAGATTTCAAGCTTTTGCTACAAAGTATGGAGTTACTAGAATTTCTTAATGAAATAGACTCTATAAAATGCAAGTAAAATATTTTACAGATGAATCTATTAAAAAGCATTCTGACACTGTAGTTGCAATGTAGTTAAAACTCAGTTGAATTTCAAGCATTTGGTAACAGAGCCCAATAGCACCAAATTTTTGGACAACCTGATGCAACATCCCGTGCCCCTAATAAACACAGTTCTATACAAATATATAATATTCTTGTTTGAGTGGTGTATAAGAGAGCTTCAGGAGTTTCTCTTTCCAATGAAATTAAGATGATTTTGCTTAATGGGTGCAGAACAGTCTCAATAAGCAAATTTACACGTAAATTCACATATTTAGTAGGTGAATTAGGCCCAGACAGACTTCTTATAATACGAGATGGTTGCAGAGTAAGGCTGTCCATCAAGATGGTCTTCTGGAGAGCATTCTGGTTTGAAAGGTGGAAGATAGGAAATGGAAGATCCTTTGTCTTTCCCGTCCTTTTCTCACCCTACAAAAAAATTGTCACATAATGAATATATAAGTATCTAATGCAAGTATCTATGCTAAACCCATTTCAAAGACTTACATTCCATCTTCTGTTTTTCCTCAACACCTCCTTCATGAAGTAGAATTGTTCTGTGGGTCATGAAGCTTATATCTTGGCTTATTCCATATAGCGGTGAATGGATATGAAATTTCAGTTGGGTTTTTCATTGCTTTCTTTGGACACTCAAACTGTACTTGAGTAGTCTTAAAAACCACTTTTGTTCAGCAGTAAAGGCTCCAGGTCTTTATTTTTTCTCTTCTTCCTTACTTACTCTCTTCAGTATGGCTATGTAGATACAAGCAAATGAAATAGCATATACTATGCTTAAAATAGCATATATGTTTTATACAAAGAGAAATTACTAAGATGTGGTTGGAGTACATTTTTTTTTATTTATTAATAACAGAACTATCGAATCTAAAACTAGTGTTGTTATGGCAGCACCTGGTTCTTCAATAAGTGCAAATTTTGACAAAAGAATGAGAGCTCCCACCGTTGTGACTTTTTCATAAACATTTCTTCATGCAGCTTGCTGTAAAATGGGTCAGGTTTTACCTTGTCAGCATACTCTCTGAAATATTTGTGAAACAGACAACCTAAAAGTGACATACATTTTTATAACTTATTCCACACAAACGTGACATACAGATTTTTCTTTTTTTGCAGGGTGGACTGCACTACATATAGCAAGTCTGGAAGGCTCTTATGGGATAGCAAATGAGCTTTTGAAAGCAGGATCTGATGTTAATGCTAAGGCATATGAACAAATAACGCCATTGCAAGATGCAGTTAGAGAAGGCCATTATGAGGTATATTCCAAATTAAACACAAATTATGGTTTAGGAATAGAAATATTTTTTGTTGGGTCCGGAGGGTTACATAATTTCTGCACATGGCTGGTCTTTTCATATTGTGAGTAATTTCAGGAGCTTGCAAGTCCTTTCTGGCCCAATTTTTGTTCAAACCATTCCATGCTTTACAGGATTTGTCCAAAGTAGAGGAATGGATTGCTACCATTTAATACTACTTGTTTCACTTACTTTATAATCATCTTGCAGAATAATTTATGACCTGAGCAGTCTTCTTGAGTTTTAATGACTTTTTTCATAATTTAGTACATGTGCTTGTATGGTGTGCAGCCACAGACATGCCAGACATTGTTTGTTTATTAACATGTAGCATGGAGAGATATGAAGACATGGCTTTATATTGTGTATGGTCTTAAACATCAAGTCAACTGAGTAGTCCATGTGAATTAACTGTAAGTTTTGTTGTCAGATGTGGTGGTTTCATAAGCTTGTGTCTGAACTGTGTATCCTCTTTCAGTGGTTGCCTCTACCTGTCTGTTTCTCCATGTTCCTAGGGTGGCCCAGATTTCTGAAGGAGCTTTTCATTTTCCTTTTACCTGCTTGCTAGCTAATATTTATTGTTTTCAAATTTTTAAAATTCTTTTGGGTTTTTTTTTATGCTGGGGTGTTTTGTCCCTAAACATTTGATGTCTTCCTGTTTCACAACTGAGATAAGACTTAATCTGTTTCTTCCCAAGCCTCCCTGAGGCAAAGAGGAAGGGTGGACATTTGGTTAATAATTTTCTCTGAGACTTGAGAGCCCCAGACTTCTTTTTCAGCCTGTGGATGAGAGACCCAGAGACTCCTGCAGGTTCATGGAACATTTCTGATCTGTGAAAGTACCTAAGACACCATGTCCATGGTTATGCATGCATGAAGGACTCTGCATCTCTGCAAGTAATATTTAGGGATCAGCAACTTGAATGATATTGGAAGAACACAGATCTCAGCTAGGTCACTGGGGGCACATCAACATTTTTCAACACAGAGCTGTGTTAGAGTTAAATGTGCTGGTGTATCCACAGGGAACGGTGCTTCGTGGTGGTTCATGGTTATTTACTCAGAAGCAGTATAGTTGTATCACTGCAGTGGTCTGTCACACCTAATTTTTGTCTGACTAGTAATAAACCAGTGATAGTAATTCAGTAATGTGACTTTTGGCAATATGGTATTGGAGCTTTTTCCTTTCAAAGCTGCCTTCTTTGCATGCAATTACTACTGTAGATTGGAAACACAGTTTTTGACTGCTTTATCCCTTTCTGCACCCTCAATATCTCAAAGTTCATTTCTAATTTCAGAAAAGTTGCAAGTTTATGAAAGACTTTGTAATAATACACAGTTAACGGGGATACAATACAACTGTGAAGTGTAACTAAAGACCCCATTAAGGAAAAGGAGTCCTCAACATTACTCATTGAAAAAAATCCATAGATTTGTGACAACTTTTGAAACCCAAGAGGGTTTTTGCTGTGGGCTGAACCTTTTTTATTTGTTCTGTTGTTAGGAGAATGTATGAATTGAGAAAACTTGACTAGCAGTTTTCTCAGTAGCAATCTGGTTATCAGTAATGAGGAATTTTAAACACGTGGGTCAAGGCTGTGAGTCAAGCTCAGTCTGAAATGATAGGAGATGCTAAAGAGAGGAAGGCTGAGGTACGTATAAAACCACACTAGTGCTGGAATAATATTGCAGGGTTACCCACAGAAGGGAAATAATCAGGTTGGAAATTTCCCATGTGTTAAAAATGTATTTTGCAAAGGTGGATGGAACATTTTGCTAAAGAGATAATTTATTGAATGATAGGAGAATTGGGCTTTATGTTTAGAGAGAAGTCATAAATGTTGGTAAGACCACCGGAGTGGGTTTTGTTTGACCAGATGTATGTTATACACCTGAAAAAGACATCAGAGCTTCCCTTTGCAGTCACAGGAGTCACAGTAGACACACCCAGAGCACAATTAATTTTCTCCTAAACTAGATATCCTGAATAGATGTGATGACTCATACCCTAAAACCTGCTGTTATTTTCCACCAGTTAAGAGCTGTGGGGGAATCAATCCTACCCTACATTTTGGAGATGGTGGCTTAATGGCATCAGATTAATTACTGAAATGCATTATAAAAACGAAAATAATAAGACTGTAGGATAATGATACATCTATGGGAATGCTTGGGGTATATTAACTAGACCAGAGAGAGATTGTTTATTTTTGGCCTTAGATGTGGGTTTTACCTGCTCGTGTCGTCAAGTGCAAGAAAGAGGACCCATATAAAGAAGGAGTATGGAAAATACTGTCAGAAAAGAAATAATCTTAAAAATCTTATTTTTCTAGATGGCAGAGTTATTACTTTGGTATGGAGCTGATCCTTTATTACAAAATGAGATGGGAAGGTGTGCATTAGAAGAAGCTTCGGACCCATCTATGAAGAAACTACTTGAAAGCTATGTAGCAAATTTCAGAAGATGCTCAGTATCAGGTAGGAGACAATTATTCTGACATATCGTCACAACTAAGTGGATAAATTCAGAACATCTCTTGCACTATTTTTCCTTAATTACTGCCACTAATTCCATGTGCTTCACTGTCTGATGCCTGAGTACCAGTGAGTATTCCTTAACCAGCACGGTTGCTGTACATTGGCAAGGTATACATAATAATGATGTCCATCTTATTCTTGGGCTGGAGCATTTTACATTGGAAATGAAAGTGTGAAACACAATAGTTGTTTCCTATCTGAATGGAAGGTGGGACATGTCTGGACTTGCTGATGGTTGAAGTATGCCGTAGAGAAAGGGATAAAATTTGTTTGTAAATTGTCTTAGAGGCTGAATTTTGAAGGATCCATAAGATAAAACTGGAGAATCTAGGATTAGATCTAGATCTTAGGGGTTGCCCAGCCTTGACTGCTTATCCTTAGTTGCTGTTCTTGGGGCTGGGACTAGAGTAGTGTTACTGAAGGTGATTGCTAGTGAGTTTGCAAGGTAAACATTTCAGCTAAGGCAAGTGTTGGGTCTTGTACAGTCTTAGGAACTAAGTGGAGAAGAAGGTTAAGAAGATGCTGCTTCACCGGTAGCAGACACAAAGAAATGCCACAATATGACTTTATTAGAATTAGGTTTAGGACTGTGGAACACTGATGGGCCAGTGTGGGCTCTGGCATGTTTAAATCTGGAAGGAGTCTCCCAGCCTCCATCATTGCTCTTCCATGTGGGTAGTGATGAAGCCTTCCAGTTGTGGGCAGCAACACTGGAAGAAACAAGTGGACCCAGTCTATTAATACTTCTTCATGGGTGTTGTCACTGACACAGTTTGGGGTTTCTGATAATGAGATGGTCTGTGTGGCACCAGTCTGGCTGGTGTTGGGTGGGAATCACCTTCCTCAAAGAGGGAAGAGAGTCAGGGGCTTGCAGAGCTCATTGACAGAGCTTTAAACTACACTTGAAGGAAGTGGTGGTGGTGGTGCAATACTATCAGTCTAGCCTGTGACAAGCTATGGGAAGACACACCATAGTTAGAGGGACACTGTGCTAGTGAAAGCCCTCAGCCTGTTGCTCTGAAATGTGTTAGGTACACAGGAGTGCACTTGGCATCTTACAGAGATAAGCCAGGTAATAGGAACTACTGGGGAAACACTGGTGAAATACTTCAAAGAATTAAAGGAGTGTTCCTCTAAAAACATGACAACAGCTGACAGCCCAGCTGAAGTGCCTCTACACCAATGCACACAGCATGGGCAACAAATAGGAGGAGCTGGAAGCCACCAAGCTTCTAGAAAGCTACAACCTGGTTGCCATTATTGAAATTTGCTGGGACAGATCCATGGCTGGAGTGTGTCTACTGATGGCTACAGTCTGTTCAGAAGTGACAGGTGACAAAGGCAGGGCAGAGGTGTTGTCCTGCATGTCAAGAAATGTGTAGAGTATGAAGAGCTGCCTTTGAAGAAAGGTCAAAAATTTATGGGTAGAAATTAGAGATGGAGGCAACACAGGGAACCTTGTGGTTGGTGTCTACTACAGGCCGACAGATCAAGGGGAGCCTGTTGACAAAGCCTCCTTACTCCAGCTACAGGAGGCTTTGTTCTTGCAGGCTCTCACCATGCTGGGGGACTTCAACCACAACGACAACTGCTGGAAAAGGAGCACAGCAAGCTGTAGGCAATCCAGGAGATTCCTGGAATGCACTGAGGATAATTTCCTAAGCCAGGTAATAGGCTTCCCTGCCAGAGGGGATGAGATGCTGGGGCTGATGGTCAGCAGCACAAGTGAGCTACTTGGTTACATGAAGATTGGAGGCAGCCTGGGCTACAGTGATCACACATTGGTGGAGTTCACAGTCCTCAGAAATACAGGTGAGGTGAAGAGTAAAGTCAAGACCCTGAATTTTAGGAAAGCAAAATTCCAGCTGTTCAAGGAGTTAGTCAACAGGACTCCCTGGGGAATCTGCCCTCACAGACAAGGGAGCAGAACAGAGCTGGCAGATCTTTAAGGATGTATGTTTTCCATAGTGCTCAAGAGCTCTCAATCCCTGGGTGTAAGAAATCAGGCAAGGAAGAGAAGAGACCAGCATGGCTGAGTCAAGGCCTGGTGGTCAAACTAAAGGGCAAGAAGGAACTTCACAGGCAGTGGAAGCAGGGACAGGTATCCTGGGAAGAGCACAGGGACCCTGCCCTGTAGGGATGAGGTAAGAAAGGCCCCATCACCTGGAGCTGAACTTGGCAAAGAATAATAAGGTTTTCTACAGGTATGTCAGCCAGGAAAGGAAGGTGAAAGGACAAATACCATCCGTGATGAGCAAGACTGGCAGGGTAGTAACAACAGATGAGGAGAAGGCTGAGATTCTCAACAATGTTTTTGTCTTTGTTTTCACTGGCAACCTCTCTTCCCACATTTCTCAAGTGGATGGACCACAAGTCAGAGACTGGGGGAACAAAGTCCCTCCCACTGTAGAAGATCAGGTTCATGACCACCATGCATCCCAGAGTCCTGAGGGAACTGGCTGATGTAGTTGCCAAGCCACTCTCCATGATACTTGAAAAGTCCTGGCAATCAGATAAAGTCCCTGGTGATTGGAAAAAGGGAAACATTGCGCCCATTTTTAAAAAGGATAGAAAGGAGGACCCTGAGAACAATCAACCTGTCAGCCTCCCCTCTGTGCCTGGGAAGATTATGGAAACAGATCCTCCTAGAAGCTATGATAAGGCATGTGGAGAACATGGGGGTGATTTGAGTCAGTGAGCATGGCTTCAACAAGGGCAATTCCTGCCTGACGAACTTAGTGGCCTTCTGTGATAGAGTGACTACATCACTGGACAGTGAAAGAGCAATAGATGTCATCAATCTGGACTTCTGTAAGGCCTCTGACGTGGTCCACCACAAAATGCTTCTCTTTAAATTAGAGAGATATGGATTTGATGGGTGGGCTTTTTAATGGGCAAGGAATTGATTGGATAGTCACATCCAGAGGGTAGTGGTCAGTGGCTTAGTGTCCAGATGGACATCATTCAGAAGTGCTGTCCCTCAGGGGTTCATACTGGGACCAGTGCTGTTCAGTATCTTCATAATTGACATAGACAGTGGGATCAAGTGCACCCTCAGCAAGTTTGTAGATTACATCAAGCTGAGTGGTGTGGTTGACACACCGGAATAGACAGAATGCCATCCTGAGGGACCTGGACAAGCTTGAGAAGTGGGCCCAGGTGAAGCTCATGAGGTTCAGCGAGTCCAAGTGCAAGGTCCTGCACCTGGGTCATGGCAACCCATGGTATTAATACAGGCTGGGGGATTAGAGAAACCCTGTAGAGAAGGACTTGGGGACACTGATGGATGAAAAGCTGCACATGACCTGAAAATGTGCACTCATGACCCAGAACCAACCATATCCTGGGGTGCACCAAAGGAAGCATGATCAGCTGGTCAGGGGAGGTGATTCTGCCCCTCTTCTCTGGTAAGACATCACCTGAAGTTCTGTGTCCAGTTCTGGAGTCTTCAGCACAAGAATGACATCAACCCATTGGAGCGGGTCCAGTAGAGGGCCACAAAAATGATCAGAGGGCCTGTGAGGACAGGCTGAGAGAGTTGGGGTTGTTCAGCCCAGAGAAGAGAAGGCCCTGGGGAGAACTTATTGCAGCCTTTCAGTACTTATAGGGGGACTGTCAGAAGGATGGGGACAGGCCTTTTAGTAAGTCATGTTGGAATAGAACAAGGGATAATGGTTTTAATAAAAGAGGGTAGATTCAGACTAGAATTTTTTTTTGTTGAGGTTGGTGAAACTGTTGACCAGGTTGCCCAGATTGATGACATTCATCCCATTTCTGGAAATATTCCAGGTCAGGTTGGATGGGTCTCTGAGCAACCTGCTGTGGTTGAAGGTGTCCTTGTTTGCTGCAGGGCAGTTGGACTAAACCCAAAGCATTCTATGATTCTATAAATTTAGAGTCTGGGCAGTAGGAGCACACAGGAGTTCCTGTCTTCATATGTGAGTGAAACCAATATTACTGTTACTGTAAGAGACTAGCCTGGCAGGGATGGTTGTATTTGGGAGGGCCCATGATTAGAGATAAGGCCTGCAGCCACCAAAGGTCATCTAGATATTCTGAGCCTTACAAAGACTGGTGGGCTAAAAATATGTTCAAAATTATGTTTGGATTAGGATTTGGAATAATCAGTTCTCAATAGCTGTGCCGTTGGATTTAATTTAGAAGACTGGCAGGATCCAGTGGACTAACAGTGATCCTAAAGCTAAACTCCCTGCAGCAGTGGAGGAAGAGTTGTCAGGCTGTGAAATGCCTGTTAAGTTTAAGGCTGGTTCCAGCATGGGCTGTTAGGTGAATCTTGGGGCTGGGGTTCATGTGGAAATACAGAAGTAATAATGTGTGATGAGACAGATATTTTTCAGTATGGTGTGGCTAGTCAAAGTTTAAGAACATATTAGCCAAAAATAAATGCATAGATTTGCATGGATTTGTAAGTGTGTTAATATAAAGGGAAAGATCTTGGTAGTTGCTATACTTTTTAATGCCATTTTGTCAACACCGAGGGTAGCTGGAAAGGCAGAGCAAACCACCAGCAAAGCACTGAATTTGTGCTGGGGAAAATCCCTGCTTGTTTTTATACCAGTAACTTGGCTTTAGCTACTCCATCCCTTTTTCCTGATCAAATTTGCTCTACAGGGAATGATGTAAGTTAGGCTATCATCTCACTATATCACTGGCTTCAGAAAAGTTTCTTGGGTGTCATGGAAGTCTGTGAGACATTAGGAAATGTAGCTCTTCTACATTTCAAAAATAATTGCTCAGGTCACTAATCTTTAAAAACATTGTGAACCATAATGTCATATTTTACTCTCAGCTGTCCTGGTTTGTACAAGATCCCAGCTGCAAGAAAGGTTAGACTCCAAGATTTGAATATATATTTTATATAGTGATATGGTTTAGATTCTAATACAGTCCTTATGGCTTGATATTTTTTTCTGGATATTTCAATGTGGTTAAGTACTGATACACATTGTGGACACAAGGTGGTATATATATGTAAGGTAGAGAATTATGTTCCTCTTTTCAATTCTGCTTTCTTCTGTCTTTCATTTTAATTTCAGGTGGAGATGATTCAAAGAATCTGTTAAATACTCCAAGTATGGAAGATACAAACCCGCAACAGGTGTGCATCTTTACAAAGAATCCTGATGTTAATTTGATACTGAACTGTTAAGGGCTTGCTAGCAGTCTTCAGGAAGCTAAAGCAGACAACTATTTCTGTAATGTGTCTCAAAACCAGGACATAATGTACTAGATGCTTCATACCCAGCAGGGACTGAGACAGAGTGGGATTCAGTATTATGCCAGTCCTTTGGCAAGCAGTTGCTGATCCTTGCTGGTACTTGGAGTACCAGCTGCAGCCTCATGAAGGATGCAAGATAGAGGCAATTGGCTGCCTCTCACAGACAGTGGTTCTGGCTGAGTTTTTGGAAGTGCTGCTGAGGTAATTTAGAACAAGTGTGGTGCATCAGTGCCTCTTTGTATTTGCAGAAACCTGACTGAGACTTGAAGGTACTGCCTGTCTTGTAGCCGTTGGATAGCCACTTCTTGTCTCTGTGTAGTAGGTTGTGTTGGGCTTCAATGGGAAGCGCTAGGGAGGAAGGGTTGCACGGTTATGCTGTGAGACCCCAGTGAGATGCAGGAGTGAGTGACATGAAGACAAGGCACCATGATCAGTCACTTGTGTCATAGTTTGTCTGCATATAGCACAACAGCTTTTGGCATTAAAAGCTGTACTCTCCCCATCTTGTTTTCTCCCCGTTGAACGATGGTAACTGGTAATAGCTGAAACATTCAATGCAGTGTGCACAGACACTTTGTTCTTGCTTCCTGAACTTTTTATGTGGTTATGATAACTGCCCTTGTTACTCACAGTAGTGCAGTCTACAGTGCCTTCAGAAATGTTGTGCTAGAGCAGCATCCTTGGTGTATATGCACTTTAAAACATTAGTTCATGAATGATATTCTTCAAGCAGGTGTTGCAAACATTTAATTGGGAAAACATTACTGTGGCTGTGTAACTGATGATGTCAGTAGTTGTCTGAGTTCTCTCAGTACTTCAGTTCTGGTCCTGCCTTCAGAGAGGAAGTTATCAAAGGGGTAATTCTAGTTAGTCATTGCCCTTTGGAGCAGTTTTGTGAGACTGCCATGAGTTAATTCTGTGTAGCTTTGCTGTGTTGTTTCCCTTTCTTTAGAATTTCCTAAAATCGTTGCAGACAGGTTTTTCAGAAATGTGAAACTGTAGCTCTGAAGAAGCAATATTGTTTTAATTCTTGGAAGGCCAAGCATTAACTTGAAACCAGCTAAACTTTCAGAAGTAAATAGAAGTCTAAGGCACTTAGTAATACTTATAACTGGATTTCACCCATGATGTTTTACACTTTTATACACATACTTCTTGTTTCCTTAATTTCTTAGTTCTTCTGTCTTAAAAAGCTGCACAAGCAAAGGAGATCCGTTGATTTAATAATAGCATAGGATAATTTTAGTATATAATAAAGCAATTTATCAGAAAATAAAGTATATAGCCTGGGAATCTGAATGTAGAAAACCAAATGAAAGAATATAAATTCAAAAAAGGTAAATAACTTTGCTGTTCTTAGAGCAGAGGCTACAGCCAAAAGTAAACCTCTTCAGAAATAATATCTCATGTTAGATGGACTTCATGTTTAGGTCCACTTACAAACCAAGGGACAGTTCAGTTACAGAAAACTTTTTTCCCCGGATGCTGGACCTACTGAAATGGGCTACGCTGTTACTGTTTCTAATCATAATTGTTACATCCCAGTTAATGTTTTAGGAAAATGGAACTAAGTCAGACAGAATTGCAATGGGAACATGAATTCAACAATGGTAATAGTGAAAATCCATTTGCTGAAGAACGGGGCAGAACTGGTGGAAGCTCAGCAATGTCCATTGCACCAGAGGAGGAGATCACCAGTCTGCATTGCCTCAGCATCAGTGGTTTCTGGAGAAAAATTGTCTGCACAGCATTCTTAGACTACTGATTTAACAGGACTTGATTCTTAGTCAATATTTAGTTGCTTTGACTTCCTCCCACAATGTATGTTTTAAAGTTAAAACAGAAAGGCAAGAGTTATGACAGTCATTGACATAGTCTCAAGCAGAGTAACAGGAGTAGTTTGAGCAACAGGAATCTAAATACTAACATGAGAATACCTTCAGAACTAATAGATTTCTTTGCAAAACTTGACAAATCAGGTTAAGTCTGATGTTGATGCAAACAAAATTAAGGGATCATTAAGTTTAAAACTCTCTTTGCCTTTGTTTGAACAGGTTTCCTTACAGACAGATGAGTCAGAACCAGCATGTGCAGATCTTACGAGTTCAGGCAGCAAGGACATACTGCAACAGACTGCTGTAAATGAGGTGCAAAACATTTACACTAATATATCTGAAGAAGGAACCAGCTGCGCTGAACAAACACTTCAAGCAAATGCAGAAACATTGTTAACACATGAGATTTTAGCTGCTACTAATGGAGAGGGTGTTTCTGGAAGTCCTTCTAATTCTACCAGTGGTGTACCAAGCACCGTTGAACAAAAAGCTCCACAACCAGAGAAAGGAGGGAGGATCCTGGGTAATGCGGAAGAAGGTGTTGAAAGACATCACAATGAAACTGAAAATGGCAGTGGTTTAGAGATCGAGCCTGTAGCTTTACAACTCCATGAAAAGAACACACTTCAAACTAGACAAAAGAGGAAGGATCTTCAGGAGAGCAACTCAAAAGCAGATTTACATTTTGTTGTTAATGCAGAAAGCAAGCCTCTTTACTCATTTCAGATTCTGGAGAATATGCAGAAAGAAACCTCCCAGAAAGCAGGTGACATGTTTTGTTTGAAGATAATTATTTTATGAGTTTAAGCATTCTGTGTGTTTTATTTTAAAAATCTCAGCTGTTGGTCTCCAAATAATGTATTTGCCATAAATGAATGGCAGACACATGGAACGTGTTGTGGTGCAGCCCACTATGCCAGATGAACTAGTTAGTAAATTTAACTTTCTGTTTCTGGAAGCTGTTTTATATCCAGGTCACCATAGTATTCACCAAAATGTGACCTCAATCCTCATTGCAATAATTAGATTAGCTTCCTAAGTACAATTTTTTTTTTTTTTTAATACCTAGGAATCAATAAAGGTCCTATTTTCGTGAACGAAACAATTTTGAATTCAGCCTCAGTACATTAATATATGGTCTACAGTGGATAAATGATTTATTATGTTAAAATATTTTCAGAAATTGAGTGATTTACTGCAAGCATTTTTTAATCTAGACTACATGGTCATTTTAATGTTCATTTTAATATTGGTTATAATTTATGAAACCATGTAGTAGTCTGTCATAGATACTCTTAAATTCTTTTGTTAAACCAACAGATGGAGTATTTGCTAGAGTAACTGGAACAGGAGGCACTGAAAAAATTAGTGAAGAAGGAAATGCAAAGACCAACATGCTTTCGCAGTTTACCGAAACAGAAGTCCAAACAAAAAGAGTCAGATTAGACCCTCAGGAGACAAGCCAAAAGGCAGACTCATATTCCAGAAGCAGCAAAACCAATCTTTCATCTCACCAATCACAATTCAGTCAAGCATCAGAACAGCAATCAGCCACGAAATCAGGTGAAAAGTTAATAGTTTATAAAAACAGTGGAATTTTTTTTTCCAGACATACAGGAAGAAGACTTTTTTTTGTAATACCAGAAGCAAAGTTTGGAAAAATAGATATAGCTTGTTGAGCAAACACTCTAGTGCGTTCCAGGTACTCAAAATATTTCCAGGACTTCTGTACTCAGTGTTACAGAATGCACATACTTACTCTGTTTTGTTTATGTTACATTCAGTAGTCTTTCAGCATTGTGGTTGAGAGGAGGCAGGAGCACAACTGAGACCTTAAAAGAACTTTCAATTGATCCTTAGTTAACTATGTTATTTAAATGATCTTTTTAAATAACACTGAATTTGCCCGCAGTTAACTACTTTGCGTATCATGGATCAAAGTAAACAACATGTCTGTCTACATGTTTGACACACATATTGGCTATCATTCGTATTTTTCTGCTGACATTTTTCTTCAGACTGTTTTTTATTTATAATTGTTACCAGCTCTGTGAAACTTCTCCTTTCAAATACTGTATCAGAGTAAAAGAATGCTTTGTATAAAAATGCATAGGAGAAGGTGGGTTTTATATATACAGGCTTATAGAAGTATGTGTGAATGCATGTGTATTTGTGTGTGGATATAATACTTGATTTATTTTTTCCAAGCAAAACAATTTAGTTTCTTTCTGGGACTGCAGTTACATATTGCTGGGGTCTACTGGTGAAATTTTGTTTGCCTTTGAGTGGGATGTAGATGAATGCTAGCATTAAGTATATCATATATATTTTGAAAGTCAATGGGTTTCATGCTCCTGCATCCATTAAATGCTTTTAAAACCAGTGTACGTAGCAGCATGTATATTTAAAATGTATAACAAATAAACACACCCACCCCTAAATGCAGCCATAATGTGGACAAATACATCTGCATACGTACTATCAACATACTAATTTGTTTTCCTGTTTTTATGGTTTGCTTAGTACTCTCCTTTCTGGGGACTTTGTCTGGATGCTCACTAGGTCTTACATGTTGGACTAAGGAGCTGTCAGCCAGTCTCTGCAATGTCCTGTCACACGACAAAAAGCATTCAGAAAACTGTGTGAAGTTTCTGTTGATCATTTCCTCTTTCATAGTCACAATCTTCTTGTCCTCATCTGCCTTCAGCTGTAGAGAGCTTCCCTCTTCCTGTTTCAGGTGGTTGGTAGTTTTCAACACATTTTAAGTTCCTACTCTCTTGAGTTTCTCAAGTTTCAAGATCTCACAAGTTTACAAGCTTGTGTTTTCTTTTGAAAGTTTAAGGGAGAAGGAAAGGAGTAGGTGCTTCTTGTTACATAACTGCTCTCCAGTATTTCGCAGCATCAGTACTTAGCTGTCATTTCTCCAAATTGGTTCCTTCTGTTGTAGGAATGCCTTTTTACTTCATTAGGAAAAAAAAATAATCCATGGTATATCTGATACATGTCATTATGCTAATTATTGGAAGAATAAACGTTCTACATAGAAATTATTCCTTTCCCTACAATTGTTCTTTTTTCTAGCTCCTATACTCCTGCTCAGTCTTATATAATAAGTTCTATGTGCATTAACACATTTTTTGTTGTTCTGGGGGTTTTTTTCTTTATATTTTTTTGTCTCCTCTGTATACAATTACGATTTTTTTAAAAAAAATCATTCCAAACATGTCTTACACTTTAGTCTTCTCTGGATATAGCATTTCATAGCTTTCTTTCTCCCCCAGAAGACAGTCTTCAGGTAGTATTTTATTCAGCTAAAATTTAATATTTCCTTCATCCCGGGAGGATGTTGCCGTTTGAGAGGTGATTCATGGAAGTGTAGCCCTTCAAACAGTTGAAGGCATTAAGAGCTTTGGAGATGGGAACGAAAAAAAGGAAGATGCAATAATGTTTTCTGACTTGACAGGTTTTCAGATTTTTTGCTGTCTCATGCCTTTTGTTCACTAACTTGCTTTTGTAACTAATCTAATTGTTCGCGTGTCGCTTTGGTCTTCCTTAGATTACTCTTTAAGAAACATCTTTTTTTTTCCCCAAATGATGCAGTGTCACTCTCATCCACATCATTCATTTAACTAGGTCCTCGACATTATTCTGCTTATACAGAAGGGAGGGACAAACAAATTGCTTTGCTTCTTGTAGTTCTATCTGTGGAAGGAATTACAAACCAATGCTGAAGAATTCAAATGTCTATCTGAAGGACGATACCCTTGAAGTTGTGCAGGTATGGCAGCCTGATCTAGTCTGATTGCTGGTTACTGTCATCTCTCCATCTAATCTTTGCATGTGTGCTTTGTACTTGCAAAGTTCTTGATCTTTCCTGCTCGTGACCCACCTGGCAATGCACTCCATAGAGAACCTGTATTTTGTGATTCACATACCAATGTCCCACTATGCTTTTGCAAATGTTTCCTAATAACCATGAAGAAAACTGTTGTGCATCGCAACTTAACTGGAAAACTTTGCAATTATTTCTCTTCACTTGCAGCTGATATCGCTAAGGGTCATTAGCCTAATGGGCTGTTGAGCATCTTTATTTCTTCTACATCTCTAAAGAGTTCCTAGGATATTCTCCCATAAATCAAAGGGGAAGAAAACGAAGAACCAGAAAGCAAATGACTGCTCTGGGACTCATCCTTTGTCTTTTAGACAAAACACAATGCATTATCTTACAGGAAAGTAGGTCTCAAACTGGAGAAGTATTTCAGTAACATGACCCCTCTTGTGTGCTCTAGAATCTCAGTTTCCATTTAAAAAAGAAACTCCTTAGCTCTTCTGGTTGACAATATAGTATGGGCCAAGCACCCCCAGTGCAAAGAGAGCCACCTGAATGCTTTCTGATTGAGTAGAGTAGCCTACGGTGAGCTCCATGCTGCAGCAGTGCCAGCTGCTGGCAAGATAATTTAAAATTAGTATGGATATATTCTTACTCTGTGTCTGGCTTTAATATAGTTGCAAAATGCCTTTCCTATTCTTCCAGACACTCTTGGATGACAAGCTCAGTAGTTTACCTTAAAGGAAACCTTGGAAAAGCAGATTTTTCCAGAAGGCAGGAGGAGCCTGAAGAAAGGCAGCTGTCAAATGATGGAAGATGTTTGATAGCAATGGATTCTGATAACTGAAAATATCTGAGAAGACAGCTTGTCTAATGAGAAGAGGGAGTGCTTGAGATGCAGCAAACTGTTCAGAGGAATAATTGGAATAACATGGATAAGAGTTACAAAATGCTTGTAAAACCTTACACTTCCTTTCTTTTTGATGAAATACAGATTTTCAAGAAATAAGAAAAAGAACAGTGAACTTTAAAAAAGATCTGATAGCACAAGTATTACAACAGCAGGAACAAGACTTGAAAAAAACCCCTAACATGTATGGTAGAGCTTTTGAAGAGTGACACGCTCTGTGGTTTTGGTGGCAGTTTGAGGGATTCTCTATATGGAGAATCAAAATGGGTTTAATCTGTTTTTTTTTGTATCTCTTACAATTTGATGTGTCTGTTACCTGAAGTAAGTATGTGCCAGAATTCAGACCTGTCTGATGATCACGTGATAAAATTTAAAGTGGATGTTGTTTGCTCTGTGAACCAATAAAAGAAGGATTAAATCAAGTTTAGTTACAGTTATGGTCCCAGTCCTGCACAGATTTAATTAAAAGGCAGTTTGCCTATATCAACAGGCTTTAATCAAAGATTTGTTACCAGTCTACAGGACTTTTTGACATCACAGTTGTTAACAATACCTATGTAGAAATCTGTCTCTTCCCTGATACAGAATTAGAAATGGAAAAGAGGTGATGATCAACTCTTCACTTTTACATAGTTTCTTAAATACCTTTATGTGTGTACTTTATCTATTTAGCAGACCTGGTAACTTGAAAGCGGCGCATGGAGAAATGTAACATACTCTGTACCTCTATACAGTATAAAAATTCAACCTTGTTACCTTTTTCATGGATCTCTAATTCCTTGTGCCCGTGTTAAGTTATCCAGAGTTGACCTGTAAATTCTCTTGCATAGGATCTGCTTGTTATCTGAGCTGTTATACAGTACCTTCTGACCTTTCGAGGTAGTCAGTTGATGTTACTGAATAATTCAGGCAACAGTACTGCACACATTTATATTCATTCAAATGAGTTATGAAGCTTAATTCTTTGTTTATAAAGTCACATTTTTTTGTGGTTCCTAATGAGCACCCAATATGTGTTTAGGGTCCTCCCTATATATCAGAAAAGCAGCTGTAATTTTCCGTGGTACGTATAATACAAGATCTGGGACAAAGATAAAGACGAGTAAGAGGAATGCAAAAGGGGAAACTCCCCTGCATATTGCTGCTAGGAGAGGAGATTTGTCTTTGGTGAAAACTCTAATATCATCTGGAATTTGCGTCAATGAACAGGACTATGCAGGTTTGAAAATTAGTCTTTTATGGTCTTTTTTTATGATAAAATTTTATATAACATATATAGTTTTATATGATTTGTGTAATTTTGATATAATCATGCATTCTTGCTTTATGATAAAATTGTGAGGTGGAAAGGAAGTCATTCAGCACATGCAAGCTCATTCAGCGAATTCCTGAATTTTGTGCCTCTGCATGGAGCTAAATGAAGCCTCTTTCTAGCAGGGGTGGTAATCAGGCATTGCTCTGCTTTTGCACGTTTGCACGTTTTCAGAGATATGTACAGAAAGTGGACTTGAAAATTCGGCAGGAGAATAATGCTTATGCACAGGTACATGTGCGAAGCACATTCATACAAGTTTGATTTCCTTAGGAAATACAGACAAAAATCAGATTTCAAGATTCTTTTTTCTTTTTTTCCACCTAAATGCATAACACATTTCTGTTCTTCTAATCTCAGAATGGATGGTATTCTATTCTGGGTGCCTGTCAGACTTGATAGTATAAAATCCCTCTGGTATTAGAAATCAGACTATTGATACTATGCTTCTGCATTTTTAGAGTCTTTCTACTCTAGTTTTCATTTCTTTTATTATTTTTAGTAGTGCAGTTGAAAAGTAAACAATACTTTTCTGCTTAATACCGGATATTTTTTCCTCTAAAATAAACTGAATTATACAGGAAATAATTTGCCTTTTGATGTAGTCATTGATGTAGCCAGATGATTGTTTGTGCAAGATTTATCTTAAACAGAGTAGTCTGTTGTTTATAGTACAGCAAACATGGCAAAGTGTATTATCACTCATTAGTGATCTGTGTGGATCTTCCAAATCAGATGCATGCTGTATGTGTCATCTTGCTTTTATTAGGTTGGACAGCAATTCATGAAGCTTCCACTAGGGGATTTACTGAAATAATCTTAGAATTACTGAAAGCCGGTGCTAATGTTAACAGCAGAAGTCTGGATGGTATTTTGCCAATACACGATGCTGTTTTTGGAAATCACTTGGAGGTACATTTTTTTTTTACATTACATCACCTGAGCCTGATTTTCAGGATAGGGTCAGCAAAGCAAAATCCTTCTTTAGTTAAGGAGAGTTGCAGTTCCTGACACAATTTTAGTGTGGATTGGCTTTTAGGAAAGGAACCCATATTCTTTAAAGTGATCAAAATTAGAGAGAGAACTATTTTTCAATAGCAATATAATTGTATAGTTAGTTGATTTTTTTTTTCAGACCATTGGACTGATCAGAAAAATTCAGAAGGTCCCCATGGTTCTTGCTTGTATTGGGCTTTTTAAAAATAATACTAAAATTGAGCATTCTCAATTTGATCATCTAGTCCAACCCCCCTGCCCTGGGCGGGGACATCTTTCACTAGATCAGCTTACCCAAAGCCCCATACAACTTGTATTTGAGGACTTCAGTGATGGGGCATTCACAGCTTCTCTGGGCAACCTGTTCTCACGTCTCACTACACTCATTATAAAATAATTAGTTTTGGTAAATAAAAACCCTCTAGGCCTACTGTTTAAAAAGCAACATTTTTTTCATTAACTGGTCCCTTCTAACCCAAACCATTCTGTGGTTCCATAGAATTAGAATGGACTATTTCAGTTGCAAGGAATCTACAACAATCATCTACTCCAGCTGCCTTACCAATTCAGGGCTGCCCAAAAATTAAACCATGTTATTACAGACATTTTCCAAATGCCTGTTGAACTCTGTCAGGCTTGGGGCATCAACCACCTCTCCAGGAAGCTTGTTCCAATGTTTGACCACCCTCTCAGTAAAGAAATGCTTCCTAAATCTGAACCTCCCCTGGCACAGTTTTGAACCATTCCCAGGGAACTGGATCCCAGGCAGAAGAGCTCAGCACCTGCCTCTCCGCTTCCCCTCCTCGGGAAGCTATGGAGGGCAATAAGGTAGCCCCCTCAGCCTCCTGTTCTCCAAACTACACAAACCCAGAGTCTTTAGCTGCTCCTCACAGGACATTCCTTTTGGCCCTCTCACCAGATTTGTTGCTCTCCTCTTGACCTTCTTAAATTGTGGGCCCCAGAAATGCACAAAGACAAATAAAATACTAAAATAGTATTTTAAAAATAATAAATGACCCCCAATAAACAGTGTTGTCCAAAATGGTACGTTTAGTTCCATGGAACTGAGTGTAAAAAGGCGATGCCAGATTGGCTCAAATATGCCACTTCTATTCCTGTTAGAAGAGCTGATATTTCATCACATTTATCTTTTCTGTGAGCACAGATAAAATGAAGAGTGATTTCACAGGCCTGGTGCCAAACTCTCAGTAGGGTTATTGAAGACCTGTAAGCCGTTATTTAGTGTTGTGTAAGAAAACCAATGGAGAAGATTCTGAACTTCTAGTGACTGTTCTGATACTTTCTGATACGTAACAGTGTTCTGAATGTAAGAAAGAAAAAATACTAGAGGTGAGAAATCATACCTATAAAAATTCTTAATCATCCAAGCTCTGACCTCGTCAGCACTTCCATATAGTCTGAATTTTGGGGAGCAGATTATTCCATTGATGCCACTAATCTCATTTCCACATTTTACAATTAGGCAGACTTGGAAGTGTTTTGGAATTGGGGAAAAAAGTCATCAGTGCACGTAACCAAAAACCAAAACCACTGTTTAAAAATGGGACACTTCTTTTCTACACTTTGGTCTTAATACAATTGACCAGGTCCTTTTAATTTAGGTACATGAAGTTTTGTAATTGCTTTCTATAACAGTGCCATAAAAGTGGTAAGTTTAATGACAAGTTGTGAATTATTTGTCTGTTTTATTGGAAAAATTAACGATACCAGGTGCAAGATACAAGTCTGTGTTGATAATAGCCAATTAAATTTGCTTGTTTAGTTGGGATTGTAAGTGTAACAGGTTTTAGAATATCTTTTTTGTAGCTTTATTATTTGTGACTTATGATAGATACAACACATATAAGTCCACAACAAAAATTACCACACTACTACTACTACTACTACTACTACTATATAATAGGCAGCCAGGATTCTACTGCAGCATGGAGCAAATCCCCGTGAGAGGAATGGTTCAGGGAAAAGTGCTTTGGATGAAGCTTGTGATGAAATGAAAGAACTGCTGAAGTCTTACAGTTCTACGGACTGTGTACTTCCTGTTGAGACCTTTGAAGTTACAGGTATTTTGGTTTTGTAATGTAATTTGTAGGATTACTCTATAGTCTTAAGCAAAAAAATGTATATATATATATAAAATTACCTTAGAAATCTGTAGATTTGCAGAGCTGCCTATTGTCTGGCACTGATATTTTAAACTCTACTGATTTTCATTTATTTATTTGTTTTCAGAAACTAGGATACATGAAATGGGTTTTTTTCCCGGGGAGAATGATGTATAAGGACATATAAGGCTCTTCGGATTTTTGTTGTTACTTGTATTTCCCTTCACAGAAACTGTATGCTTTTGAAAGTGGTAACTTTGAAGACTTTTAATTTCCTTATGATGCCTTAATTTGATCTCATTTGTGTATGCAAGGTGTTTTTTAATTATTTGATCTGCCATGGCATCTTTGTAACCTATATTAGCTAATCTAACCGGTTATGCTCTTCCAAATTGTGGAGTCACCTTCTGTAGACACTTCGCAAACCTGTCTGGATGCCTTCCTGTGTGACATGCCCTAGGTGATCCTGCTTTGGCAGGGGTCTTGGACTCCATGATCTGTAGAGGTCCCTTCCAACCCCTAACATTCTGTGATTCTATGAAATTAATTTTAATTTTTTTTTTTTTTTTTCTTAATTGTGGAGAGAGGAGATATCCTTCTAGGTTAAGAAGATCAAAATGTTGTGACTGTGGTCAAAATGATGATGCATCTTTGGAAGAACAACATGAGAAACACAGTGTGGTAGGTATATATAATGGAGTTTTATTAAATTCCTTTGTAGTGTATTACTGCATAGTGTCATATACTGACTGAATAATAGAAAAATATTATAGAAATTATTAACCCTTTAGAATGTCTATAAAAGCCATCATCATGCAGAGGCTTGCAGTATATAATCTGTGGTTTACAGTGTACAGGTGTGTATATTATCACTTCTCATTGTTCATGATTCCCATGCACTTAAATTTATTATGAGAATAGTAGTCAGTAATTATATACATTGACTATATGAATAGAAAATGATAAGGAGTCCTGAGGCTTTTAATCACATTTCCAAAATAGCTCTTTGAAAGAGTAAAGATTTTTCTTCGTGATAACAAACCTACTTAGAAATTGTTGAATCTAAATTTAAAACTGTCAGTACGATTTTTGCACAAGTTGTATGTTAGGAGAACTCTTCCTGGTATCTATAGGCTATGTCCACATTGTCTAGGTGATGTTGTCATGGTGGAATTCACTGTCTAATCCCTGCAGTGTGCTCAGAAGTGGGACTCTGAATGTAGACTAGTTGAATACTGAGTACTGCGCTCAGTTCTGCATCCCTTACTACAAGAAGGACGTTAGAGGTGCTGGAGTGTGTCCAAAGAAGGGCAATGAAGACGGTGAAGGGCCTGAAGCACAAATCTTATGAGGACCGTCTGAGAACTGGTGTTGTTTAGCCTCAGAAAAGGAGGCTCAGGGGAGACCTTATTGTTCTCAACAACACCCTGAAAGGAGGTTGTAGAGAGGTGGGGATCAGTCTGTTCAATCAACTAACAAGTGAGAGGATGAGAGGAAATGGCCTCAAGTTGCTCCAAGGGAAGTTTAGATTAGATATGAAGAATAATTTCTTCACTGAAAGGGTTATCGGTCACTGGAACGGCTTGCCTGGGGCAGTGGTGGAGTCCCCATCCCTAGAGGTATATAAGAATTTGTAGACATAGTGCTGAGAGACATGGTTTAGTTGAGGACTTGGCAATGTCAGGTTAATGATTGCACTTGATCTTAAAAGTCTTTTCCAGTCTAGGCAATTCTGTGATTCTGTAAATGCCTGGGGAAAACCAGGCTGTGACAGACCCTTTGCACTATGTATGTCCATCCTACCAGTGCTCCCATTACCTTTACACAGTAATTCCCTGCCTGGAATTACTTGAGTCCACCAGTTCTTATCTGCAGGACGTAGATCATGGACTGTGTTTTATATGGTGCACTTGGTTCTACTTCTTACTATAATTTCTTGTTAACAGGAGCCTTTTGCTGCCATGCAAGATACAAAAGAGAAGCAAGAAGAACTGTTGGTGTTTGAATTGAAAACTTCCAAAGATGCAGGTAGATGTAAATTCAATTTATTTCTTTTGTTTTTTGGGGGGGGTAAATATATTTGGTAATACAGTTGGTTTTAAAATAGTATTGCAGATGTATATTTGAGTATCTCCTCTGGAAAATACAGCTTCAGAGAATAAGATTTTAATAACTGCTCCCAGGTAGGTGTACTTCCTGAAGTACTTCCAGTTTACATAGGAATGCATAGGATGACAAAAAAAAGGGAAGCATGCCACTGGAGGGCATGTGTTTCAAGCTAACCTAAATCATATAGAAATGGATCATTAGAACAGAATGCATACTGTTGGCAGCATTATTCAGTTAAATGTACACGAGCCCCTCCATGATCAAGAACAGCTATTTCTGTATGTAAAATAACAGATGCAGCTTTTACATCCTAGTGCACCAGGACTTTGTGAGCCTAAAATAATTTATGAGGGGAAAAAAAGAGAAATCTTTTAAAACAGACACAGTGGATGATGGGCAGTTTCAGAAATGCTGTGCCCAGAGGTGTAATTTGGTCTAGGCTATCAAATCTCAGTTCAGATTAATCTCAAGAGCCTACTAAGTGACACTGACTTCCTAGGAGATCACGCTGCTGGTGCTGTGTATCAGTCTGAGACTTTTGTGTCTGTGCCATGACTGTTCAAAGCGGCAAAGGAATGCCTTTGACCAAAGTCACGTTCCCCAGCTGCCATCTAGGCAGGGCTGTGTACTCTGGGGCAGCTCATGCCCATGAAACAGTTTAGCCACCTGACAGAAAGGAAAGGGTTTTAAAAATTTATTTTCTTGAATATGGGGTGGAGCTTTCAAATTATATTTAAAATAGTCAATTTAGCCTTCTTAAAAGAAATGCGAAATACGGAATTACACAGATTTATAGCTTCCAACTCAAATTTATGGTGTATGAACTATTAATTAAAATTAATTTGTTCTCCTCAAAAATACTTGACAAACAAGTAGATGATACAAATAGACAGAAGCCTATAGGCACAATTTCATAAATGAGAAAAATAAAACTATAAAACCTGCAGTTTAGACATACGAAAGAAATGAACTTAGTGATCTTTTACCACTACTGACAAAAGCATTAATAATCTAGCACCTCTTAAGTTAAATCACAGTTACTACTTACAAAGAGGCACAAGACTGAACAAGAAGTACATTTACAAACTCAGAATATAGAATAAAATCCTTAAAATGTATGCATGCAGTATAACCTACTGTAAATAATAGATTCATGGAATCACAGAATTACTGAGTCTGGAAAAGACCTCTGAGCTCATCAAGTCCAGCCTCTGACCCAACACAGCCACATCGTCTAGACCATGGCACTAAGTGCCACATCCAGCCTTTCTTTAAACACATCCAGGGACCGTGACTCCACCACCTCCCTGGGCAGCCCATTCCAATATCTGATCACCCTTTCTGTCAGGAAGTGCTTCCTGATTGATATCCAACTGAAACTTCCCCTGGTGCAGCTTCAGGCCATGCCCTCTCATTGTGCTACAAGTTGCCTGGGAGAAGAGCCCAACTCCCATCTGACTACAACCTCCCTTCAGGTAGTTGTAGAGAGTGACATGGTCCCCTCTGAATTTCCTCTCCTCCAGGCTAAACAACCCCAGCTCCCTCAGCCTCTCCTCATGAGACTTTCCCTCCAGTCCCTTCCCCAGCCTCATCGCTCTCCTCTGGCCCCGCTCCAGCAGCTCAGTGTCCTTCCTGAAGTGAGGGGCCCAGAACTGTGCACAGTACTGGAGGTGAGGCCTCACCAGTGCCGGGTACAGGGGGAGAATCACATCCCTAGTCCTGCTGGCCACACTGTTCCTGAGACAAGCCAGGATGCCATTGTCCTTCAGGGCCACCTGAGCACACTGCTGGCTCACGATCAGCTGGTTGCCAACCAGCGCTCCCAGGTCTCTCTTCACAGGGCAGCTCTCCAGCCACTCCTCCCCAGTCTGTAGCGCTGCATGGGGTTGTTGTGGCCAAAGTGCAGGACCCTGCACTTGGTCCTGTTGAACTTCTTACTGTTGGCCTCAGCCCATCGACCCAGCCTGTCCAGGTCCCTCTGCAGCATCTGCCTACCCTCTGGCAGATTGACACTCCCTCCCAGTTTGGTGTCATCTGCAAATTTACTGAGGGTAGACTCAATCCCCATGTCCAGGACATCAGTAAAGATGTTGAATAGGACTGGGCCCAGTACTGATCCCTGGGGTACAGCACTGGTCACCGGACACCAACTGGATGCAGCACCATTCACCACCACTCTCTGGGCCCGGCCACCCACCCAGTTTTTAACCCAGCGAAGGGTGCGCCTGTCCAAGCCGTGGACTGCCAGCTTTTCCAGGAGGATGCTGTGGGAGATTGTGGCAAAGGCTTTGCTGAAGTCGAGGTAAACCACATCCACAGCCTGCCCCTCATCCACTAGGCAGGTCACCTCATAGAAGGATATGAGACTGGTCAGGCAGGACCTTCCTTTCCTAAACCCATGTTGGCTAGGCCTGATCACCTGGTTGTCTTCTATGTGTTGCTTGATGGCACTCAGGATGATCTGCTCCATAACCTTGCCAGGCACCAAGGTCAGATTCAGACTGCCTATTAAGCTGCCTTAAAAAGAGCGGTATTTTCGTATTTTTCTATATTAATAAATAAAATACTGGTAGATATCACGAAACAGATTTGGGGAAACATTTTATAAATGCCATTTTTAATCCTGTAATTTCTTGGTTTTTGTGATTATGGAAAGGTTGTATTTCCTGTTTCAGAATTTCAGGAATTAGATTACATGTTTAGCATATTATCCCAGTGGTATCTGCTGGTCATGACTTCTGATCTTTGCTGTGTTATATTGCTAAGAAACAGGGCAAAAATAGGAAGAATTTATAATTAATCTTCTTATTTTAGAAAAATAGAGCTGAGAAAAAGATGCAAGTTATAATGAATTTTATTTTATAATATGGATTTGAAACTATGTAAAATTATGATACGTGTGGGAGGATTAAGCAGAGTCTCCATCCTCTATTAGATGTGAGGAGAAATACAGTGACCAGGGATGAGGAGAAGGCTGAGGTGCTGCATGCCTTCTTTGCCTCGGTCTTTAATAGTAAGACCAGTTGTTTTCTGAGTGCCCAGCCCCCTGAGCTGGAAGACAGGGTCAGGGAGAAGAATGAAGCCTCTGTAATGCAAAAAGAAATGGTCAGTGACCTACTACACCTCTTAGACAAGTCTATGGGACCTGATGGGATCTACCCAAGGGTTCTGAGGGAGCTGGTGGAAATGCTCACCGAGCCTCCACTTTCCATCATTTTTCAGCAGCCCTGGCTAACTGAGTGGGTCCCTGTGCACTGGAGATTACCTTAGGTGACACCCATCTACAAGAATTGATAAATCAAAGGGCTGAGGCCAATGGTATGAGGTTCACCAAGGCCATGTGCTGGTCCTGCACTTGAGGCACAACAACCCCAGGAAACATTACATGGTTGGGGAGGAGTGGCTTGAAAGCTGCCCAAGGGAAAAGGACCTGGGAGTGTTGGTCAGCAGACAGCTGAATGTGAGCCAGCAGTGTGCCTAAGTGGCCAAGAATGCCAAAAGCATCCTGGCTTCTCTCAGAAATTATGTGGCCAGCAGTACTTGGGAGGTGATTGTCCCCCCCATACTTGGCAGTGGTGAGGCTGCACCTAGAATACTGTGTTCAGTTTTGCGCCCCTCACTACAAGAAGGACATCGAGGTGTTTGAGTATGTCCAGAAAAGGGCAGAGAAGCTGGTGGAAGGTCTAGAGAACAAGTCTTAATGAGGAACAGCTGAAGGAACTGGGTTGTTTTTCCTGGAGAAGAGGAGGCTGAGGGGAGACCTTACTGCCTGCTACAACTACCTGAAAGGAGGTCGTAGTGAGGTGGGATTGGTCTGTTCTCCCATGTAACACGTGACAAGACAAGAGGAAATGGCATCAAGTTGCACTTAGGTTGGACATGAGGTAAAATTTCTTCACAGAAAGGCTTGTAAGTCACTGGAACAGGGTGCCCAGGGAAGTGGTGGAGTCACCATCCCTGGTGGTATTTAAGAGACATGTAGATGTGGTGCTGAGAGACATGATACAGTGGTGACCTGGCAGTGCTGGGTTAACAGTTGGACTTGATGATCTTGAAAGTCTCTTCCAACCAGAATGATTCTATCACGATTCTGTGATAGATTTTTACAATTATATATAACTTGCAACAGTCTAAGCTCATTATACTATTTTATAGTACTTCAAACATAAAGGTTTTAGTCACCTTCTTAAGATAGTGTAACTTCTGCAGGTAGCCTCACATATAATTGTCATGTTACATACCTCCTTGCAACGGAAAGAACTTGACAAGTCACAGTGAGTATCATCCATAGGACACTTCTTTAATCTTTCCTGTTCTCTTACTAATTTCCCAGAGAAGACATTTGCATTTCAAAATTTTCCAGTACTTGGGCTATTTCCTTTAAAGTTAGACTTGTATTTAATTCATCCTATGAAGCATTTAATTTAAAGTACTCTTAATGGTAAAGAGCTATCAGTATGCTGATAGCTAAGAGCTTTACGACAGTATAAGGTACTGCTGTTAGAATGTTTTGATACTTTGGCTGTGTATTTACATTAAAAATGTTATTACTATAGTTATTTTCTACTGTCTTTTTGCCATCATCATTTTGATTATATCAAAATGTTGGACAGATACGTATATACAAAGGCTGTCTCAGATGCAAGATACGTTGAATGATATGCTTGCAAAACTGAAAACAGAAAGGGATACCCTTGCTAAAAAATACAGGTAAGTAGAATATGAGGACTGTTTTTATAGGAAGCTGTTCTTTACAGAAGTAGTGACAGAGATTGTTAGGTTAGCATACAGTATTGTGAAAGTAAAACTATGTGGGTTTCATTCAGATTCTACAGAAGCATGTTCCCTACTGGCTTCAGTTACTTCCAGTAAGAGTTTACATCATGGAAAAACTTTAAGGCTTAGCTAACATGTACTAATCAGTTACTCTGTACACAATGAGGATTCTCACAACTTGTGGTACTCCCCTGTCTTCCCAGCATGGTACCAGAGTGATAGTGCAATCACATGTCCCATGAGGGGGAATTAGGAGAAAAGAATATTAAGCTGGGGTGGTGGCTCTTATACCAAAGGAAGTGGGGAAAATAAAGAATTCCCTTCCAGCTGGAAGGAGGTAAAGTCCCCCAGGGATGGAATCTCACGGGGAAATCAGGTCAACTAGGGAGCAGTGTCTGATGAAGGGAGAGACATTTCCGAATTTACGTACAACATCATAAACTGTTCTCACCTCTTTTCTTAATGGTCACCTGGTATTATTACAATTGTCTTTTAACAACTTTGTACTTAATAAAAAGTTTCAGATAGTGTCCTCCTTCAGTACATCATACTGATCTCATTTAAAAAGGCTCCAAATTAGAAGCATTGGATTCAGTGAGATGTTGTGATTTGTGGCAATAAAAGATCAGTCAGCGATAATAGAGACTCAGTTTTGATTCTGTGAATTAAGGATGATATGAGAGAACAAAGTTATTGCTGAAGTTTTGGTGCTTTGCATTTCTGCAGTGTGGTGTGCATAAGCCTGGGATTTGAAGTAGAAACTTTATACATAATAAAAACATTCAAAGGTTAGGTGTTGGCAAAGGCTTTTGAAACTGTTCTTAGTGGGTTATATCTATTAAACTGTTTTTATTTTGAATTTACAGTAACTGTAAGTGCCCTCACTGTTACTTTTCAAAATTTATTTTACTTTTTATTACTATTACTTTTAAAAATGTATTTATTACTTATTATTTTCTATAGGGCTTCAGTGGAAGCTTTTAAAAACGGAGCACTGAGGGAACAATTAGTTAACCTCGCTTCTAGGCAAAAGAGTCTGTTAACTGTTGCCCAAAAACAGGAAGAATTATTCCAGAAAATACAAAATTACAGAAAAACAAAGCAAGCGCTTAGTGCGTCATGTTCAGAGAAGCAAATCTCAAACTTACTTACTTCCAATGGAAATGATAAAAGACAAAGTTTAACTGCTGATGAAATCATGTGTCCTGATGCAGTTACATTTAGTGCAGGGCTTGGTGCCAACATGCCTAATGGAAACAGACTAGAAGCACATCTCTCTTTAGAAAATAGATTTTCGACTCAGGAATGCAGCCAGCATCCACACATCTGCTTGGATGAGACAGGAGCAAGTAAAGAAGCAATTAGAAGCAAAGAGGCTTCTGATCATGCTTTGACATCTGAAATCAGGTTAAGAGAATATCCCTTCAACAATATGTCAAAGCTGACAAATGCTGTAGAAAGGGTGGCATTGCCTTCACAACTTACTGTTTCCGCTGCTAAAAGAAGATGCTTGCAGCAAAAAGACATTGATTTTGTAGCTTGCGTAGCAATTGCAGAACAAGGAAACAAGTCTTTAAATCCCACTTCAGCGACCAATGCATTAAATCCTGTGGAAGCCCGAAGCACTGGTGTCAATAACAACAACGTCTGGCAGCCAGGCAGTGACTGCCAACAGGTTCTTACAGATGAGGATCTACACAGATACAAAAATAAAAAAGAAGCTTTCCAGCAGCAGCAGCAGCAAGTAATTTTGTCAACATCTACAAAGATCTCCCCTAATACTCTGCAGCAAATAATTGTTCAGAATAATGAGGATTCATTTGATGTCAACTCAGTGCTTACAAATCTTACCTCAGATACAGACTATCCAGTAAACCTCAGTGAGGAATCTTCTCAGAGCTGTAATAATCAGGAATGTGAACACAAGCAAGTGAGGTATGGAAGAAGAAATAAGAAAAAACTTCAATTGATAGATCTGCTTGAATTGGGAAGGATTAAGCCAGGAGAAAATGTTTTAGAATTCAAACTGCAGGTAATTGTTGAGATATAATAATGTTAATATTAGCATATGATGAAAAACCCTAACCACTGAAATGGGGAAGCAGCAGTTCTCTTGGTTTATTCTGCATCTTCAGCACCTAGTATTGAAAATTTTTATTTATTGATTACATAGAATCTTTATGAGTTTTAAAGGCACATGCTATGGATTATGTTTTCTGTCAGACCGTAATTTTAACATCCAGAATACTGCCTATGTAAAAATTGTGTTTAATTTTGCATTATCAGTTTGTTGATATTTCCTATTGCTAGAACCAGAGTGGAATCACTAGTTGGTCTAGATTGTGTAATACCTGATTTGCATATTGGAGAGAGAGGGAACATTAAGGCTTTCATGACTTGAAAGCAACTATCAAGTCCCTCAAATAAAGGAATATGACATCAAGGATTTCATCGTGCTGTGGCAGACATGAATATATGCAAAATAACTTGCTTACAGGACAGGCGGTTCTATAGTTTACAGACTGGTATGAGCTGCCTTTGAAAAAAAAAAAAAAAAACAACAAACAACT